>VDFB02075321.1:30789912-31300643 GCA_007258455.2 Sequoia sempervirens
CATTTTTCAAAAAATCTAGGGGGGAGCATTGCCCAAATTACTATTTTTTAGGATGTGTCCACTTTGAAAATTTGTTAAAAATCATATATTCATTAAAAAACTATCAAAAATATCAAAGACAAACTACATGGTGCTGGCTAATTTCTTACGAAAGATATTTTTGAAATACTAAAAAAAAGCTAACATTTTAGGGGGGGCACGCCAAATGCTATGTTATGTTTTTTGAAATAAACAAAGACCAATTTATGTAGCCCCCCTTTTTTAACCCCTTAACATCTACTATTTTTAAAAAGATAGATTTTTAGAAAGTAGACTCAGAGCACAACAACTCTTGTTTTCAATGCATCTTAAAATTTTGAGTGCAACTATCTTCAATTTTTCATCCAAGGCTAGTATTTCCTAATTTCAGAAGAAGAAAAAAGTGGCCACTTAAGACCCCTTTTTGGTTCCCCATCTTTTTGCACTCACCCATATGGTCATTGTCAATACATATATATCTACTTAATAAATTTTAAGGATGGGATTAGTTTTCCATCCTTATACCTTTTTAAATTATTACACTTGTGGGGTCTAGTTGTAGTAATATACATTGTAATACATATTGATCAACAATGGCACTAACTTAGGTGGACAATATAGCACTAAATGTCAAATTTATATTAAAACAAGAACTTTTCAACATACTAAGTCTCACCTCACATAATATTACTTGTAATATTTTTTAATTGAGGGTATCATATCTTTCATCTTCAATAATAAATTAGCACCTCACCCTCTTATCATCTATGTGTATATCTTAAGTGAATAAACAATGGGGTACAAAAATTATAACCAATCATCATGTTGAGGCCAAAGCCGCATTCATCAACATAAAATATGCTTTGGATAAGGGTTATTCAAAATTTTGGGTTGAGAGAGACTCACTCAATATTATCAATTTCTTACTAGGAAATCAAAAGCCATGATGGACTATCGATCATCTTATTATGGATTCTATAATGATGCTAAGATATTTTGATGAAATTTGTGTCATGCATATCTATAGGGAAGGTAATTCCCTGGCTGATTTGTTTGCAAATAAGGCTACCAGCCTTAATAATTTTAAGGCATGGGAGGAGTACTCTCTCCTTCCCAAGGAAGCCAAGAAATTAATGTGAAATGATAGTTAATTCAATGCATGTGATCTAGGGTGATCGAGCTATTATCACCCATCTTATTACCACATGCTTTCTGGGTCTTTTTTCACCTAAACCTATGTTTAATTCTGTAAGAGTGATTGAGCTCTAGTTTTTGTTAATGGTGGCTGGTAAAATGGGAGGTGATAGGATTATAATCAAGCCACTTTATTTTGGGAGCTGAAAGAAGAAGCAAAAAGTTTGGAGAATCCTAAGGCATGGGCAATTTATGCCTTTTCTAGAGAGGCTCCATGGCCACGACCCTAAAGCCTCGACGTATTTTGTTCAATGTTGGCACTCGATGTTTGAATGTGAAAGGATTCAAGTTTGTTATTAATGAAAACTTTATTGCCTTCATTACTAGGCTACCAACGGATGGCTGCAAATTTTTCAAGGAGAGGAAGAGCAACAATGAGGCTATGGATTAGTTCTTCAAGGAAAATGAACAGGTGAAGCTGATAAAGATGCCTGCTTGGGGGTATGAATGAACTTCTTTGAAGCGTATTTTGGCTAATGTGGCCAAGGTTATAATGCGATATGTGACTTTGGAAGGTCGTTTCACTACAATTTTAGGGAACCATTTTACCCTACTTAATCATTTTAGACATGGGTTGCATGTTTCTTTCCCATTTTTCTTTTGTCATCTTTGGAAGTTTCTATGTATGCTTACTTGAAGAATCGAAGGGCCCCTGTTCTCCATGAGGGCCTTAGTTTTCTTATTATGGAGCACGCGCATGCTCATACTCCAGCCAAATTTGTTAAAGGAAATGAGAAGGTTTCTAGTGAGTATTTTTCTTCGACAAGATCAAAAATAAGTGTTGATGGTGATGCTAACTAGAATGCAGAGGAGGATAATATTGTGGGGGGGTCCTCTTCCCCCATGGTAGCTTCCTCTAAAAAGAGAAATAAGGGGATTTTAAAGAAGAAGGCCCCCGCCAAGAAATTAAAATTTTTCAAAATTTAGATTCATGTGGGGCCCCATCTAATAGGGAAGATATTGTCATTAGCTCTGGTGATTCCCATAGATGTCAGTCCAAGGAGAATGTTGTTATTCATGGGGAGGGCTCTAGTGCATCTGGTAGTAAGGATAAGGTTTAGTCTGTGGAGGGTAGGGTTAATGTTGCAAAGGAGAATCAACGCAAGGCTTCAAGAAGGATTGCTAATTTAAAGTAGGGCTCAAAAGGTGGTAGGAAGGGAAAGAAGGATACCACGAAGTAGGTAAAGGAAGTGGTGAATGTCATTATTAAAGATTCCCCTACTCATCAACCCTCTCCCCATGGGGAGGATGATGGGCTCCCTGGTAGTGAGGAGGCCTTGATTGAAAAATCTATAAGTGAGGAGGTTGGTGTCAATCCTAACCTTGGGAAGCCAGAACTGTTGAAGGTCAATCCTCTTTCTAAGGATTTTACTTATTTTGAAAAGATGATAATACCTCCATGTTTGAATTGTTGGATATGGCATGGTCGAGTTCCACATGCACCTTTAAGCTCACTAAATGGGTGCTACAAGAATTTAACAAGGTTAATATCAAGATTAGAGGCTTGAAGGAAAACATGTCGAACCAGCTAAAGGCTTCGTCTTATGATCTTCTTATTGAACAGTTAGTTAACTTGGAGTGTTCCTTCATTGATTTCAAGACCCAATGTGAGAAATTCCTTGCTAAGATGGAGGGGAGGATAAAGAAAACAAATGAGGACATCAATAAATTATTGTAGGTTAGTCATTTCTTAATTAAAAATAGTGTGCAATCCCTAAAGGTTTTGTTTGATAAGATTAGTCACCTAAGGGAAGATTAGATGTATTTTGTGGATATGCTTGAGAATGACTAGACCTCTAAAGGTAAGGGGAAGAAGATCGTGAAAGATGAGGCTAGAGGACTGTGCACTCAAACAAGGGGGAATCTCAAGAATTCCTTTGAAGATGAAAAGAAAGAGCTCTTGTACATGGTCAATCTACATTACAACTAGGAGATCGAGGTGGCCAAAACCTTTAAAAACTTGAAATAATTGTTGTGTTTTTGTTTTTTTTTTTCTGTTTCTTTTTTTTGCTGCTAGTTCATTTTTTTTTGGCTATTGGTGCTCTATTGGTTGTTGCTTATTCTTTAGGGTATTTATTTGTTTTAGCAGAATTTTGGTATAAAGTGATGTAAAGGGTTTTGGGTCCCTTTAAAACCTACTTTTCAAATATAATAAAAAAAAAACATAACCAAAAAATATAAGGGTCCAAGTTAATTCCCAATGATTCATGAGTATGTAAAATAGCTCATTAAAATATACCTCTAGCTACCACAAATCAACTCACTATTCACTTTGTAATTCCCTTCATATTGAATCAATTATAGCTATAATTGTAGTAAATTCTAAGAGAATAGATGTCAAGAATCTTGAACCTATAGCATCATAAATTGTTACCCCTAATAATTTCACACTAGATTAGGCACCATATTTTGTATCTACAATTAATTACATTAATTTTTTTTTCAATTTAGGTCAAGATTTAGAAAATATATTTGATTCCCCAACAACCCTAGCATTTTGAGCCAAAAATTTGAGATAGAGGTGTTCAATGCCCTAATCTTGGTATGTTATTTTTAAAATTTATAAACTTTGAGTGTTTTCCTTTAGTATTTTAAAATGATCTCAGGTCAGCCTATGTCCAAAAATATCAATTAGGATGCATATATTAACAATTTTCCATCCCATTTGAACACTAAGAATTATTATTATAAAGTATGAGCAATTATTATGTGCAAATCATGAAGATACATTCAACCTCTTCTCTAAATGTTTATTACAACTCACTAATTGTGTTATGTGGACTAACCTATTGTAGGTATTCAAGTAAATTCATGCATTACTCATAAATCCTTTGTGGACACTAATGGTGTGATATCACTTCATCAAAGGTTTCATGGCTAAGGTAAAATTATCAATTATTGTTCATTTATTATAGTCATTTATTTTCTTTGTCTCCACTTGACTAAGGGAATGTGATTGATACCATAATCATTTGTTGTTGTGGAGGTGGAGATACCAAAACTATGGTTTTACTTATGAAATCCCCTATGTAGCATAACCTTTCCCCTCTTTTCATGTGTATAGGTCAATTATGGAAATTTCATTAGAAGAGTAGAGAGCATACTATGAAATTTTTTCCTAAAGTTGAGAACATACCAAAACACCCAAACTAGGGAACCCAATGCCCTTCTCCCTCCATTTGAGTCTCAAATTTCATCTACAAGTGCCCATTTATCATATTGGATCTCCTTTGGGGTAGTTAGCCAATCATCAAACCCTAGTTGGTTTGTGTTCCAATGTTAAGCCAAATGGAAAGGTATATCTAGGCTAGTTCACTTGTTAGATCTATGATCACTTTCCCACTTAACATTTTGGTGAACCCGATGCTTCTACAATTGCAAGTATTTTTATTTACATAGAATAAATTTTGTAACATGATCAAGAATTGGGTAATTTGAGTATCTTGTTGTACATATGCACTCATTTAGTTTTGAAAATCAAACATTTACACCTTTTAACACATTGGTAAGTCAATTTAGATCATATTTGAAGAATATTTTAATTTAGTTACATAATTTCATATATGTTTTTTCCTTGTTTAAGGCATTAGATCTGAATTATTTCATTTTTAGTTACAAATGTTGTATATTTACTTTGAAAAATTAAAGCATTTAATCACTTTTTTCTTTGCATAAATGTAAACCTAAATTATTTTCTTCTACCATTTCATTGATGTATCCTTTTTTTCAACACTTTCTTCTAACTTCTACCTCCTAGGAGCATTCATTTGTGAATTTGATTTGACTTATCATCTCCTTTGAATGCTTAAAATACCTAATTCATTATTTTATGTCTCTTATCAACAAACTAGGGGACATCAATTACTTGAGTTTTGTCAACTTTCAAACCCTAAAATTTGACATTAGAGACATATAGATATTATTACACATGTCCAAACTTTCAAAATCTAAAAATATGTACTTCAATACAAGAACACCCAAGATCCATGTCCTACCATTTTTTCCACAAATTTATGTATGAGATTCTTCTTTGTCTAAATTTTCTCTCTATTTTTCCCAATATGATCTGTAACTCCCAAATTTTGTAATATTCCCTCAATTTGGTCCTAATTCACCCAATTCATTGAATTTCGCTAAAAATCCTTGTTCCTCATAGAAAAATTGGTCAAAATACTAATCAACCTTTTTGGTTGTCCCTTGAGGATAATAGCCAAATAGTGTTTCTTGCCTAAATTTTGTATCATTACCAAATAACCTTCTCAAGATGTTTCCTTTTACCACTTTACACTCTCCCAAGATGTGTCCTAAACCAAAAATTATTGTGCATTGTCATCCTAATGTCCCTCAACCATAAATTAGACCCATTTGTATTATTCGGCGTATCCCAAAATATACAAAATCAATTAATATGTTGTAGCAACCTCATTACCATGTAGTTTCTCACACATAAATGCTAAGCTCATTATCACTATTGGAGGTGTTCCAAAATAACCCAAACCTCTTGTTCATGTTATGTGAAAAAGACTTACTCTAATCAATTGGTGTCACAACCTCACCATCATGTAGTTTCTCATATGTACAATACTCAAAACATAAAACAACTTAAGGAAACACAAACCATGCCCACTTCCATTCCATTTCCCTAGCCCTATCTTGCCACGTGCCTCACCTTCTTCTACATATGGGTAAAGGGTATGATCTTGTTGATCAACTTCATAATGCTCAAGGTAAGATCTCTATTTGGTATTTAATTCAACCCTCACCTACATACCATGGGATGCTCCAAGAGGCCTTACACAAGATATGTTACCACCTTCTATTAGACCAAATGATGTATAATTTTTTTGAATGGTATGCATTCAAAAAACTTGGAAATTGTGTTCCCCCAACATGAATTACCTTCTTTTTAAATTAAAAAACAACATGATTTTCTCATAATTTTTATCAGATCATCAACTAACACAAAATTAATTTTAGTCTAATTGATAATGGATCATCTTAATATTTATAGCATTGATCTACTGTATAGTATCAATATAGATACATATATTATTAATCCCAATACTATTTTTGTTTATGGCTTTGATAATGTTTTGATTAAATGGGAAAATTAGTTTTTGAATGGACTTGAGACCATTTAGAAATAGGTTTTGATGAGACCCAAAACCCAAACTAGGATGAAATCATGCTGCCAAAAGAAAAAAAAAGAACAACCAATAGCATAACATCAACACTTTAAAGAATCATCAAGACAACCAAAACCTATAGGAAAACCAAGTTGCAAAAACCAATTTTGGAAGGAACTAGAAACCCAAAGAGCCAAGGTTTTATACAGACCTTAAACCCAAAGGTTTTGAAGGTACCTTAAACCCTTTACAACCAAGTTTTGGAAGGGACCTTGAACCCATAAATTTGAAGGGGACATAAATTAGCATATGACACCAATAAGGATGCAGGGAGAATTCATCACCCCACCAATCAAATCCCAACAACCAATAGCTACTACGAAGTAAATCCATCAAGCCAAGGAACACAACCACCAAACAAGAGTGGAGCCGCAACCTCATCCAACTGAAAACACCAAAAGAAACATATAGGGAAATAAGAATCCCCTTGAAATCCCAACCAACCCAGCACGCCAACTCAGTCTCCACCTCAATAGGAGAGAGCTCCCCTCTATAGGATTAGATGAGATGAGCATGCCTTCTACCAAAGAAACACATCTCCAGCACCCACACCCTCTATATATATTATATTATCTATATATTAATATAATATAATATATAATAATATTATATATTATAATATATATATTATTATAAGATCTATTAATACATTATCATATATATATATATATATATATATATATATTATTAATACATTAATATATATTATATTAATATATATAATCTATATAATAATATATACATTAATATATTAATTGATAGGAAATCATTAGGTACAATAACATTACCAATTACGGTAGGACCCAGAAATTTGCTTATCCTTGTCCATGTCATGCTTGAATCTCCCTCGCATATAATATTTTTCTTGGTAGATCAAGGATTTGTGTCATGGTGACAGTTTGATCTACTCTTCACTGTATAATATTAAAGTTTGTATGTAATTACACACTCTATATGATTAAATAAAATACAAATCTCAAAATTTCCTTACAAGTCAAAGTTGTATATAAAACTCCTCTTAATCAATATCTTAGCACTTTGAATCTATCTTCAAAATAAGATCTACTAACTTCTAATGATATTAAATCACCTACAAATGAACTCTTTGATGATGATTGGGGTTCATTATATTTTACCCCCTCCTTCATTACAAAATATAAAATATCACCATTAAAACTTGAAGAGCCAAAGGCTATTTCAGTGGTATCCACACAATCTTGTCATTGTTATTCTCAAACATATAATTTCAACACTATAGTTCCTTCTTCTAATAGAAATAATGATTTGAATGTTACTTCATATTCAAGTATATATTTTGGTGATGGTTGGGTTTCATTAGATTTTACACCCTCCTTTGTGGGAGAGTAAAAAATCTCACAAACTAAACCTAAGGAGTCTTTTGTTTCATTTGCACAATCTTCTAAACAAATCAAATCTACTATTCCAACTCCTACATTGAAAAATTCATAAACATCATCATTTGATGATGGTGATGGGAGCTCTTTAGCATTCATCCCTGTGTCCTCAAAAAATTCTAGCAATGATCATCCTCTTCTTGACCTTTCAACACTTAAAAAGTATTTGCATTCTTTCACAAGAATTGATTATTCTCATGTCAATATTGCTACTTTTGTTTCAAAAAATAATCATACTTATCATTTAGACAAGACTTGTCCTCCTCCATTTGAGTTAGAAAAAAATTATGGAGTTGGATTCAAAATTCTTTCTAAACTTGGATACAATAAAAACATGAAACAAGGAGTTAAGGATCTTGTGAATCTTACACCACACCTTTCTAAAAGGGTTTTAAATTTCCAACCTCCTTCATCTACATCTCATCCTCTAGTTTCTATTGCATTTATGACATCTTGTTATAGGAAATAATATTTTATCACAAGAGAGAGGATGGTTTCCTACTTCTTATCCTCCATCTGAATAAGATCACATTTTTTGAGGCTTCTCAAACCCCACTTGATTACTCTTCCTCCACCAACACACATGAAATTTCATAAACACAATCATACAAATAATTCCTTTTGTATGTATTACCAAATTCTTGGAAATTCCACTAATGAATGTCAATCCTTAACTACTAATATAAAACAACTTATCAACTTTGGTACCATCACCCTTCCATTTGATAAATGATAAACTATCTTCTATTGTGTTGCTTCTCATTGTGTGGTATTCATAGATCTATATTTGTGGTCATTTTCATTCATGGTGGTACAATATCATGTGTAACTATATTTCATCTATGGTGTTAACATGATATTAATTTTCCATTGGATAACTATTTTAAGTCCTATGATTAGTGCTTCGTATTCAATGATTTTATTTATGCAAGGGAAGGTGACGCAGTAAACTTTAGGAATACAATATCGTTGGGGAGTTACAAACAATACTCCTTCCCTTGAGCCATGTTGGGTAAATGATCCATCAAAATACAAGTTCCACCATGTACTTTAGGTAAGAGAGAAAATTCCTTCATCTATGAATTCTATCAAAAGTGGGTGGTTGTCCATTAAAGGGGAATTTGCAAGCTAATCAACATCCACTTGTCCTTTTATAGCCTTTTAATCCACATATTCATTATCAATATTTCTAACAATAATAGCCCGCTTTGCCACAAGTCTAGTGAGAGTAGAATTTGAGAGTGGTTCGACTTTGGAAATGAGTTGAGTCTTGTGGTTGAGCATGTAATATCTTAACTTTCTGGCACACTATTACAAGGGATTCCCTTTCAATCGGAGTGTAGTTTAGTTTACAACCCACTAAAATACAAGATATATAATAACCAACTCTCTCCTTTCTGTTATCATCATGTTATGTGAACAATATCCCCAATTCCATTGTTTTAGATGAAATGTAAAGTAGGAGTGGTCTATTTAGATTTGTAGGCATGAGTACTAGTGGTGAGGCAAGATAGTTTTAAGGTTGTTGGAAATCTTGTTAAAAGTGTTGTCCCACTTGAAATTTAATTTTTTGTGCAAAAGATGAGAAAATGGTTGACGCTTGTCTACAAGTTGGGCTATGAATCATTTGATGGCCTATAATTTTCCTTGAAGACTATGTAGTCGCTTGATGTTTCTTGGTGTCAGAATGTCAATTATTTCTTTAACTTTAGTTGGATTGAATTATATGCCTCTATAAGACACAATAAACCCAATTATTTTTCTCAATGTGACTGTGAGCATGCTTTTCAAAATCTGCAAATACTAATCTCAAACAAGGGTTAGTACCTACGAATTTCTCAAGAATACTCCTATGAAATCTATTACAAATGCTTTCAAAATTCCACAAATGATGATAAAAATACTAAAGCATTATGAAAACAAAAGTAAGCTACCTATTCCATAGTTGGATTGGTGTCACATGTGCTAGTGACCCTTTCCCAACCCTTGATAAAAAGCTCAAGATGATGAAATGAAAATGGAGATGATGGATTGCAATGGACAAGATCAAATCTCAAATGAAGAGAGTAACCTTGCATGAAATTGTGAAGGATTTGCTCAAAGATGAAGCATCTATTTAAATATTTTCAAAATGCCAAGTGTTGAAGAGGGACCAATGTGGGATCAAAAACAAGCCAATGAGTTGAGGACACTTGTCATCATGTGATTAGTTGATGTATATGCAAGATTTGGGAAGAGTGCCCAAAAGGGGGAATTTTTGAATTCAAATTTGCAATAAATTTTGAGAGGGGGACAAGAAAGAAGAGCAATAAATGCCTTTGACTTGTCATGTTGAGAGAAAATGAGGTTTTAATAAATCAATAAAATTGATTTATTGTGCAAGTGGCTAGATCTAGATAATGCAAGTGGGATGGGATTAGCATTAGATTAGGATTAGATGATGATTATGCTGATTTATGCTGATTAGATGATTTGACATTTTGGACTTTGATAATTAATTTATTTAAATCAGAAAATGATGGAAAATGATTTAGGATTTGATTTAAATAAAGTCCTGATTTATTTAATTAAGTGGATGATGCAAGATGAAGGTTGAATGATAATGTTTATTTGATAAATGAGATTATTTAATGAATGGTTTAAAGTGATGAATTTGCCTAATGTGAGACCTAATTTGACTGAATCCGATCGAATGCATAATGTGAATTTTGCATGTCTACATTTTGCCCCTCTTTGAAGCAATGTACTTGTTGCGTTGGTTCAAAGAATAAACTTGCCGCTATCAAAATTTAAAAAATTTCTGATTTTTCGGATGCCCCAGCGGAAAGAAGTACACTGGTACATTGCCCCCTCGAGAGATCGAGCGAAAAGATTCGATTTGAAGGTCGATCTCGCGATAAAGAGGTTCAAAATGGATGGTTATGGATGACGATGCAAAGATGATTTCAAGATGCTTAGAATAACAAATCTATATTATTCTAAACAACTTAAATGATGATATGATATGAGATGGATGAGATGGATGATGTGATATGTTGTGATTATGCAATGATGATTTATGATATGCTTAGACTAACAGATCTATATTATGATGATGATATGCATGTGAGATGATATGCAAAATACTGATGATTTATGGATGCAAGATGAATGCATGATGGATGTATGATGATGCATGATGTTAGTGCGAAATGAGATGATGACAAGAGGATCCAACAAGTCCATGATTGGTCGAGACTTTATTAGAGATGACGATGATAGATGATGATGATGATAATAAAAGATGATGATGATAAATGATGATGATAGATGGATGATTTGCTTATCAAGGATTGGGATTTTCAAAGAGTCACTTACTTTATGTTTGATAACACGCCTAAGCACGATGCATCAAGGTATAAAGGACCAGGATGGCGTTGTACTTAGTGTGATGGACTTTGACTCGACAAATAGATAGGAGTATTCTTGTTCACACTTGACATACGGAAACCTTGCTAGGGCGTACCTATCAAAGCAAGTATTCGCCAAGTTATTTTACAAGAGCATCCAACAAGCACAACAAACAAAAGAATAATGATCGTTGCCCCATTCCTATCTCTCTAAATCCTTCGTTCGGATATCATCGAGAGGTCCTTGGACTGAGCGCAATAAGATAAGTCAAAAGAAAAAGACCAAGTACACAAACAAGTTGATGTTCTTCAATACCGCTAACCAAAAGGGAATGTGTTTTTAAGGATAAGACCAAACTTATTTCCAAAAGATAATGCCCATTGTAGGAAGGATACATCCTAGGACATGTTAGTGGATGGCGGCACGTCATTTCGTTTATCCAAAATGTTCTTTCTGATAAATAATGCCCCTTGTAGGAAGGATTCATCCTATGACATGATATTATCAGATGATTGATATGGGACTGTTTGGATGATGGACTATCGACACAAAGACCTAACCCAACTTGTTTACGTACTGACTGAGACTTGAGACTTGATGCTTTTGAGTTTTACTTTTAACCTGCTAGACTTGTTTCTAACTGTTTCACCAAAGGTTGAGGATGACGATCAGTTTATTATGAATGGTGTTTATTGCGGGTGCAAGCGAGATGAGGTGGATGGATTTTTTCAAATATTTGGATGTTTTTGGAATTTTGCAATGTTTTGAAATTTGTTTTTGGTATTTTTTGAAGTTTTACAAATGTTTTGATTTTCAATTTTCCAATGTTTTTTTTGGGATTTTCTGAGATTTTGACCGAGATACTAACCTAAAGACCTATCCTAGGGGCCTCCGGGGCTGATCGACAATGAGCCTTGCCTACGTTATACACGCAGAGACCACGTAGTTCGACTGACGACTTGACCGATTTACAGATGATGATATACATGATGAGATGTCAGTTTATTATGATGGACTCCTATAGGACTGACCTAAATGTCTTGGGGGATGATCAAAGATCAACCTTGCCTACGTTCAAGCTCAGAGACGACGTAGTTCGACAAGACGACCTTGTTTTTGGATTTTGATATGTCTTTTTGACCTGTTTTTGGATTTTGATATGTTTTGATGTTTTTGGATTTTTTGATTTTCTGATGTTTTTGGATTTTTTGATTTTCTGATGTTTTTGGATTTTCTGGTTTGAGGATTTTAAGATCATACACGAATCTGATCCGATGAGAATGTGCCCCCAGTGTGATGTAATAGACTACTCCGATAAAGGCAAGACAAACTGACTTTGAGAATGGGCCGAGTAGTACTAGGAGGGATCATGATACAAGCATAGGACCAAGCTATGGTGCGGATGTGAGCGGATGAGTGATGAATGGAGATATGGATGCGATGGAAGCGAAATGGAGGGATAATGCAAAGCCATAAAGATTCTGGTAGATGGAAAGTGCTTATTTACACAAGGCGCTTGTTTGCCAGGTTTTCACCGAGGTACTTGCCCAAAGTGCCACAGAAGTGGTTTTCACTAGAGGACGATTTTTCTCTTTACTATTTTTGATCCTTTTCCGATTTTTTACCTTTTTTTGAATTTTTTTTTGTTACCAAGACTCCTATTTGCTAGGTTTTTTCTGAAGTAACCATTTTTTCAGGACTTTTTCTAATTTTTTTGGATTTTTTGGTTTTATACCTGAAAGAATTAGGCATAAAACTTTTTGAGATGAGAGCTATTCATGGGCTCCTGCAGAGGTTCCCCTTTGGGTGTTGATAACTGATATGCCCCTGATTTGTAGCTTGCTGTGATGATGAAAGGCCCTAACCAATTGGGTTCGAACTTGCCTTTGCTGCTAGGGTTTGGGACATTCTTCTGATTTTCTTTTAGGACTAGTTCTCCAACTTGGAAAGTCCTGCTTCTGATCTTCTTGTTGTAGCTCCGTTTGAGTCTATTCTGATAGACTTGCAAATGATTCAAAGCTTTGATCCTTCTCTCATCCAGTAACTCCAGCTCGTTTAGTCTTGAGACCTGATATTCTTCATCAGTGATGAGATTTTGCAGTGATATTCTGAGTGATGGTAGCTCGATCTCAATGGGGAGTACGGCTTCTGATCCGTAGACCAAGGAGAATGGGGTGGCACCAGTGGGTGTGCGGATGCTGGTTCGATAAGCCCAGAGGGCAGGATTAAGCTGCAAGTGCCAGTCACGACCTGCATCATTGACTATTTTCTTGAGGATTTTGAGAATGGTTTTATTTGTGGCTTCTGCTTGGCCATTGCCTTGGGGATAGTATGGGGTAGAAAAGCGATGTTGGATTTTAAACTTATCACATAGGTCACGGACTTCCTGATTTTTGAATGGTGTCCCATTATCTGAGATAATGGCTTGTGGAACACCATAGTGGCAAATGAGATAGTTCAAGATGAACTTTGAGATATGCTTTCCAGTGACATAGGTCATGGGTATGGCTTCCACCCATTTTGTGAAGTACTCAGTTGTAGTTATGATAAATTTATGGCCATTGGATGAGGTGGGTGTGATTTTGCCAATGAGGTCGAGTCCCCACTGTGAAAAGGGCCATGGTGTGACGATCGGATGGAGCTCTTGAGCTGGAGCATGGATGAGGTCCCCATGCTGCTGACATTGTAAACACCTTTTAGCATGATCATGTGCTTCTCTTTCCATCATGGGCCAGTAATACCCCAGCCTCAGCAGTTTCTTGGCGATGGTTATCCCACTCGAGTGTGAGCCACATATACCGTTATGAACCTCAGTTAGAGCGGTTAATGCCTCCTCAGCATTTAGACAGTGAAGTAAAGTACCCTCTATGCTTCTAAGATATAAGGTATCACCTAGGATGACAAATCTAGATGCTTTTTTGATAAAGGTTCGTTTTAGGCTCGATGGTAGGTCAGCGGGTAAGACTCCTATTTGAAGATATGTATATATGTCATGATACCAAGGATCGCCAGGACCAACGATTTCACACACATATTCTGATTTCGGTACCTCGAATGTGGGAACGAGAATCTGCTCGATCAGAAATTCATATTTCAGTACATTATGAGGGATGTCTAATAGAGACCCAATTGTAGCCATGGCGTCACCGCCTCATGTTGGTTCTGGAATTTTCTCAAATGTTGGTACCATGAAGGATTCTTTTAGATTCTCTACCAATTTCTCAGATGGGGTTAGCTTTGTCATCCTTTGTCCGATATTCATTATTGACCTGATTTGGCGATCAACTGCGGAGTCACCGAGACCTTTGAGAGCTATGATATTCCACCGCAGACCGCTATCCCGGAGACCTATAGTCGCAAGCCAGATTCGCTTATGTTGTTAGTGCAAGGAAATGATAGTTTGTATGATCTTTCTATGCAATCCCCCTGTGGGGTGATGAAGAAGACACCAGCTCCTGATCCATGTTGTGTATATGAACCGTCGAAGTATAGTTTCCAGTGATCAGCAATGTTTAGGTTAAAAATAGACTCATCTAGAAACTCTGAGATAAGGGGATTCTCGTAATACATAGGTGCTTCTCGCTAATTAGTCCGCAGAATAACTTGACCCTTGATGGCTTTTCTCTCAACATACTCGATGTCATATTCTGATAATATCATGACCCATTTTGCCATTCTACCTGTGAGCATTGCCTTGGATAAGAGATATTTGAGGGGATCAATTTTCGCAATGAGCTTGATCTTGTGTGCCAACATGTAGTGTCTGAATTTTTGGGATGCAAATACTACTGCGAGGCGAGCTTTTTCAATGAAGGAGTAATTTAGCTCATGACCGACCATTGTCCTGCTGCTATAGTAGATGGCTCTTTTCTCGTCTTTCATCATGCCGAAAGCAAGAAGATTCTAGGGCTGTCACCGCTATTTTACACATATAAGATCAATGGCTTTCTTGGGATGGGTGGCATTAACACCGAGGTGTGAGGAGATATCTCTTTTTTTTTAATGCCTTCGCGACTTGGTATCCATTTGTATGCCACCCCCTTGTGGAGTAGGTGAGAATAAGGGATTTTCTTGTCTTCCAGTTGTGCTATGAATCTGCGGATGGACTAAAGCCTACCTTGGAGGCCTCTCAGCTTGTTTTAAGTTTCTTGGTGCTTCCATCTCGCGATTGCTTTTGATCTTTTGTCGATCCACCTCGACACTCTCATGGAGACTATGTATCCTAGCAGCGATTCGGACAGACAAGACGACTTCTGGGATTTAGTCTAACTTTGTATTCCTCCACTGGCCAAAAGATAGCAATCTCTTAGGTTGCTATATGATCTTGTCTTTCCTGATTTTGCTAGATGTCATCGACATAGTCTTCCAATCGCTTTTGTGAATCATATCATGAACATCGCGTCATGGCCCTTTAATAGGTTGTTCTCGCATTCTTTAGGCCAAATGGCATCATGTTCAAAGAAGAGGTCCCCACCTTACGCGAAAGTCAGCTCGGTGTTGATCTTCTTTTGCTATCATAATCTGGTTGTATCCTGAAAATCCATCCATTAGTGATAGCATCTCATGCCCTACTGTCATGTCCACTATTATATCGATATTGGGAAGTGGAAAGTCATCCTTGGGACATGCTTTGTTCAAATCTCTGAAATCCGTGCAGATTCTGATAGCTCCGTCAGATTTTGAAACAGGTACCAAGTTCGATACCCATTCTAGATAATTAATTGGTCAAATGAATCCAGCATCTAATAGCTTTTTGAGCTCCATTTTGACTAACAAAGCAATTTGAGGATGCATTTTGCGAAGCTTCTGTCTGACAGGTTTTGCATCTAGATACACTGCTAGGTGATGGACCACAGTATTTGGATCAAGTCCTGGCATATCCGCATAACTCCATGAAAAGTTTATTTGTCTTTCCTTTAGGAATGCTGCTAGGAGTTCTTGTTCTTCTGATAATAGTGATTCCGCATAAAATGTAATGTGCGGGGTCTCCTTTGTTCCTAGGTTGACTGGGTTGCATTTTTCGGCCAAGACTGTTGATTTCTCTTGATGAATAGCTCTTAAGGGAAGATTAAATCCTTCATCCTCAGGTGCCTCAGAGAGGTTTTCACCGTTGGATACGTCCTTTATTTTTACTATTTTGTTGTCAGAGAGTGCCACAGTGTGGTTTTCACTCAAGGACTTGGATATGATTCTTAGTTTCTCACTTTTATGACCGGCTGATTCAATCGCTTCCCATAATAAGCGCAGGTGTCTAACTCCATTATGAATCCCCGCTTTGTGATCTCCATCCGAATGTTATCCCTCAACCCCATGAATTCTCGACGCTTCATCATTTTCAAATGTATCGGCAGAACCGTGGTCCTCATTGGTCATAGTCGACGGGCCAGGGGTAGACGGCTGATCTCATGATTTTGGCGTATTTGGTCTTTCAAAGGATATGGTACTCAATCATAATAATGCAGTGGTATCTTCTTCGGTCAACCTAGGTAGATTGGTCATGGTATCTTCGTAATCGCTACTAATGTAGGGCTCAGTTACAAAATTATGTGTGTCCCTACCTGTGACTATTGGTGAGTGTAGTTGTACTATTACTGGCTGAGGAGAAACATTAGCGGCTCTAACCGGAGGACTTCGGCCACGTATGGTTATTCTCGGAGTGGCACATCCAAGACCAAGATTTGTTATAGGTCGCGTCTCAGGCATGATTGGTATAATGAGGCCGTTGTCATTTTGTCCCAATCTTTGGTTTCGGTCATAGCCCATTGCAAGCATCATGTGTAGGCCTCTACTTCTTTCATCCATTGGTAATTCAGGTGTCGATCTTTCATCTCGATACAACATGTTTGATGGACCTGCTTCAATTACCTCATGGCCAAGGTCCCCCCACCTTGTGAATTCACGATAATTTTGAGGATAGGTTTGTGATGTGGGAGCTTGATTTTCTTGTGGGCGTCCTCATGATCTTGGAGATTGTGGTAACTCTCCTATCACAAAAGCATTGTTAGGAAGCCTATAACTTCCACAACCATCCTCCTGGATGATAAGCTTGATATCGGATATGGTGGGAATGGCGGGTGTCTCTGTATCAGAAGTGGACGTGAGAGTGGCGAGATCGATGTATGATGTGGATGGGCCTTCATCATTTTTCGGCACTTGGGGGATTTTGTAATATTTGGCTTCAAGGTTCTTGCAGTATGAAAACGGCTCAGGATCTCCATGGATGGTAACCTCTTGTCCGTTATGTGTGAATTTTACACATTGGTGGAAGGTTGATGCTACGGCTTTCATTGCATGGATCCATGGGCGTCCGAGGAGAATGTTGTATGGTAAGTCGAGGTCCAGGACCTGACAGGTGGTTTCCATAAGTGTTGGCCCTACTTGGATAGGGAGCTTAATTGTGCCCTGTGACACTCTTTCTTGGTCATCATATGCTCTGATTGTTATGCCCTTTCCTTTGTCAATGGAATCTTCTGATATCTTTAACTGCTTGATGAGGCTAAAAGAACAAATGTTTAAACCTGCACCTCCATCCACCAGGACCCTTTTGATTTTTCTTTTGTTCACAATGACCTCCAAGTGAAGTGCACGATTGTGAGATGGTTGGGCGGGAAAATCTTGGTCAGAAAATGTAAGGAGGTTAGGCGTTATGATGTTTCCGACCATAGCTTGGAATTGTTCCGCATCAAGATCTGCGGGGACGGTGGATGAGGCTAATGCTTCTTCGAGGATCTGTTTATGGGCCGATGACATTTTTAACAACTCCATGATGGAGATGTGTGCTAGTGTTCTCTTGAGTTGATCTGGGACATTGTAGCCATTAGGAACGGCTCTAGATGTAGGGACTCTATTGGGTTGGGATGACCCTGCAATTGTGACTTTGCCTTTGTGGTGACTCCACGTTTTCTAAGATGGGTACCCTTGATGGTGATGACCATGCGCTTTCATTGAGGTTGGCAAATAACCGTTTTACATACATGATTTATTAATCGCTTTTCTCTTCATCCTTGTTATTCCTTTGTTGCCATGATTCAAGATCTGGATTCGGGTGGTAGATTTTTAAGATCCCCGATTCTCAGAGGTGTTTCCACATTTATGATTCTTTTGCTTCCATGAGATCTTGAATGATGTTCTTGAGTCTCATACGCTTATTTGTGGTGTGGCCTTTGATCTTTTGAACTCACATAGTTGATTTTCATTGTACCAAGGAGGTTTGACATCGTGTCTGGAGCAATTCTCAAATGTGGGGAGCTTGATGAGTTTCTTCACGATTAGCTTTTTTCATGATGTCCTCCGGTTCCCCAAAGCAGTGTATTTTCGCTTGGGGTATGTTTTGTGTTGAGGTGGTCCTCTTTGGTTGTTGACATTATTGATGGTGGGATTATTTTTGGGTTGATATGTTGTGTGATGAGTGTTTTGGCATTGTGGTTGGATTTGCGGTGTGGGTGTATTTTGGCGTGGACCACTAATGACCACCTTGGCATCGACGACGCCATCATTAGTGATGTTCTTGTTTCTCGCCCATGTACAAGGTTTATCATTGTAATTTGAGGGTGGGTGATTGTTTTGTGGTTCATGATATGATGTTGATTCGATGGGTTGGGTTGCAAGGGCTCTTTCGATGCTAAGCGCCTTGGAAATTAGTTGATCATAGGTGGTGATTCCCTGAACCTTGAGGTGGAATGATAGACGACTTTCAAGATTGGCTATGATTGTGTAGACTTGTTGTTCTTCTGGCATGGTCCATTTGCTCCGATTGGCCTTGGATCGCCATCGTTGAAGGAATGAAGCGAAAGATTCATTCTTTCCTTGTTTCAGAGCGTAGAGTTCTTCGAGACTAACATCCATTGTAATGTTACATGCGTAGTTTCTAATGAATGCGTCTCTAATTTCTTTGAATGTCCTAATGCCTGAAGGTAAGCGAGAGAACCATTCTATGGCATTGCCTGCTAAGCTCCTAGGGAATAGCCGCATCAGATAAGTATCATCATATGCAACCTCCATACAATGAACCTGGAATTCCCTGATGTGATCTTCGTGGCTCGCCCCTCGATATTTGTCAAATTTAGGGATCTCAACTCCTTAGGAATGGTTTCATGTCTAGGCTCCTATCAAATGGATAGGGACACAAGTTGCTTTGTGTTTTGGTTGTTCGCCCTGATTGAAGATCGAGTACTTGTTGTGAGAGCAACTTGAATTGTGTCGTCATATCATTCTGAGGATCAGGGGGTGGGATGAATGTGTTTTGGGGTGTTGTAATTGTGGTTTGGATGGATGGGTTGGTTTGGATGGGTGGGTTGGTTTGGATGGGTGGGTTGGTTTGTGCATTGTTCAATGGTATCGATATGTTGTGGTGGGCGAAGTAGGCTTCTACTTGCTTCTGGATGAACAATGCTTGTTGTTGCTCTTGTTGTTGTTGTACAGGATTTTTCTTGTTGTTGCACTTGTTGCCCTAACAACGCTTGTTGTTCCTCTTGCTGGTTATACTTTTGTTGTTGTTCTAACAACAACGCTTGTTGTTCCGCTTGTTCTTGTTCCCATAACGCTTGCTGTTGGGCTGCCAATTCTCACATTTTGTTGTTCTTGGATATTGTTTTAATGCTTGTTGGTATAAGCTCCATCATACGCTTGTGCAAGAAGTTGCAGCTTGTGCTTGTGTTTGTTGTGCTTGCTTTGAGCTTGTGCTTGGGCTTCGTTTTGTGTATTTGTTGTTGCAATAATAGCTGTGCTTGAGCCGACTCTTTGTGCTTGTAATGCTTTAAGGTTTGGGCTGGCTTGTTGTTGTTGTTGTTGCAACAAAGCTTTGGTTTGTTGTGCTGTTGTTTTGTAATGCTTTTAAGGCTTGGCCGCTTGTTGTTGTTGTTGTTGCAATAAAGCTTTGGCTTGTTGTGTTTGTTGTGTTTGCAATGCACCTTGCATTTTTGCCGCGCATTGAGCGGCCTCGCTGCACCAGCTTTTGTTTTTGGTAGACCTATTGATAGCCTCTTTGGAAGGCAAATTTCTTGCAATGTTACTTTAATTGATTTTGATGGTGAATGTTGGTGGTGGTGGGGGTGGTGGTGGATTTGGAATGGAATTTGTGATGGTGGTGAATGGTGATGTTGTGTTGATCATTTGGTTAGTAGATGGTGTTGTCATGTTGATTGCGTGATTGGTGGATGGTGTTGTCGTGTTGATTGTGTGATTGTTGGATGGTGTTGTTAATGTGGTAAGTGGCATCATTGATGTGATTGGCCCTTGAGAGACCATGTTTTGCAATGTTGTGGGGGTGTTTGATGATGTTTCCATTGCTTGCGTGTTTGTCGTTTGTTGTTGTGATGTCAACAATAAGTTTTGAGCGTTTGGCAAAATGTTTTGATTCATGGTTGGGATAGCGGTTTGATTGATGCTTGGTAGGGGAGGCAATCCCAAGCCAAGGAGTGATGTGGATGATAATGGTAGTGGTGGGATAGGTGGAAACGTGAGGGGGACGAATCCTTGTGAGAGTGTTGTGGTGTTAAAAATGCCCCCTGCTCCAAATATGTCTCCCTCTTTTTGTGAATTCGTGAGAAGAGGTGTTTGTGGTGCTCCATGAAATGATGTTGATGATAGGTCGTAATGTAAAGTGAGAGGAACATTTTGGTGTAATGGATTATGGAGGATGTTTTGTTCCACTGTGGTGTTTGCATCCAAGTTTTGGTTATTCACAAGGGGATGTGATTGAAGTTCATTGAGAAATGTGTTTCCCTTGTTTTCATTTGGTTGAGTTGGGGCAATCGATGTTGTGATTTTTGGAATGTTTTGCGTGACGTTTTGGGATGGAGGTGTAGATGAAATGGGGATGGTGGATGAGATTGGTGGAAAAGATGTCTCCACTATAGTGCTCATATCAAAATCCGAAGGCAACTTGGCCCCTTGCTTTGCTAGTTCAAGCATGTACAACGAAGGGTTAAGTCTCATCATGATGTTGATGATTCTATGGTTATCCGGATTTTGGAGCATTTCAGCTATTTCTTCACGAGACATTCCAAAGGTGAGGTCCTCCCCTTGATTTTCTTCTTGTGGGTTTTGTGATGATGAGGGGACCAATGGATTGCTTGATTCTGCAAGATTCATTTCTGCATTTGTTTGGCTAAGGTCACTTGAAGCGGGAGTTTCTTTGTGGGCTTCCATACTCTTCTTGTATTGAGATCTCGTTTGAACCATAAAACAAGGATCAATCTTCGAGAATATGGGAGATGAATCTCTTGATTCCTTGGATTAATCTCTATTTTATGTCCCAAAGTGAAAGTTTTAGGATGCTTTTAGGATCAAATGTGATGATGATATGATGGTGATGTTCAAAGATGGATGTTATGGATGTTTTGACTTTGATAGATCTTGAATGAAATACTAGGCTTTGGATTTTTGATTGGTTTGATGTTTGGATTTTGAGATTTTGTCCTTGATCTTGATTTGGAGTTTGATTTGGATTTTGAACAAAAAGGAACCCTAAGATGTTTGATAATGATCTAAAGGATAGTCGTGTTCAAAGAATGATGATTTGGATATGTGTGAGGAGAAGGATGCATCTACCCACACCTACCCAAACAAGGTGATTGTTTCACTAAGTATATGAGAAGGATTCATCTACATACACTAAGCTAGACAAGATGTTTTGGATGACTTTGACTAAAGATATGCAAAAGGATGCATTCACACATTCTTATCCAAAGGTGTTTTGATAATTGTTTTCAAGGACTTGGTCTCAATGAGTTTGGATGATTGCTTGATTTTGTCATAAAGCCTAGTACTTCAAGGATGATTTCAAGGTTTTTCAAAAGATGATTTGTGAGATGGATTTTGATGTTTTGAAAGATGGATGAAAGAGGTTTGATTTGTTTTGATCCCTAGATGAACCTAAAAAGACCACTTTGTATTTTCCAAGACCTAGGTATTGAAGAGAATGCATATGCTTCCTAAAGACCTTTGTTTAACCAAGGAATGATTTGAACATTTTGAATTTCCAATCAATGATTTGTGCTTTTGGGATTTGGAGTCTTCAACACACATGAAAGTTCATTTTGCTTAGCTTTGCTTAATGGATTTATTTTACCAAAACACTCTCTTTGATTAAAGTTTCAAACTAAGATGTCCAATGTCTTAATTTCTTTAAACCCCACAAGATATTTTATGTGGAAATTCAATGAACTTAAGGCAAGGGTTTTCCTATTGTTTACTCAAGAAGACAAATTGAGATATAATCCAATGCTTAGGAACCTCTACGAATGTGAATCCGCAGGGAAAGCAGTAACATATGGATTGAGTCAATGATATTTGTCTTAAAGAGGGTTTGAAATTTTGAGAACCATGTTGAATGTTTGTTTGCAAAATGTTTTCGAATACACACTGTGTTTTCAAACAAAGAATAATTACAAGCCCTATGGATGTGTAAGACTATATTTGTTGGATTCCCACTTGGACAAGTCCAGCTACGCTTATCCCTAGCGGATGGTTAGATGCTTGACCCCACTGGCTCCCCTCCATGGCTCATTAACGTCAATCGGGCATCCAAGCATCAACACCCATGAAACTCCCATGGCATACTTTCCATCTCTACTAGAAGACCGTAGAGTGTGGGGTGGCTTTAATGACCGTTCTTGCACCAACAACATTACAAGATTTTGGCAAATTGCACATGGGTTCTAGTAAGGACTTTCTCTGTCAGGAGTTGACCTAACGTGGCAAGAGTCCCCTGATCCATCTTGTCGAGCTAAACCGCATTATGGCGAACCAACCTCATTTATATCCGGCTGGAAATACTCTTGGCTTTAGAGTGTTACCGTTGAGTCGTCTTGGGTGAGTACTTTTTCCCCAAGGCAGGCCCTCTAAGATAAACAAAAGCAAGCAAAGACACAATCCGTAACTCGATCGATCTTTGATGGCACAAAGAAAGAGAATGTACGCGAAAATGCCCCTACTCACACTCGCATTTTTAAGCCCAAATTGAAGTATTTCAAAGCAATAAAATGTGTTTTGAGTGTTTCTCTTGCACCCTAGATAGCACGAAGCGCAAGGGGAGAGGATACGTACTCAAAAGACAATCACACAATTCAAACACTTGTTCGTTTTATAACCTTCAAAGCAATTGTGAATTCGTTTTAAGCACCAAATGAAATATGAAGATTGCTTGTTCAATTTTTAACCCAAAACGAAATCTAGTAAGTGTGTCCTAAGGTTCATTTTAAGCCCTTTGCAATGAAAATAAAATTGTTCGTTTTAGCCCCAAATGAAAACTAGTGTTCTAAAACAAAAAGGAAAACAATTTCGTGAAGTAGTGTTGATCAAACACTAAAGTGTTTAAAAACACATTGTGTTTTCAAAAAAAGAATTTCCCCTCCTTGGTTTTCATTTGATAGCCTTCTCTTTTCCGCTTTGCACCTTTTCGCCTTCACTTGTACCTTCGTTGTTCATTTGTACCTTTGTTGATTTTTCAGCTTTGTACCTCCTTCGCCTTTGTTCACTTTTTGGTACCTATAAAAAGAAAAGACAATTTTATGAGAATCATATAAATTCAATTTTGATGGTTAACTTTAAACCATAGCATGATCTTAATTGAAATGACAAACGATTTGAGTGACAAATGATAATAAAAGGATGCTTTAATCATGCTTTGGGATTTGATTTTATTGAAGAGATATAACACTTGCTAGACCCATTCTCTTCCTTATCAAAATTCGTATGTATTGAGTCCATCAAATCAATCATAAAGAATAATTTAATAACTATAATAGTGTGTCAAGTTAAACTTTTGAAGATTCAATGAATTTTTTATTTTTTTACTAAATCAGCCATACACAAAAGCCTCCTTATATTCCTAAATGTGATAATAACATTATGACATTTATTAAAATATGAGAGAATATTGAAATAAATATGCACTCCATCAAAACAAGTTACTAAAGATCTTCCACATGGCACTATGATTATGAATTCTAATTGATCAGCTCCAAAAGGTTCGCAGCCTTCTTTAGTGATTCATTCGGCCATCCAATCTTGTCTATGTCACACCCCTCCACTCGCACTCAAACCCATCATTGTCATCCTACAGATTTAATGAGTTGGAATTAAACTTAAATGCGTATACCTATTAATGATCAAGACAAATGTAAGGAGAATTAAATGCAAATCAGGTTAGGGGGCGTATGATCTCCAGAATACGAAAACTCAGTGTAAAGAGAGCATTAGTCCACACGTCCCAATCCTTGAACGGCTGGCATGTAATAAATCTGTCCTTGTTCGCTGTCTAAAGGTAAAGCACCATATAAAGATCTCTAAATACAATAACACGCCTTCCATAAAGCTTGAACAACAATTAAAAAATGCGCAGTAGCTTTTTATCTTTCAATGTTTAAACAATGATTAGTGAGATTCCTGTGCCACTTTTGTCATTTGAACACAAATTGAAGACAAACAATTAATGAATGCGTTTCTGTGAAGAAATAAAATAGGAAACAGTCATCAGTCAATAAATAAATGTGCCTTTCCTGTGATGAAAGTAGGAAACAATCAATAAACAAATGCGTACAATCTTTTCCAATCACTCTTGTCCTCCACCTTTGGTGAAACAGTTAGAAATGTACGTTGCAAAAGAAATGAACTATTGCCTAATAAATCTAACCAATAACCAAAAGCAAACTTCAACAACCACAAGCCGTGAATGGAATGCATGGAGGGATGCGCAAACTGTGCAACAAAATGTCGGTATGGAGAAGGCGCGAATTGTGTAACTTCTTGGTACGCCTGTGTATGTCCGCATGTACCTCTTTGTATGCCTATGTATGCCTACATCACGGGACTTGCTTCCAGTTTGAAATAAGTCTCTAATACGGCCTCCAAATCTGCAAAGAGGTCTCCAAATCTCAGGAAGCAGAGGACTGAGGAGAGAGCAGTGGTGGTGCGTCGCTTCAGTCGTGTAGTCAACAACCCTCCTCTGGATTACCGTGAAGCACCTGAGATCCCATATGCTCAGAAAAGATATGGCCGTAGATCTATCTTTTCACATGCAATTGTCTCAGTTGAAGCAAGTCGAGAAGTATGCGTCCAATATTGAATCTAGTTTAGGATCAAATAATTAGTGTTGGTATGACTGAAAACAAAAACTGATCAATAATCTTATTTATAGGCCACATAAATCAAAAACAACAATGAAGCCTATTTAAACAGTGTTGATTGCAATCCTTGAGACAGAAATGAAATAACATCATTTCTGTTTCTAGGAAACAGTCGTCTTCAAGAAAAAAAAACTTCGATTTTACTCTGAGAAACTCCTCCTAAATACCCTAGTTCTTGGAGGTATGTGAGACTCAAAATCTCTTACGTTTTTTGGAGGTAACCGAACTACCCTGTGGACTGAGGAAATAATTCCAAACATCCAGTTTTTTTTTTTTTTTTCTTTTCAAAAGATTCAAGGTTTGCACAGAAATGAAAATCATAAACAGATGTTTGTTGCAAAAGACTATATTAGTCTGAATAATTGAATTGAATGCTCATAGAAAACAGTGACAAAAAAAAAAAAGTTTATGAAGTAGCACGACAGCTCATACAGTTGTGATCCTAAACAAAACAGAAAAGAAGTTTGCCAGAATATTGTTTTCATACAAACTGGCTGGCATAATCAAGAATGCATCGACAGTCATTGAATGGGCCGTTGAACATGCTGGCAACTTACTTTTAGAAAATAGAGGAGATGTCCATCCCCAAAAGCTCACAAAAAGAAAGAAATCATTGAGCTCTAATGTAAATATAAGCAAGGCATTCCATTCATCTTACGCTTAAAAGCAATTTAAAAGCTAATATTTGAGCATAAAAGTATAGTTGTTTCATGATTATGCAGTCAATCATTCAACCTGCTAATCCAGAATTGTGAACACGCAAATGTAATAAAAAGTGGACAAATCTATATTAAAAGCATATCAGCTCAAATGCATAAAGCGTACAAGCTGCCCTCCTTCTAGCGCCAAATTGTGAGCATGCTTTTCAAAATCTGCAAATACTAATCTCAAACAAGGGTTAGTACCTACGAATTTCTCAAGAATACTCCTATGAAATCTATTACAAATGCTTTCAAAATGCCACAAATGATGATAAAAATACTAAAGCATTATGAAAACAAAAGTAAGCTACCTATTCCATAGTTGGATTGGTGTCACATGTGCTAGTGACCCTTTCCCAACCCTTGATAAAAAGCTCAAGATGATGAAATGCAAATGGAGATGATGGATTGCAATGGACAAGATCAAATCTCAAATGAAGAGAGTAACCTTGCATGAAATTGTGAAGGATTTGCTCAAAGATGAATCATCTATTTAAAGATTTTCAAAATGCCAAGTGTTGAAGAGGGACCAATGTGGGATCAAAAACAAGCCAATGAGTTGAGGACACTTGTCATCATGTGATTAGTTGATGTATATGCAAGATTTGGGAAGAGTGCCCAAGAGGGGGAATTTTTGAATTCAAATTTGCAATAAATTTTGAGAGGGGGACAAGAAAGAAGAGCAATAAATGCCCCGCTTGACTTGTCATGTTGAGAGAAAATGAGGTTTTAATAAATCAATAAAATTGATTTATTGTGCAAGTGGCTAGATCTAGATAATGCAAGTGGGATGGGATTAGCATTAGATTAGGATTAGATGATGATTATGCTGATTTATGCTGATTAGATGATTTGACATTTTGGACTTTGATAATTAATTTATTTAAATCAGAAAATGATGGAAAATGATTTAGGATTTGATTTAAATAAAGTCCTGATTTATTTAATTAAGTGGATGATGCAAGATGAAGGTTGAATGATAATGTTTATTTGATAAATGAGATTATTTAATGAATGGTTTAAAGTGATGAATTTGCCTAATGTGAGACCTAATTTGACTGAATCCGATTGAATGCATAATGTGAATTTTGCATGTCTACAGTGACACCAAATACATATATCTTTTGATTCAAATGTAGTTGGTACTTCTCTAATCAGTCAATTTTTTCTCTAAAACTTGCATGTGGCCAACTCTTTTTTTTTTCCCAAAAGATCATCTACGTGATCCTCTATAATGTCATGAAAATTTATGGTCATGGATTTTTTATATGCGACGCCTACATTCTTAAGATTGAATGGAATTACTTGGTAGAACAAGGTTTCCCAAGGAGTGATAAAGGTTGTTTTATGTTGATCATCATCTACTATCCTTATCTGGTTATATCCTAAAAAATGCATCCATGCATGACAACATTTCATGTCTTGTTGTTAAATCCATAATGATGTCAATGTTGGAAATCATGGAATCATCTTTGGGGCATATCTTATTAAGATCTTAGAAGTCGGTAAAAATTTTGATCCCGCTAATGGGTTTTGAGGCTTGCACAATATTAGAAACTAACTAAGGATAATCAATCAAGCAAATGAATCCAACCTCAAGAAACTTTTGTAACTCTGCTTTGACTAGGAGGGCGATTTGTTGATGCATTTTTCATATTTTTTTCTTAATAGGTTTGGAATTGGGGTATACTACAAAGTGAAGGACCACAAGAGATGGATCAAGCCTTAACATATTTGAATAGGTCCAAGCAAGGTTTTTGAATCTTTTTCTAATAAAATTTGATATGCTCTAATTCTTGTCTTCTGCTAAGGAAAAAACCATGAAAGTGATTTTTCTTGCTTCTTATGTTCCCAAGTTAATCTTAATGGTTGCTTCAGTCATTATTGTATATGTTTCTTGATAGCAAGGAATATAATTGAGTGCCTCATCTTCTAGTGCCTCAAAGAGGTTTTCATTAGAAGATACATTTTTTATTTTCTAAAAATTATACTTCATAATTTAATTTATAAATCTTTAAAATTATATCAATTAATGTATTTACACCACTCAATTGCTTCTCTAAAAGGACTAGTATTTTACAATTTTTTGAAAGGAATTTAGATGATTGAATTGTGTTTGTTATATATATTATTCAATTTCAACGATTTGATCAATAAATAATATGTGCATTGCTTGGTCATACAAGAGACCTACCAAGGTATTTATCAATAATTCCATCACACATAAACAACAACAAGAAAATAGGAAATAACACATTGAGTGGGCATGTCCTAGTATTAAACCTCTTTTATTATGCTTTATTCTACATTATATTTTTCTATATAGTATTATAGAATTATAAAAAATAGAAACAATAACCATTAAAATAATATAGTATTGGGTATGTGCAGGATCATCATGGAAAAAACAGGTGCTTAAGTGGCAAAAAAATTAGAAAAATCAGAGTTAGGAAACTTGTCATAAAAATTTGAATAAGTTATCTATATTATTTCAAAATTATGTAAGAATAGAATCTATAGAAAATTGAATGTAGTTTCTAAAATACTTGGTTTATATTTTTATTTTTTTAAATCTATTTGGTGAAAAATTGAAATTTTAATGCAATAGTACTTAAATTTCAAAAAAAAAGTAGGTGTCTTTACCACCCTAACCACGATAAAATGATAATATTTTTTTATAAGATTTTAGATATAAGTAGAAGACTCATGTCTGGATGTGATGTATATTTTTTTATAATTTTTTTCCAAGTAAATAATTAATTAAGAATTTTTATTACAACTTTTAAAAATATAAAATCATATGTTTGACCACCTTAACTTGGTCAAAACTTCATGAAATTCAATATATATATTTTTAATCCTATAGTATGTGAAGCATAGAATGTGACGCATGTTTCGGATTCAAAAAATGTGATTGTTTGAAAGCTATAGATGTTTTTCAATCAACTTATCAATCAGGACTTTAGTTATAATTCAAATAGAAAAAGAATAATAATTATTAATTAAATTCAAAGTAAAACATAATTTATATTGGTAGAAAGCTGAGAATCTCCTTTAAAAACTATTTTCGTTTCATCAATTTTGGGTAAAAAAAAAGTCATCAGCCACATACCCTACACATACCCATCATATCGCCACTTTTTGGCCCATCATGATCCTGCACATACCCTATTATAGAATTATAAAAAAATACAAACAAGAACCATTAAAATAATATTAGAAATTGATTCAAGTTAATTATTTCTAACATGGTTCCAAGAACCAATTTTTTTTCCAATTAAGAAACATAATTTAAGTTCTAACATTGGAAACACTAAGTAACTATACTATTTAGTATTGTGTTACTAGCTAGATAAAACATAGTTTTCCTCTATATTCTATAATATTATTCATTAATTATGCTTATTGACTCACCTATCACTATAAATTTTTTATCTATATTGGTCTGATAATTTTAATTTTCATGTATTTGATTTTTTTGGGATGTGAGGCCAAAATGACATTCATCTTTCTCAATTTTAAATTCATTTTTTTCTAAATGTTACCCATCCATCCTTTTATAACTC
Source organism: Sequoia sempervirens (assembly GCA_007258455.2). Taxonomy (NCBI): domain Eukaryota; kingdom Viridiplantae; phylum Streptophyta; class Pinopsida; order Cupressales; family Cupressaceae; genus Sequoia; species Sequoia sempervirens. The sequence goes on from VDFB02075321.1 coordinate 30,819,512, forward strand.
GTTGAATTAACACATGTTTTCATTTTTTATGTATTTTTATTTCAAATACATTCAAATGCATTCATTTAGTCATCAAGGAACATCAAATAAACATCATAATATTTTAGAAGTATGCTAAATATGTACTTGCATTATAGAAATCAAATAACCTAGATCTACATGCTCATATTAGAAGCATTTCCATATTTGAAGATTATTATTTAAATTTTTTGAAGTAAACATTTCAAAGTATTGATCTAGGAGAACATGTCGAGTTTAAAAATATTCACAGTCAGCTATATGTATTACAACAGAAAAAATAACAAAATAAAATGTAGATGTTTACAATCAACAAGATTACATTCATTTTCAAAGGATATATTCATATATGTAGAAATGAACTTGAATCATACACTTAGTCTAGCATAAAGCTATGTTCTGATATAGAACTAGAAATGACACATAGATAGAGAGATTATTTTTCTACTATTGAAAATTTTATAACTAAGTGTAGCATGGAAATCAAATCATTATTTAGCAACAAAATTAAACACATTCATTTTTCATATTTAATTCATATGGTCTAACATTTAATTTATAATAACATATAACTTTAGCTCTAAATTATTTAATTTAGTTTAATTTAGGGTTATGTAAATACAACTTATTTTATTATCTGAAAATAAAATATTTTCTTTACAAAATATTGATTTATTTCTTTCATATATAAATTTTTACAATCTAAATATTTTAGAAACTTCTCTTGAAGAATAGTCATGATATTTTAAAAATACATAATAGTTCTTAAAATATTTTGAAATTTTGGATGTAATTATATTAAAAAATAGATTTTTTAGGCAAAAGGTGAAGAACACCTATAATATTATTAATTATAATATGCTTACAAAATATATGAGACTGTAATATTTCTATAAAATTATAGAAGGTTATCCAAGCCAATGAAAAGGTTGTAAATAGCTAGTTACATGAGCACCATGGAAAAACAAGACCATATACAAAACTAGTTGTCACAAAATGGTGGGGGGGATCTGATTATGCCACATCAAGGGTGGCATAAAAATCCACTATCCATTCAAAGTTCTCCATAGGCTCCAGGTTGTTCACTTTTTTCTAGAAATTGCAACCCATGTGTGTTGATGCTCTATGTTGTATGAGTCTCACCATATATAATTTTTTGAGGAATGGGAGCCATTCCACCACAACGCCCTCCTTGTGCACACTTTAGACATCTCTCGGCCTCGAGACTCCAACTCCATACCTTGCCACTCCCATTGTTTCCTCTAACATGCCAAGGTTGTGTTTCTCAAACAGTTCCAAGAATTACAATTGATTATTTTAAATAGATTATAGATAATGCTCCTTAGAATGATATGGATGGAGAGTAGGTTGCAAAAAAAATAGAGATTAAGAAAAATTGGGTACAATGTTAGTACTTAACAAATAGAAAATATTAAAATAATAGTAAAATGTTACTAAATTTATAAAAATAATAATTGTAATTGTGAGTGTATCGAATAGTCATAGATAATTATTGGCGACCTTGTATTCATTTTTAGATGTCTACAATAATGATAAAAGCATACAATGATTTTAAAATTATAATACCATATAATTACTAAATATTTGATCTACTAATATAAATTATAATTATTAATACAATTATATATTTATTGGTGTGAAATTAAAGTTAGTATTGATATTACTTTGAATATATTAAAAATATGGTTAAATTATAATTTAATTGAATCTATTTATATTTCAAAACATACAAATTATAAATCAAAGAAATAAAGATGATCATAATAATATTGTAAGATATTTTAATATTCTAATATTTTAATTATATATAATTGATAAAGATTGATAATATATATTATGAATCATATCTTGATAATGATACTAGTGGTAATGAATATTATTAATAATAATTACTATTGATGATGGTTGTAATTCTATTCAACTTATGGTTATAAAAAATAAATTTCAAATAATATGCTTATTAACCTTAATTTTATTGAAATAAATGAAAATAAAATACATACAAATCTTTATCAATAGTTATCCACATATATAATAAATAGACATAAATATATATAATTTATAACTATCATACTCACCTTTTTTAATCTTCTAAAGACAATAAATATTTTAGAAAATAAATAAAAATTATTTTAATAATAAAAACATTTCAAAAATCATACAGTAACAAACAAAAACAAAAAAACAAAAAATAAATAAAACCAGTATATCTGACTACACTTCTAGAAAAAAAAAAACTCAATAGCATATTAATCTATTGAAAAAACTTACATACACGCATCAATATATAGTATTATATAGATTATGTCGAAATCATGTGAAGAGGACTCATTATAGTTTTAGTAGTCAAATTCAATAACCTATGTTCCATGATCACATCAGCTTAGGACGCTAACCAGTTCTTTGGTGCGTGAGTCTATGCGGGAATTGCGTGAGTGTATGTGGGCACTCGAAATTCCCGTGGAAAGAAAGTATGGTAAGCATTCATTGGTATCGTGCCGTATTCATGGGAGCAATGTTATGCAATGCTGGAAGTATCCGCTATTGTCTTTGGAGCATCTGCCCAAATTTTCAATGCAATTCTAGAAGTATCAGTTGAATGCAATTGTGGAAGTATCAGTGGAAGGCAGGCCATGTTGACTAGGTAAAGCCGTAGACAGTTGGGACGATAATGCAATGTATGTGTTGGAGTTGTTTGAAAGATATTATGGAAGACAATTCTTGTTGACTAAATACGCAAAATTACAGTCTATGAGACCCCACGAAATAAAACTGAAATCGCCTCTGTCAAGTCAGTCTATGAGACCCCACGAAATAAAACTGAAATCGTTTCAGTCAACCAACAAAATAACCTTCAACCCACCAATTACTTCTTGTTGTCTTGTAAGATTGTCAAAAGTCTTCGCTTTTGAAGTCGTGCATATTTATAAATGTATGCAGCTCGAAAAGCATCTGCCCAAATTCTCAAACCGTATTTGAATGCAATTCTGGAAGTATTCATGGAAGGCAAGTCATGTTCACTAAAGTCGTGCAAATTTATGAGATAGTTGGGAATGGATGTACACACTCCAAATGGCCAAATCGAAGTGACGTTAATGCAATGAATGAGTTGATGTTTTTGAAAGGATATGTAGGTATGAAAGGCAATTCTTGTTGACTAAATACGCAAAATTCCAGTCAATACAACGAGAGCATAATGAATGTTTACCACAAGTTATTTTGTTCATTTTTTGGGGTGCAGGTTTGTTCTAGGGGAGTGTGGACTGCAGTCAATACGGCAGGATGACAATGAATGCTTACCACTTCTTTGGATTTTTTTGGGAAACAATCTCAATTTCTTAATTTCTTCCACTCTAGTAGAGGGGTCTATAGTGGAGAACCCTATCTTTGGAGGTCTATTTCTTGTGTCATTTGGATCAGAAATAAAATAAACTAGTAATCGTATCTTAGTGTGCAATGGGTACGTTGAAGAAGTGTGAAAACTCAATTAAGATAAATTTTGATTTATTTTTTGTATTAAATGAAATTATAATAATTATTAATTATCTATTTTAATCATTTTATGTAATTAATAGTTTTATTTTAAAATATAATATATAATATTAAGCATAATTAAAATATTTAATATTTAATATATTTAAATTAACATAAATAAAAAATTTCTTTAGTTAAAAAATTTGATTATATATTAACTCTTTTAAATAAATGAAAACAATTAATTAAAAATTCAAAAATAGAACAAGATGTCGTAATGTTAAAACCGAAATACGTTCATTATTAGGATATTTGTCGTAATTTAACATTACGGCTCCCTATACCCTTACTGTGCAATGGGTACCCTTAGTAAATTTGGTGTCCGTCTTAAATTAAACTTGGCGCTTGGGAGGAGAGAGTATACCCGGTGAGGAATAAGAGGAAACGAATTTTAATTTGAATTTAATAAATAGGGGAAACGTATTCAGCAAGGGAAACGTACATTCAGAGTACTGGATAGACATTGCTGACGTAATGGCTGAGGCATGATATTTTTTGATTGAATGGTCTTTCGTTCTTTATCCATTCCCACCATACCACAGATCTCCGCGACTGTTGCATCTAACTTTTAAGGGAAACAAGGCGTGCTTAAATAACATTTCTGTGGTGGCACAATTAGGACTAAGCGACTCCTGGTTGGCTTGGGCTTTAAATATGTGTTAGGGAGGGAAGGAATTTTGATCTTGTGAGAAAGAGTTGTGAATTTTCACAATTTTATTTTTTAATAGTCAGCAGATTGATATAAACTATTGATTGATATTTTTAGCTTTGTCTTCTTCAAATAGGATTACGCCTTCAACGTAAAAAATTGGTTCATATCAGACACCCATCTAGTATGGTGAATAGTTCTTGTTTTGAAGCTAATATTAATTAATATTTAAAATTATATTATATTTTATATTTTTATTAATACATAAGGTCAAATGTATATTGTGTTGAGTATTATTGTTCTTTTTTATATATAATATTTTAAATTTGTTAATTTATTTTAATATTATAAATACAAGGATGGATAATTTTTGAATTATAGGATAAAGTTATCAATAAAATATAATTAATTTTTTCATAATTAAAAAAAATATTATGTATATATTAGATATTTAATATTTTGATTGAATAAAATTATTTATTGAAAGAGTTTTTTTCTTCAATAAAAGACCAAGGCCTAAGTATTTATATATTAACATATTTAAAAGCATTACAACCATAATCAAATTTATAGTACCGATTATATCAATATATCCATATAGAGAAAAATTGTGCCTAATCTATATGGCACATCGACCTTTCTTTTTCTCTCACAACCATAACTATATGTCTACCAAATACACATTTTGCATACTATGAAAATTGTGCAACATATATATAGTGCATGTACATTCAATATACTGAAAATAGAAAAAGTCATATACAAAATGGTTGTGTTCATTCTTCCATGTAAGCAGCTGCTTCTTCAATCTCTTGTGGGTTGCAATTAAATCAATGTCATTCTCACCCTTGCCCTCTTGAGGATTACCCTTCCCCCCTTTACCTTCCATATGACCATGTTGATTCAAAGGCCTAAGGCTAGACAAAACAACACATTTGTACCTTTTGCAGTGATTCAACAGGAAAGAAAGAGCATAAAATTTATCCTTAAAGCTATCAACCATCTGATATCCTAGTTCATTTGAAAACAAATTTAGCACTCTACACATGGTCCATGGATCATCACTTTTCAAGATATTCCTTACTACCTCGAACACTGCCCTATAACATTGCTTGATTTTGAGAAATTTCTTTGAAAACAGCCCTCCAACAAACCCTCTACCTTTATCTAGGTTGTATGACTGCACACATTGTAACAACTTGTCCTCTCCCAATACACATCCTACTCCACTACAATTTCCAAGAGCTCGAGCGACTACAAAAGGTCCATTGCATTGGATAGGAAGATAGATAACATTTTCGATGGAAACAAAATCCTTGGTGCTATCGAACTTAGAACATGCTTGCCAATCACAACCCTAACACTCTCGACCAAACTAGGGCATGACACCCTAAAAATAAAAGACAATTCAAATTCTCATATTTCCCTAGAAAATAGACAATCTCCAACTTTAATTTTCATAGGTACCCTAAAATTTTTGCTACATATTCCATTGATAGCCCTTAAACACCAACCTTAAAACACTGCAATTCTTCCAAATGGAATAGAAGACCCAGAAAAGTACCGTCCCCAAGAACTTAAACCCTTCAACACTCTCCACTTTTAGAAAAGAACCAAAATGACTTTACCCACTTATAGTGAATGAACCAAAGAATGAACCAACCATAAAAATTGAAGACAACAAAGCACTATGATGAAGAGGATTTCAATTCAATCTTATCTACTAGATAAGAAAGTTTACTACATATATTGCTTGCCACTTTTTCATACACATCCACAAAGATTATCCATAGAAGCTTGTTGAATAAGAGATGGAGAGCCACCCAAAAACTTGAAATTCACTAGAAGAGTGCCAAAAAATTAATGAACAAGGCTCTTTATAAAGATGTCGATGTGCTATTGAAAGGTTGTTGCATTTATTTCAAAAGGATTTTTGCACGAACAAAATATTTGAAGCCTTACAAAACATAACCAAGAATGATTACTGATTATTTCAATTACCCACATGATATTAAAATCTTTCCTCAGATCAACAAATTTTGACTATGATTGAAAGCTTTTATTTAACCTTAACCTTGAGTTATGTACTCAATTAGCATATACAAAGCACATGTTGTCATTAGAAATAGCCAAGAAACAATAATAATGATAGATTTATAATCTTTGGAACCTTGAAGCAAGCATTCCATACCACCTAGCATATGTCGTAATGATTATCCAGCACATTAATAAATGCCACTTCATTCTTGACACCATTATACCACCTCATACAAGTCACCATCATCCTTCATGAGATTTGCAAATGCATACCTTAGCATAACATATGATCACATGTACCTTTCAACAAAGCACGAAATAACTTGAAAGTACATAGCTAACAAACAAGATCAGTAGTGAATAATAATAAGTTAAATTTATTAATATAATAAAAATTAAAATTCCATTATATGACCCCTGCAAAAAAATAATAAAACTCATTAGAAATCAAGGTCATCGTACTCTGCTTTTCTCAAGATTGGTTATATATTAAAGAGATCATGTGAGCATATTTGACTCAATCCCCTAGAATATTTTTTATTCTTGTTGCTTGCAACTAAGATTTGCAAGATATTCATCCAATTGATTCCCTTCTCTATAAACATGATTCAATTGAAAGGACTCCAGGGTGTTGATTAAACACCATATTTTCTCCAAAACATACTATAACTACTAGTTGTCAGACCCTCTAACCCTGCAAGCATTAATAATAACCAAAGAATCACCTTCAATTTGAACCTTTGAAAGATTAAGTTGTTTGATTAATTGCAACCCAACATGAAGAGCCTAAACTTCTACCAAATTATTAGTCCCAATGTAGGAAGTCAAACTAATTTAGATCCAACAAGCAATCCAACATGATTTCTAACAACCACCCCTGCTTCTGATTTCCCTAGGTTATCTCAAGCTGCTCTATCAAAATTTAACTTTACAAAATCTGCAGAAGGAGGAGACCATACCACCTTTTTCCTATCTTGTTTCACTTCCACCTTTTCCTTACAATTACCTTTGAAAGGGATAACCAATGAGTCCAAGCCTTAATTTTCTTAGAATCCCAATCTATAAACTTAGAACCAACATGTTTTGAGTTGAGTACATAAGCATTAACAATTTCACAAATTGACTTCTCCAAACTAATCAACACTTGAGGTTTGTTTGTGAAAAATCCTTTTATTTCACTCCCACCAAATACACCAAACCACTGAGGAAGGGATGAATTTCCATAGGCTTGCAAATAATGATGAATTATACAAGACATGCCAACTTGTGAACATTTCCCAAATAGTGGATGGAGAAGGAGAGGACCATCCAAAAAAAATTTACGAAGTCCCAACAAGAATTTGCAAAATGACATTGCTAAAGTAGATGATCAACCTCTTTGGAATTCTCAAATCACATAGCACACAATTAAAAGGAGCAGAAATTACAAGTTTAACTAACCTATCACTTGTGAAAATTTTGTTCTTTAAGGCTAACCAAGCAAAACATCCTACTTTAGGAAGAACCACTTGATTCCAACAAAAAGATAAAGCCCTTTGAGGTTGACCCTAAGTTTTTATATTCATAACTACTTTGTACCCCACATTAACATAATAATTTCCTAACTTTGATGGTGCCCAAATGAGTTTATCTTCCATATTGGAAAAATATACAAACCTTTCACCCAAGATCTTAACCAACTCTGAATATTGTGAATTTTAATAGAGGTATGGCTCAAATCTTTCCATTTTAGTCTCCCCGTATGTTCATCATAGCCCTAAATATAATCTATGACTTTCATAATCAAATTTTGGGTCCAAAGATTTTTTTTGCTTGGAAATCATATAAAGTGTGGAGAGAAGGATGCCCATTCCATGAGTCCCTCCAAAAATTAGCTTTTAAACCACTATGAATTTCCTATAATGTTAAATGAGGAATAATTACCTTTCTACATGTTAACATGAAATTCCACATTACAGATCCTTGTGGAGGATTAGATATTGTAAGTATACAATCTAAAACATCACAATCTAAGTATTTCACTTGCATGATCTTGCACCACTTAGAATGTGATTTCTCATGCATATTCCAAACCAATTTGGCACCAAAAGCCACATTTCTTGATTTGACAGATTGTGAACCATAGCCCCACCTTTTAATTTATCGAAATAAATGTTATACAAAGATATAAGTAGTATTTTCTTATTGTTGTGTGTGTTCCCCTTCCATAAGAATAGTCTAATCAGTTTTTCAATCTCTACAATAACAACTCTGGGAGCCTTCAAAACTGCCATAAAATAGTTTGGAATTGAAGAAAGGATGGATTTTATCAATAAGATTCTTCCTGAAATAGATAACTAACACCCTTTCCAACCTACAATCCTAGATTGAATACTATGTATCACCTTATCCCAATATGAGATCTTATTCGGCCCTAAAAAGAAAGGAATACCCAAATGCTTGTAAGGAAGATTGACCACTTGAAAAACCAAAACCTGAATGATCTTAGCTTTCAACAAAGGCTCTATATTAAACACATAAACTTTTGATTTATTTGCATTCACTCTCTGACCTAAAGCCAAAGAGTATTTATCCAACAAACACTTATTATGCTTTGCTTTAGATAATGTTGCTAAACCAAACAAAAGTGTATCATCTAAAACAAAGAATGTGTCATTGATAAATCTCTGGTAGGTATCTTAATACCTTCTAACAAACCTTGTGAATGAGTCTTATTTATTGATCTACACAAAGCTTCTACCAATACAATGAAAAGAAAAGGAGACAAGGATCTCCTTGTCTCACCCCTTGAGTTGAGATAAAGAAACCTGATAGAGTACCATTGACCAAAACTGAAAAATTTTCCCTTGACAAGAATGAGTAAATCCATTTGCACCATTTTTATTGAAAGCCAATTTTTTCAATATTTACATTAAAAAAGACCAATCCACTCTGTCATATGCCTTCAACATATCCAACTTAATGATTATTGAAGATAGAGAATGTGTGGATATGGAATGCAACACCTCATCACACTATTAAACCACCTTCAGTTGTCTCTCTACCTAGAACAAACCCACCCTACTCTATGGAAATATTTCTAGGAATAATGTGTAGCAATTGCAAATAAATTGCTTTGGTGAAAATTTTGTAAACTATGTTACAAAGAGAAATAGGCCTGAATTCAAAAAAAGAAGAAGGATTGAGAACAGTAGGAATAAGAGCAATGTGAGTTACATTGAACTACTTCAACATAGTACTCGAACTTCTAGATTCTTCCAATGCTTTTAACAAATCATTTGCAATGAAATACCAACACTTATGATAAAAGAATGTTGTAAACCCATCTGGACCTGGCACTTTATTAGGAGGCATAGAGAATACTATTACCTTTAATTCAGTTAAAAGTGAAAGGTTTTAACAACTGAATATTTTCTTCTTGTGAAACAAGAGTTGGAATAACATCCAACATTTCTTCCCTAGCACTCTCAAGATAAATTGAATTACTACTTGACGTTGTCAAAAATTTTGAAAAGAAAGCAACCCCTTCATGTTGAATATCATCTTTCTTTGCTAATCTTTCCCTAGTTTGACTATCAAGTATTGAAAAAATTGCATTCTTTGCTTTCTTAACCTATGCTGATTTATGAAAACACATTGTATTTTTATCACCCTCTCTCAACCACAATTCACAAGACTTTTGATTCCAATAAACCTCTTCCCTAGTTGCAATCTCTTCACATTCTTATTGCAACCTTTTTTATAGTTCAAAATAAGTTGGATTCAAACCATTAACAATAATCTAAACATTAACCTCTACAAGCTATTTAAAAACAACTTTCTTTTGGTGGAAAACATTCTTAAATAAAATAGCATTGCAATGCTTAAAATTTCCCTTCACATACATTAACTTTTGAGAGAGATGAAACATGAAAGTTCCTTCCACCATAGGTGCCTTTATCACCATTCACATAGCAAATTAACAAAATATGGATATTGAAACCACATCATCTCAACTTTAAAAGAAGATTTAAAATTAATTAGTCTTTTTGCTAGCAATGTTGAAGGATAAAGGGAAATGATCAGATCCCATCCAAGGAAATATTTCTGATGATAAATCAAAATTTTCCATTATCCAATTTGGAGAAACTAAAAACCTATCAAAACGCACAACAATTTGAAGAAAATATTTGTGTTTATTTGTCTAGGTATAATTTCCATTGCCTAGTTTTATATCAGAAAGTGCATTGCTTTGAACAAAATCATTGAAATACTCCAATATTTTATCAAGAGGAATAGTTCCACCCTTTTTCTCAGAAAAATGAAGTATAGCATTAAAATCTCTAGCTAGAATCACTTTTTCATAATCTAATTGATACAATGACTGATTTAACTCTCCCCATAGTTGTTTCTTACCTATAATAGAATTCAATGCATAGATATTGTACAGGAAGAAACTCAAATCAAATTGTGATACCTTTAGTAACTGCCAATGGTGATTAATTGTTGAAGCGTCCACTAGCACAGTGTTAGGATTCCACAAAGCAACCAAACCGCCTGATGCACCTTAAGCAGCTAAATGACAAGAATTCCACCTTACCCATTTTTTAATGATCTAATCAAAATTTTATTGTGACAACTTTGACTCATGAAGTAACACTATGTCTGCTCCACAAGCATCAATTTGATGCTTGATACAAGCTCTCTTGCTAGGGTCATTAATTCCCCTAACATTCCACATTAATATTTTCATAAAAACTTTAGAGAGAAGTTCACTCCCCTCAATTTCCTTTTAATACTTCCATCCAAAGTCATTTGTTTCCCCATAGATATCTCCTCTTGCAACTTGAAAACATTAGATTTTCTACCCCTTTTTCCTAGAAACTTCTGAGTAGTTCGTGAGCAAGCAGGAGTTTGTGTTACTGACAACATTTGAGAAAAATCAAAGTCTACAAATCCCTCTACAGTCTCCAAACCATTACTAAGAGCATCTACTGCTCTAGAAAAATCCTTTCCCCTTGCTTTTTAGATGAGAGGCCAAATAGAATAGCAAACTTAATCATAGGATTTTGTTCTACAACTTCCCCAGTTTCCTCAATGATTTCATCAATAAAAGAATTTTCAACCAATGAAAGAATATTATGAGCTATTCCCTCCAAATTACCATCATCTAACATTGATTGCATCTCCAAAAAACCAAGAGAATCAACAGAATTCTCCTCCTTAGACCCCTTAGAAGAATTTAACAAAGCTCACTACTTACTATCTGATACATTAGATATAGCCGATGACTATATTACAGAGTCATCCAAAACCAAGGAGGAAAAAATAGGGCAAACTTGTCGAAATGAGACAAAGATATTTGGTAGATATAAATGCAAGGATCTGTCCAAGCAAATAATTGTGAAAAACAGGGCTAGTGAAAAGGTGTATGAACAAAAGCCCTCCTCGAAACTATTTTCTCTACTAGATCCAAATTAGCATTTGGAAAGAGAGCCACATCCTTTGGCTTTAGAAGAAAGTTATGAGCATCAGAATCATATTTCATACTCACTGATTGAGTTCCAAAGTCTAACTTCTGAGCCAAATTAGATCCAAAACTAGAACCAGTAGCCTTTTCCATAGTCCTTAGAATAGAAAATGGTGAGTTTGATGCTCCTATAGATGGAACCACCAAATGTGCACCAGAAGAAGAGGCTAGATTGGAATGCTTGTAATAATCAGGAGACAATAAATATAATTTCTCCTTTCCCTTTGAAATAGATCCCTTGGACATAAAAGGAAAATCCAGATCCATCCCAAGAGAATCATTCCCCATGAAACCCTAAGAGTCCCAAACTACATTTGAAACTATTTTTTCATGGTTCATAACAAACTTTCCCTTGCACAACCTACTCTTATGACCCCAAATGTGACACTTTTTACACACATTAAAAGGAGTCTTAATAAAAACATCTTGTGTAAAAATCCCTGCTTTATATCTAATTCTAACACCTTATGGAAGATCTTGAGCCATATCTAAAAGTACACAGACTTGAACAGGACAATGGGGGTTTTGAAAAAAATCCAAATCATGCTTTAAAAAAATACCTAACTGATTTGCCAAAATTTTGAGACTTCCTAGCACTTTGTATTCTAGAGGCAAATAATGCAACTGAATCTAAAATGGAATAAACTAAATTATAGTCATATGAAGGTTAAAATTTGGGTGCCAAGGTTGAATAGACAAACTAGAACCCTCATACACTCATGATTTAACCTATAAACCCAATCTCTAATTTTTATCAAGGAAAAGAAAACTACGAAAAAACCATTTCCTCTATCAATATAAAATACTTGAGTAATCCCTTCCCAATCATGAAAAATCAAAGATTTCAATTTAGACATGGAAGGAGAATAATTCCAAAAATTACAAATTAGTGCTATTTGTCACAAATTTTAGACTGCACACATAGCAAATCTTCTGACAGAGTCATACCCTTTTCTCTAGGAAAAGACCTCTGGAAGTTCTTATTATTCTTCACCCATTTTCTCTTTTGCAATTTCTCCTGACTAACTGAAACCACAAATGGCTTTTGATTGAAACCCTTGCCTAAGGTAAGATTATTTGGAAATGTTGCAAGAGATGAATCTAAAAACTAAAAAGGTATTTCCCTATGGGATACAAATGACCAATAACTCCTTTGCTTCTCCAAATGACGTTGATATAGAACAAGATCTACCACAATATTGTTAGGAAATGAGATCTTCAAAGGAATGTCATTTGGGAAAGACTTCAAACCACCATTAGCAAAAAAATCCCCATCACCATCAAATCCACAAATGTCAAAAACTACCTGCCTTCACCTAGAAAGTTGTTTCCTTGGAAAACGATGGGAACGAGACCAGGAAATCGAAAATTCTACCCTAGACTTCCCAAACTAGGAGGGATAAATATGATCACCTTGATAGTGACCTCAAGATCTAAGATTTCCTTCCCAAGAATTTGAAAAACAACCATTGTCGCGTACTAGCCCATTTGGATAGATTGTGAAAATCTCGACACTTAATTTTTCTTATTAGTGAGATTTATTGTGAAAATATTTTTATACTTTGTTTTCATAGAATATAAACATTCTAATAAGAATATACATAATCTTGGGAGTAATAGGATAATATTTTAGATTTTTTATTTCATACATTTACTAAAAGAAGAAAAATAATCTAGAATATGAACTTGAGAGTTATTTATATTGGTAAATATGTACATTTTCATTGAATGAAATAATCTTTCATTAAATAACTATTTTTGGTTGTCCAAGTCTTGTTCACTTGCTAATCTTTTCTTATATTTTATCTAGTATTGGTATCAAAACTAGATGATGTATCTTTGTTGAAGGGGAAGAACAAGTTAGTTTTTCATTTGTCATCATTTGTCTTTAGTTGTATGTTTCATTTCCAACGTCTCACTAAAGCTCTTACAATTCTTCTTTTCATATGCTTCTCATACATTACTCTTAGAAGTTGTTCTGTAAAATAGGTGGTGTTATTGAGGTCATTTCTTGAAGTAAAGGGAACTTGTGAAGGAATATTTGTAATTAGAAGTTATTTCTAAAGGATTTTTTTGGTTGTTTAGAGTGCTTTTTTAGTTTAAAGGTGTTTCTAAAGGTTTTTTTAAATTATTTTTAAGGTATTTGTCTAATTAAAGATGCTTTTGATGGAAGCTTTTACCTTTTTCAAGGTATTTTTTTTCTAACTAGAGGTGTTTTTAAATGCATTTATTATTAGGAATTTTTTGTAACAATTATCTTTTGGAAGCAATAAAATACTTCCATGACCTTTATGAAGCTAGAGAAGATTACCATAACCTATTAGAAGAAAGATGACTCCATCATATTTAGTTTTTTGTTTAACACTTTTCTTAAATTGCATTTTTTTTTGTAGTTTTTTAAATCTTCTAGGTTAATATATCTTTCTTAGTTTCATAAGGTGATTGGATACTATTTTTTGTAATCCCTTTTATCTAATTATTTATGTATTTTATTGAATTTTAGGATATTAAGTTCTTTTATTTATACTTTCCATTTTATCTAAAAAATAATAATAATGAATTATGTAAAAGAAAAAGGAAAAAAAAAATTATGTCTATGTTTACCATCATATCTAGGTGTGGGGTAGGAAAAGTGATCCTATATCCAACTAGACTAACTAGGATCAACTTCTTTTCACTTTCCCTCTAAATTCAAACACAAAACCAACTAGGGTTTGATGATTGGATTATTGCCACAATGGAGAGATAATCTCCTAGGGTTTTGGTCCTTTTGAGTTGCAAAGAAGAGAAGTTTGATGTGTTTTTTATCAAGCCTATTTGACATAAACCCTATATCTAAATATTTAATTTTCGCACAAACAAAAAATAGAAATTGAGAGAACAATGACATTTTTGGAAATTGGATATAGAGAGGAACCGATGACTAAAAATTGGGCCTAAATCTAAAAGACAATTTTTGTACTGACCTTGTCTAGAAAAAGATGTTTTTTCAGGGTTTGAAAACTCTAGAAGGTAGGTTATAATCTACTCTTCATTTCTTGTGACTAATTGCTAATGAAACTTTTAGATCTATCCTATACACATGAAAAGAGGGGGAAATGTTGTGCCATATAGGGGCTTTCCTAAGTCAAACCCCATTTTGGTGTTTCTAGTTCCACATACAACAAATAATGATGATCCAGAGAGCATGCCCTAGGTCGAGTAGAGGCCAAAACAATAATTTACTAAATCACTAAATAATATATGATAATTTTACCTTAGTATGAAATTTATGTCGAAGTGATGTCCACAAAATATGTTGCCACCAAAAGTTATTTGATGGATGCTTGAATGGCTTCAAGATCTACAATAGGTTAGTCCAAAAAAGACAATAGATTTTTGAAGCTAGCATGTAGAGGATAACTCAATTCATCTTCACAATAAATTCATCATAATAGCTCCTTCATAATTGCCTTCTTCTTCCCTTTCTCATGTTCAAATGAGGATACAACTTATTTATATATGTGTTCCAATTAATGATTTTGATAATAGGCAAACATGGGATCTTTTTAATCCTCCATGGACCAAAACCAAAGCATCAAATTTGAATTAGGTCCCCTTTACTTGGACAAGGGTGCTACCCACCTTATTTGGGTGTTTTTTACCCAAATTTATCAAGATGTCATGGAATTTAATGTATTTTTATGATTTATCCCTGAAATGAATAAATTATTATTATCATTAATTTTATAAGTAAAATAGGGTATCAAGGTAGTGTGAAATTGTGAAGAGTGACAATTTATGATGCTAAATGTAGCCCCCACTTTAGTGAGAGTGTGATCTTACATTCATACTCACACTAAAGCAATAAATTATTCTATCAAAATGTTGAAGAGACAAAATGAGACCAAGTTGAGGAATACACAAGCCCCCAACATAGGATCTCACCAATCCATGATGTTAAAACAAACATGAAGAAGATTTATCATACGCAAGATAAGAGAAGATTAATTCATACATAGAGCAATCAATGGGGTACATAAAAGAATACACAAAAAATTCATAAATCAAAAACAATGCATACAAGTAATAGATGAAGCATACACATGGAATAAATGAGGAAAACACATGAAATACACAAAGAAACCATATGGAATACATGAGGTAAAAACACAAAAAAATGTGAAAAGCACAAGCAAAACATGGTCCACACATAAAGAAAACATAATATGCACATGAAACAAAGAACAACAAATGTTAGTACACAAAAACTAAAGATTTGAGTCAACAAGGTAAAGAGACCTTAGTAGTCAAGTTGTCTCAGTTACCAAGCATCATCCATTGAATACACAACATAAACATCTAAAAAATAATAACTTGATGAGCTACATAGATCTATTGGCTAGAAAATTGTGTTATGCTAGATTTTCATGCAATGTGATGGGTTTCACAAGGCTAGCAAGCTATGTTATGTTAGTTTGCTCATGAAACACATGGATCCACTAGCAAGCTAGTTGTATTATGCTAGGTGGCCATTTAAAATTTTCTTAAGTTCTTATACCAAAAATATCATTTATGTTAGATCTATGAACCATTTGTCCAATCACTCTTCAAGGAATGCATAAAAATTTAAATTCACAAGAGACATGTTAGTGCTTAATGTAATAGGGGACAAATTGATAACCACACCTCAAGGTGTTTTATAAACACCACCACCACCAAGGGAGTATGCAAATGTAATTATGGAAATAGGGTTCCACCTTTTTGAAAGATGGAACAAGGGAGATGAGACCCTCCTATTTCGCTAAAACAACATTCAAAGAGACCCCTATCTAGATCTCAAGTTAGGGATGAAATGAAGGAAAGAGATTTGTAATAGGGGTGTTATAGGGTATGAAAAATGATTAAAGAGGGGTTCACCACCAATCTAGGGCTTGGGAAGACTAATGGCATGCAAGACTTATTGAAAAATCCTAATGATATGCAAGACTTCACTAAATGACCTAGAAATGGATGCAAAATAGAATAGAAAGCTGAGAAAGGTACAAAGGGGCACCTGGAAACCTGTAGTAACTTGATTGAAGACCTGGAATGTTGAATATGTTGAATCTAATGTCTATTGGGAATCATACGCTAATATGGGTGATTTAGTCCTAGATTAGGGTTTTTTGGGCAAGAATAGGAATCTAGAGAAGACAAGTTTGAAACACCTAAAACTTGCAAATTTCACTATAATCAAACTCGTATGCCTGAAATGGCATATCAGTCCTACTTAGCCTTTTTGGAGGATCAAGACCCAAATCTACTCTTCAATCTTTAATCTATCTTCTCAATCTAGTTTATGGATATGAAATGTTGAATTTTGCTCTGTAGATGTCTTTCAATGATCTTGCAAATGATGTGACAAATTTAAAAACTTTTAACACTTGATAATTTTTATCCAATCTTCCTCTTCAATATATCTTCAACTTAGATCTGTAAATCACACACTAAAGAGGGGGAAATGTTTTTTTTTTTAGTAGAAAGGGGTTTTCCTTGGTCAAACCCCATTTTGGTAATCAAACCTTGTAATGAAATGAAATTAAATGAAGGAATGATGAATGGACAATATGCAATGTCACAACTCACCAAACCATAAGAATAAAGTGTTACAAACATGTATGAGATGGCTCCAATGGATGTAGATCTTGAATCTTTCTTGAATATAATATAAAATGAAATAAATACTTACTTGAATCATGAAACCCTACATCACAAATGTTAGCTCAAAAAAAAACATGATGCATGATAACTTTTACATGATGCTTGATACTTGAATAATACTCTAAAATACTGGATAATTAGCTCTTGAATTCTCCGGTAAACTCTTGAATGTTCTTGTAAACTCCAATTTTATATTATGAATACTCTCATAAAATTCTTAGGTCTCTTGTAAACTTTCTAGGTGAAAATGAGTGAAATAACCTTATATTTATAATTGTTTATGCCAAATTTCCCAAAATTACAACACTACAAGCCGAAATCAAATCTAGGAGAATAAAATCCCACCAAGAATTTGAATTTAATTTAATTTTAAGCCACGTAGAACTCATACACCAGTTGTGGCATATGATTCCCATTAGGCTAGGCTTTGGGACACATTTTTCAAGAAATGCTTAGATTCATGTGAAATACAGATTGGGACCCCAAAACTTAGGTGGGACCCATATTCCCAAGGTGACGTATGAGTCCTAGATCACTAAATCTAGGTCATACAATCCAAAAAGACATGAATTATGATTGGATGTTGGTTCATGTTAGGATTATCCTCAAAAATATGCATTAATTAAGGTGTGTGGATACCAAATAAGGCCAATTAAAGAATAAAGAAGCCCCATTAATTAATAAAGCCCTAGATTAGTGTGAAAGTGTGGTACAAAACTTTACAACTCCCAAAATAAGGTAGCATTAAGTCCATTTAGTTTACAAGGGCCCAAGATCTTATGTGAATATGTAAAACATAGTACAACACTAAATCAAGGTCACATCAAGCTTAATTTAACAAGGAGGGCCCTAAACAACTATGAAAATGTAGAGGAGTACATTTTTCATCATTACATATAGACCCCACTGGCTCACACTCACAAAAGGATATGAATATCACAGTGAAACTTTCCTGGGAATTGGACATTCCGACAGGTGACTATTATCTTTCTATGGACGTTCATTTACTTGTCAAACCAGGGGACGTAGACTTTAAATGGTGCAGCAAAATATATGCACTAGGAATTTGTTTTGGTCAAATCTTAGCAAAAATACATACTGGAAAGAAATACTATCTAAGCTACAGAATGGTAATGCAGAATTCTTTAACTCAACTATGCTTGATTAAAATAGAAACTGTAATAGCTACGACTGAAGCACAAACCATGAACTAGCCTTATGCTATAGGAACAGTCACAGGGATGGACTCTCTATGCTACAGGAGCAGTGTAAGACTGAGTTTGCGTAAAAACTTCAAAAGATGAAAGTTAACTGGATATCAGCAGAAAAGAACATATAACTAATTAACTATAGATACTTACTAAGTGGGCCCCCTTAGCAAGCATCTACTGATTACACAGATGCTGAACTCATAACTTCATCGATCTTTATTCATGAAAACAAAATGAAATACATTGTCTTGTTGGTGTGAAAACTAACAACAAACTCTGCTTCTGGTCAAACAGATTCTGTCTTTCATTATCATACTGATTCTTACATGATCTCTACTACTCTGTTTCTATCTTACCTAAAAATCATCTATTACTCATTCTATTCCTCTTCTATCACTACCTCGCGCAGGAGGAGTATCTTATTTTTAAATTAAAAGAACAACTAACTAACTAACTTCATCAAAGAAAGACGTGGAAGCAAAGTATATCCCTGAATCAAGGAACAAACTTCATAAATGAATTTATGTGTTCAACCCGATTCAGAGAGAATCTAGCGCTCCACTCTCTAGATTGACTTTCCATTAAAAATCTTTCCAAATCGGTTTCGGTCAAAGAGTCTTTGGCGGAGCTTCCTCAAAGTCGTGCAGGAAATGGGCTTTACTGCAAGGCCGAGATCGGCTGCGCTTGACTCGATCATTCTTCAACAACCTACGAAACAAAAGGTAACAAACGCGCAAGAAGAGGCATATGGTACATACCTGATATCTATTCATTAATCACACATTTCAAATCTACTTCACCATTCAAAAACTGTATACGATATACCAGCCATTTTTGGGAGTCAACAGGGCAATAAATGCAATCAAGTCAACACAATAGGCTGCAGGAATATAAAAGTGTCTTGCTACAAGATATCCCCATAAAAGGTTTCATCAAAGTTTAAACAGCCATGAAATAGCAAAAATGAAATCATTTAAAAGTTTATCATAACATCAAATTATGAGCATATTTTAGGCTCATCACTGCCCCTACTTAGCCCAATGCTGGTCCTCCAGCATTAACTTTCCTGGTGGTTTCTCTGAAGTCAGTAGTGGCTGCATGACTCTAGAATGGATGTCCAAACCTGTAATAGAATCCTCTGAAATCCCGACACCTTTCATATCTGCGGTCTTCTAATTCACTATTAAGATTTGTAGCCTGATGAGGATACAGGGGCCACATTAGCACAGGGGGTCTGAATGTCAGTGGCAGCCACAATTCAAATCTTGTTTGAAGTCCCAATTGAATATATCTGCTGGTTCGTTTGAGTGCAGCTGTAAAGTTGAGGGGACCATGTGGTTCTGACTTTCTTAACCCAACAGTCAATTTTTCCCATCTTTTCTCAGTTCTGGTATATGCTAATCTCCAAAATGAATATTGTTGTGCCTGGAATTCATCATATACTTGCTTTCTGATGTCAAATATTTTTGCTCTGGCTGAAACATTATTAATACCATATGTCAATGCAAACCAATCTTTCAGCATTGCATGTGGGTTTGAACTTTGAGAGCGTAATGGGACAGGCTCTATTTTCTCAATTTCCTCATACGTTTCCCACTATCTGCCGTAATTCACCTCATTTGCTGCCCATGACATGAATGCTCTCAAATGAATATCACCAATGTATGGAAGAGGATTCCATTCTGTTTCAAGTGGTATTAAAAAGCCATGCAAATAGAATTCACACAGAGAATTCCTTAACCAGTTAGGGGCTACTTGATATGCTTCATAAAACTCTTTTGCAGAATGAATTATGGGGTCTTGGTTTCTGGAAATTCTCATCAATTGAAACCATAAAAACTGTTCTTTGAGGCACAGAGCATAAACTCTGGGTGGCGGTCTGCATTCCATAATTTGACCGGTTACCTTTAGCATTTCATCCATTTTTGTTTTCAATTCAACAATTTCTTGTTTCTGATTTTTAATTTTCTTTTTCAATTTCTTCTTTTCTATTTGCCACAGACTTTATTGCATATCAGTCTGGGCAATGTGTTGAAAAGTCACAATTTGCAGTGTAACTGTTTCCCAATTATTTTTAACAAATTCTAGATATTCAATTAAAAAGGTCCTCCTATACACAACAATGGCTTTACACATTGCAGGATGAAATACAACTTCATTAGGCACATTTAGTTGTTCGGCCTGTTCTTGTTCTTGTTGTAGGATAAATTCTTCTTGTTGCTGCGGTGAAGAAGTCTGAGCTTCCTCTGAGAATTGCATAGCAGCATTAACCAGATCATTAAGACTTGGCAACTCATGCCCATTATGCCCTGCTTCTTTTGTCTCTACTTGTTCCTCTTCAGGAACGACCGAACTCTGAGCAGCATTCTCAGATTCAACAGATCCTTCTGAAATTACAATCACCTCAGGTTGCGGTGAAACAGGAGAGGTCCTAAATTGTTTCCTTGTGGAAACCCTTCTTGGTATTGATGTGGCTGCAGGGGGTGTTCCGGTAGCTTTTCTTTTTCTTTTTTGTTCAGGGGGCTCTGCCCTACCAGAGGATGATGGTGAACTGGTAATATCAACAGCTGTTGTTGTAGGAGAATCTGCTGCAGGGGAAGGTGCTACAGGAGAGGAACATTGCCTTTTCTGAGAACGAGGGTCAGATTTTGGGGACCCTTCTACCTTTGATTTTCCTTTCTCCCTCCTAGCAGCAGACCTAGTTTGAACCCTAGCAGAGGATTCAGCTGTGACAGCTACAGGATCGGGTGCTACAGGAGTAGATGACCCTTGCCCTGTTCCACTAGTAGATGCAATTTCTTTCTTCTTTCTTTGAGGCTGTGGGGTAATTACCCTAGGGGGTTGTGGAGGTTGTAAACTCTTTTGGGCAACAAATTGTTGCCAAGAGAGAGGTGAAACGTCTCTCAAAGAGTGCTCAATAAGCAATTTAATAAGGCCATGATGGGTGAAAAAGTTATCTTTCCCCTGTTGAGTTCCATGGGCACTTTGCTCTAAAAACTTTAACAAGAAATTTGGAACATTCACAGCCAACCCATGTCTTATATGGCTTAATAATTTAAAATGATGCGAATGCAGATAGGAAAAACGGCCTTCACAGGTTAAATACCTCATTATATAAGTGGTATACTCTGAATATGGAAGAGGTAGTGACACTCGCTTGCATCCTTGCTTGGAGATGTCCAGAGGTCCATCAGCAAGCATTGAAAATTCAGCCCTTGCAGCTGCAGCATCTGAAGAAAAATTTTCTCCAATGGCTGGGAGCCCGGTTACCTCAGCAATTCTGTCTTCGGTTGCAACAACTGTTAGACCCCATATGGTGGCTTCCCCTTTAGAAAGTGTTCTCAAAAATTTTGTCGCAGCCTCCTCATCAAAATTGTTTAAACTCAGAAAATAATTTAACCATCCACAGAGGCTAAATGCTTGGACTTTCTGCGGGTTTTGCAACAACAATTCATGAGCTACAAGCTCATGTCGTACCAACTGACCACCCATGTTTGCAGTTTTTCTAGCTGAACTCAATTTCTTGCTGAAGATTCAAATTCTTTATTTCCTTTTCTGCTCTGGTTTTTCTCTGTCAGGCTGCCGCATTTCTTTCTTTTTTCTAAAAATGAACTTTTTTAAACAAGCAGTCTTAATCATGGTTTGCAAGATAGGCAATCACATTTAGAAAGTACTAGAAATATATTAAAGAAAGATTATTTTGCAGGTATGGCAGCGGCGAAAAGACAGGCTTCAAATGATGGATTACCCCGCCCCTTACTTAAAAGATGACATGTGTCCTCACATGTACTAAAAAATAGGTAGAAATTCGGATGATAATGACCGATACATGCATAGCAGTAATTGAATGGAATGAAATAAATCAAATATGCGATAAGAAAAGATATGGCGTACCTTTAGTAATTGCACGTACGTGTGAAGAAAGATGACAGCGCTGCATGAATTGACAAGTTGGAAAGATATCTGAATTAAGGTTGATGCAGACGGATGAAGTGGATGGGTGACGTGGATGGATGAAATGTACGAATGAAATGGATGGATGGGATGGATGGATGGAAGATAAAGAAATGAGGTGGGGGCGATAAATGAAAATGGAGAAAAGGGGTTTTCTTAAAAAGAAAACCTTTATTATGGGCATGCTTTTTGAAAATTACGGGAACGTTGCAGGAGAAAGGCTAGAGCCTTCGGCTGCAGGAAGAGTAGCAGGAGGAACCTAAATGAACTGCTTCATGAAGTCTTCCTTAGAAACTGGCTTATGGTACAGTCGGAGTCGGTGGCCATTGACGAGCAATTTGAAACGAACTGGATCAATTGTGACCAGCTGCACAGTTCCGTTGTCAAACACATTTTCAACCTCATAGGGGCCAAGCCAGCGTGTTGTGAGTTTACCCTGGTTTTCTTGGTACCTGGAATCATATAACAAAGCCCAATCTCTAGTAGAAAATTTTCTGGTTTTGATGTGCTGATCATGCCATCTCTTTCTCTGCTGTTGGATTACTTTTGTATGCTGCAGGGCGGCTTTTCTCATTTCGTCCAAAGCATTTAACTACAGGAGACGGTTCTTCTGTGCTTTAGATAAGTTCATGTTGAGTTCAAGAGTTGTCCTCAAAGTTTTATGTTCAAATTCAATGGGTAACATAGCTGTTTTCCCATAAAGCAACTCAAAAGGTGTAAACCCAGTTGTTTTCCATGTAGTTTTGTAAGCCCAAACTGCTTCAGGAAGTCTATTACTCCAGTCTTTCTTATGAATTTGCACTGCCTTTGTGAGGATTGCTTCAATTTCTTTGTTTGTTACCTCCGCCTGACCATTGGCTTGAGGATGATAGGGGCTGGACTTCCTGTGTTTGATCTTATAGTCATTCATAAGTGCAGTGATCAGATTTGACGTAAACTGAGCTCCTTGATCAGTTACAAGCTCTCTGGGAACTCCAAATCTGGTGAAAATTTGTTCATACAAAAATTCAGCAACTTTGTTATCTCAGACATTAGTCATAGCTTTTACCTCGACCCATTTTGTGACATAATCCGTGCAAACTAGAATATATGACTTTCCATTTGATGGTGGATCAATTGGCCCCACAAAATCCATCCCCCATTTATCAAAAGGGGTGACTATTACCTGCGGATATAGTGGCATTTCATCTAACTTAGTTGGTCTTCCCATACACTGGCATCTGTCACACTTCCTTGTATAGGCCACAACATCCTTGTGTAATGTTGGCCAGTAATACCCTGTTGTAAGGACTTTCATTGCTGTTCTTTTTGCTGCAAAATGCCCTCCACATGGTTCATCATGGTAGGCATGCAATATATCATAAGTCTCATCTTCTCTTACACATCTTCGCATTACTTGATCAGGGCTAGTATAGAACAGACAATTGGCAATCCAGGTAAAGTTGAAACTTTTCTCTGTCAACAACTTCTTTTCTTTTGGGGAAAAATGAGCTGGTATTCTGTTTGCTGCCAGATAATTAGCAATATCTGCATACCAGGGTGTATGTGCATCAATGGAAAACAAGTGTTCATCTGGAAATCTATCATCAATGACCTCTTGTTCCTCAGATGCAGCTGATTGAAGTCTTGATAAAAAGTCAGCTACGACATTAGCTCTTCCTGGTTTGTCAATGATTGTGATATCAAATTCTTGTAAATACCGAGCCATTTCAATCTACCGTAAATGGCAGGTTTGTTCATCGTGTAATTTGGATTGTTGCATGGTCGCTGTGAAAATATCTCGATAACCGCATATGCACCGGACATTAAAGCATACCAAGCAAATTCCTTTGTACCAAAGATAGCCGGAGCCGACCCTGAAGTTTTACCATAAAGTAGATAGCATGCTCAATTGAATTTTTTTTTGACTTAAAACTGCTCCTATACCAAAATTAGACGCATCAGCATGTATGTGAAAAGGTAGGTTCCATTTTGGACCTTGAAGAATAGGGGCTTTGGTAAGCAAGTCCTTTAGCTGCAGGAAGGATTTTTCGTAGGCCTCGGTCCACTCAAATTGGGAATCCTTTGTTAACAAAGCATAAAGTGGATTGGAAATTTTACTAAAGTCTTTTATAAACCTTCTATAATACCCTGCATGACCAAGAAAACTTCTAACATCTTTTTGTTTTGCAGGAGTTTGTAAATTCTGAATAACTTCAATTTTAGCAGGGTCAACCTGAATTCCATTCTTTGAAATATGATGACCTAGAACAATACCTTCTTCCATCATTAGAAAGCACTTTTCACTGTTTAGAGACAAATTTTGCTCTCTACACCTTTTTAATACTTTCTCTAAATTCACCAGTGCTTCTTCAAATGTGACTCCATATGTAGGGAAATCATTCATATAAATCTCCATACATTCATGAGATATGTCAAAGAATATACTAATTATCGCTCTCCTCGAAATGTTGCCGTGCATTGCATGCTCAAAAGGCAAGACCTAATAAGCAAATGTTCCCATGGATAGGTAAAGTGGTCTTGTCTTGATCTTCAGGGGTAATTTTTATCCGATTATACCCACTGTAACCATCTAAGAAGGAAAAATATCTTTTACCAGACAGTGAATCTAGTACTTGGTCTACAAAAGGTAATGGAAAATGATCTTTCTTAGTGGCATTGTTCATCTCTCTGTAATCTACACATACTCTCCATTTTCCTCCTTTCTTGGGGACAATGACTAATGGAGAAACCCATTGGCTATCAGAAATTGGGTAAATAAAACCAGCATCAAGCAACTTTTGAAGTTCATTTTCACTATTTCTCTAAGTGTTGGATTTACTCTTCTCTGAGGTTGTCTAACTGGTAAACAATCTTCTTTGATATATATCCTATGAGTACAGACTCGAGGATCTATTCCCTGCATGTCCCCATATTCCCATGCAAAAGCTTTATGCTATTCTTGTAGCATTTTTAATAAGTTATCCTCTTGAGACTGAGACAACTTGCTATTAACATTCAAACAATGATCTGGAGACAATTCTATCTGCTTAATGAGATTACTCATAGAATCAACAAGTAATATTTGTACCTCTTGTGGAAGCAAGTTATGAAAAATTGTCGGAAGTCTAGGCAATGAACTCTCGGAATCTAGCTGCTGCAGGAAACATTGATGCTGACTGTCACTTGGATCAGATAAACTATCTGCATCAAGATTGAATTGCAGAATTTGAAGAAGCAAAGCATCTTCACTTTGAAGTTGAGAGAATGGATCATTTTGAAGCATCATCAATTGAGCCAAAGAATTGGCTTCTTCAGTTTCTTCTCCCACATCTGGCCAAACAGGTTGGGACAAATATGGTTGAGGTTTAGCAAGCGAATACAAAGCCAATTTCTTTGTGGACTGCCCATCAGAAATGGTCATATCTCCAGAACGGCATCCTATAAAAGCATCAGCAGTTGCTAACCATGGCCTACCAAGGATAATTGGATACCCTCCTAAAGTTGTCTTAATTGATAATATTGTAAAATCAGCAGGATACTCCTAAGATTCAAGAGTGACAATTACATCTTCTATCATCCCATCAGGTTTGACTGTGGAGCTGTCTGCAAGCTGCATAACTGTGGGTGTAGACCTAATGTTTGAAATATTCAAGGAGTCCATAGTATGCTTTGTCATTACATTAATGGTAGCTCCTAAATCAATCAAAACATTTTTTACAACTTGGCCATTTATATGTATCTGTACTACAGGGCTTCTAGGGTCAATGTACTTTGGAATGACTACATTTCCCAACATTATATCAGTCAAATTCCCTAAGACATGAATTGTTTGGAGTTCTTCCATGAGTTTAGATTCAGTACTTTGTAACCTCTGAGGAAAAGGTGGTTTATCTTGTCTCTGCAGAACAGGTTCCATAGAAACTGTATCGGGTATAGGCATGTGTTTAGTGGAAACAACAGGTGCATTAGATCCTTCAAAGGGTGAATCAGATATTTCTATAATCAGAGGTGGTTTGGGAGTAGGTAAAGTAGTTCCAGACCTCAGATGGATGTCATTAACATTTAATGCATAAGCTTGATATTGGTTGGCTTCATAAATATACACAGGCTGTTGAGGCTGCAGCTGTTGCTTATTATTGGGATTAGGCAACGGCTGGGCAGGCATAGGCGTTTGCTTTGGAGGTCCAGGATTTGTGGTAGTTGTTGCAGGAGGCGGCATAAGGGTCTGTTTTTGTGGCTGTGGAGGCTGCAGGAACCCAGGAGACTGGTTTTGCCATTGTTGAGGACCTCTCCATTGAGGATTTTGTTGCCAATTTCCTAAGAGTGGGGTCCATTGACCTTGTGGCTGCTGCCAACCTCCTTGAGGAGATTGCCACTGTGGGGTTTGATAATTAGGCCAGCTTGATTGAGGCGGATTCCATGGTGGTGGTGGTCCATATGCTTGTTGCCATTGGTTATTATAGCCAGAATAGGGATTACCAAAAGTTAAAGGGTCTTGAGGCATACCTTGCCTTTGGGCCCATGGTCTCCTTTGTGCAACAAAGAACACTTGATCATCATCACCTTCCACTGGTTTGAAATTAGTAGGTAGTTGTCTGGCTTCCAGATTAGCCACCATCTTGCATCCTAATCACGCTTCTTTGTTCACAAGAGGGATTTAACCTCACTAAAAGCGCCCTACCGCGATGTTTTTCCGAAGCTTGCATAATATCCAATTGTGTAGCCATATTATTAATGATGTCCTGCTTGAAATCAGATAGCAGATTTGTAATCTCCATTCGGGAAACTCCACCAGAAGAAGACTTCCCCACTGAAGCATGATGACCTCGACCTTTCTTAACTATTGCTCGAGAGTAGTTAAGGCATATCTTCTGTATATCATCCCAAGGCAGTTGAGTTATATCACCTCCTCCCATTAGGTCCAGGGCATTAATACAGGCATCACTGATTCCCCTTAGAAAGAGTAGTTTCTGAGAGTCCTCGTTAAGAGTATGGTTTGAGTTTATTTTTAATGAAAACAAAAACCTTGAAATATAATCTTCCAGACTTTCATCCTCCTTCTGCTGAATTCGGAATATGTCATCACCTTTGCTGGCACTCTTACAATATTTCTTATACTTTTCAAGGAATTTCGTCTGCATGGCTACCCAACTATTTACAACGGCTCTTCCCAGACTCATGAACCATCTGAGACCTCCCTCCTTCAAAGTGGAAGGAAATAGCTTCAGTTTATGAGCGTCGGTGTTGTAGTCATAACTGCGACAGAGGACATCAAATTCAAACAGAAAGGTTTCTGGGTCTTCTATGACCAGGCCATAAAAATTTGGAAGCAAGGAAGAGGGGATGTTTTTAAGATTATCAATATCTTGTTGGGGAACAATGGGAAACTCAAATGCAGGAGGTGGATTATTAGGTGGATTATTTGCCATGTCTGGGTGCTGGAATAGCAGAGCAAATGGATTTTCCTCAGGTTCGTTATCAGCTGGGTCAAACGGTAGTTCAATAAACAGATTTTCAGGGAGGAACCTGCCCAATGCGTCTCTTCTTCTTCTATGCATGCAATATAGTGAATAACGGCTTGAAAGATTTTGAAAATTTTTGACTAACAGACTAAACTAATGCTGAAAATGACTTTGTCAGACTCCTAGTTAGATGCCATCCCCGGCAACGGCGCCAAAAATGGCTCGCACTCACAAAAGGATATGAATATCACAGTGAAACTTTCCTGGGAATTGGACATTCCGACAGGTGACTAATATATTTCTGTGGATGTTCATTTACTTGTCAAACCAGGGGATGTAGACTTTAAATGGCACAGCAAAATATATGCACTAAGAATTTTTTTTGGTCAAATCTTATCAAAAATACATACTAGAAAGAAATTATATCTAAGCTATAGAATGGTAATGCAGAATTCTTTAACTCAACTATGCTTGATTAAAATAGAAACTGTAATAGCTACGACTAAAGCACAAACCATGAACTAGCCTTATGCTACAGGAACAGTCACAGGGATGGACTCTCTATGCTACAGGAGTAGTGTAAGACTGAGTTTGCATAAAAACTTCAAAAGATGAAAGCTAACTGGATATCAGCAGAAAAGAACATCTAACTAATTAACTACAGATACTTACTAAGTGGGCCCCCTTAGCAAGCATCTACTGATTACACAAATGCTGAACTCATAACTTTATCGATCTTTATTCATGAAAACAGAATGAAATACATTGTGTTGTTGGTGTGAAAACTAACAACAAACTCTCGCTCGGGTCAAACAGATTCTTCATTATCATAATCGGGATTCTTACATGATCTCGCTTACCTACTTATCTTACCTAAAAATCATCTATTACTCATTATATTCCTCTTTCTCTCCCTCTTACCTTTGTGCAGAGTATTTTTATTTTAAATTAAAAGAACAACTAACTAACTTCATCAAAGAAAGACGTGGAAGTAAAGTATATCCCTGAATCAAGGAACAAACTTCATAAATGAATTTATGTGTTCAACCCGATTCAGAGAGAATCTAGCGCTCCACTCTCTCCAGATTGACTTTCCATTAAAAAATCTTTCCAAATCGGTTTCGGTCAAAGAGTCTTTGGCGGAGCTTCCTCAAAGTCATGCAGGAAATGGGCTTTACTGCAAGGCCGAGATCGGCTGTGCTTGACTCGATCATTCTTCAACAACCTGCGAAACAAAAGGTAACAGACGCGCAAGAAGAGGCATATGGTACATACCTGATATCTATTCATTAATCACACATTTCAAATCTACTTCACCATTCAAAAACTGTATACGATATACCAGCCATTTTCGAGAGTCAACAGGGCAATAAATGCAATCAAGTCAACACAATAGACTGCAGGAATATAAAAGTGTCTTGCTACAAGATATCCCCATAAAAGGTTTCATCAAAGTTTAAACAGCCATGAAATAGCAAAAATGAAATCATTTAAAAGTTTATCATAACATCAAATTATGAGCATATTTTAGGCTCATCACCCACTTTAGTGAGAGGAGGAACTTTCTCCAAACTCACACTAAAGTAGACAAACTTTCATCAAGAGGGGTTCAAATGAACCAATGCTAGTAAGATAGGATGACAACAATCAAGAGAGGTGATCAAGCTCCCAAGATCAAGATCCTATGGAAAACCAACATAAGCACAAAAGAACACACATGTAAATGATAAAGAGCATTGACAAGGAACAAGCATACACTACCAAAAACATAACGAAAAGAAAAAATAAAAAAAGGGGGGTGGATCAAGCTTTGACCATTTGTCCCACATGTTACGGATTAGATCTAAGATATTTGTCCAAAAAATGCACGCTCACTCTAAAGCAACGAAACTTTAGGTTGTCCATTGGGTGAGTATCCAAAAGGTGAGACACATATGCACATGACCAATATGCACTCACACAAACAAGCAAGTGGCTATGGGAAAGTGACGCCTTAGTTTGAATTCCTATCCAACTAAAAAAAAGTAATACATCCTAATAACTTTGATAAGGAACCACACAACAATGAACTTTGAGCTTCATGAGGAAAGAAAATATTTGTATGCTTAGAACTCATGAATAAAGAAGATGGCTCCATAGGCATGCAAAGTGTGTTATGCAAGGTGGCCATATCTCTAAAATTATAAATGAAAAAATAGTGTAAGGAATGTTCAAAGTAGTCTTTCTTAGTTCATGTAAGGTCTTAACTCGGGGAACATTGTGCCTAATGTCTCCGAGAGAGGACCAATCAGAGAATAGAAGATTCACAACTTAGTGGATGTAGTGTATCGCATCAAGCCACTAAGAGGAATATAATATGCTAAGAGAGATCATGCTCTTGAAATACATCACACCCAATCTCACCACAAAGTGAAAGACACATTGCATGAAGTAAGAAGACTAAACCATGAAACATGAAATGCAAAAGAATAATACCAATGTGTGCCCCCACTTTAAAGAAATTGCTAAACACCATGATGTGAGAAATTAATTTAAAGTAGCAAGTGATAAATGCTAACAATAAAGAGGACATGAGAGCTTATTTGGAAATCCCTATTCCAAGTCATATGTTTCCAAATAAAGCTACCTCGTACAAAAGGAAAAGAAGGGTTTCCCACAAAAACTGCAAACACATGAGGGATTCATGGATTCGGGGTTAGTATGTTCTTGCTACAATGTTTTTAGAGATCTCACAACTATCTTCATTCCCTAAATAATCATGGAATAGGAATAATGACACAAAGAGAGTGAAAACAAAGAAAAATATTTTGGGTCAACATGGAATAGACATGAATGTCTCGACACCTTGTGTCATCCCTAAAAGGAAAACATAAGATGAATGAAAAAGATAAAGGAAAAGATTTTGGGTCAACATGGAAGATACATGAATGTCTCAACACCTTGCATCATCCCAAAAAGGAAAACACAAGACAAATGAAAAGATAAAAGAAAATCTTTTGGATCAACATGGAAGAGACATGAATGTCTCAATGCCTTGCATCATCCCCAAAAGGAAAACACGAGACAAGGAAAAGACAAAGGAAAAGGTAAAAGATTTATGAAATAGGGAATAATGTAGGTACAAATAGAGGAATTTCACAAAGAGAGAGGGATATATCAAACTAAATAGTATGGGGGGTCACATTAGGCACATGCAATCACATAAAGAAAAATTAAAAAGAAATAATGCAAAAATACTAGTAAGGTGCATGCACGTCAACCTATGAGTAGGTTGTATGCATCCTAATCATGTTCATAGTATACAAAAGGAGGAAAACTAGCCAAAGGGACAATAGAAAGTGCCAAACTAGGGTTATTATCAATTTCAACACTCTTCCTCAAAGAATTATCATTTAAGCTCATAGAAGAGGAAAATAATGTATTCAATTCATTATGCGCTTCTTCATCAATTTTAGCAATCTCATCATTGTCATCCAATTTAATCACAATAGGAGGTTGAATGATAATGTCCAAAGAAGGGTTTAGCTCCTATTATAGTTGTGGTATAGGATCTTTTTCTTGTGTTGAGGGAGACTCATCATGCATTTCTTTATTCAAGTTGGGATGTTGATTTTCTTTGTTTTTTTCTTCATTGAGCTTTTGAGCAAGAGTATGACGCGTATGCCTATGCTCTCTAGCATTTCTATTTCTTTTTGTATGACTTTCAAGTTGTTTTTGTGTAGGATTTGGTTTATCAACCATAGGTTTTGTTTCTTCCCTAAGGGGAGGAACTGAAGGAACGATGGAAGGTTGTTCAACCACTTTCTCTTTAACTTTGTAAACTTGTTTTATCCTAGGAGGCATGAGGGGATTTTTTTTGTTATCTCTTGTTCTTTTGTTTGATATAGGAAAAGGGTCTATCTCAATTTTTTCTTGGTTGCTTAGCATATCTTTTGGTTCAATCATAGTTTCATCAAGGATAGTAGGCTTAGTCATAAGTTGAGGCATATTTTGAAGGGATGGTTTTTCTATGCATTTTTCCTTAAAATTTTGGTAGGATTTGAAAAAGAAGTCTTCTCGAGGTTTAATAGGTTCTATAGGCTTGAGGAAAAAGAAATCTAATGAAAAGTTTCCACAAGAAGACAAAGGGTTAAAGCCACTATGATGCACAATAAATATTTGATTTTCAAAAGGAAACTTTAAGCATTTATGCACAACTAACGAGATAGCTTCCATGGAGCATAGCCATGGGTGACCAGGCTTCACACGAAATTGGTCTAACATCGAGATGATGGAGAATGAGACATCTAATTTTTTTGGTCCTATTTCTAAAGGAAGGGTGATTGATCCCATCATAGGGCAAGCAAAACCATTATGAATCTTTTTCCATGCTCAGTTTATCATATGTTTCTTGATAAATTTCAAGCACAAGTAGGAATTCCTCGGTGATCACATTCTCTCCATAAATGGGATCAATTAATATTCCATTAGTATGCTTATCATAGATTCGGCCAGCTATGTAAAGAGGACAATCAAGTGCACTTCTAATGATATCTTTATATGAGAAAGTGTGGTGTAGGAAAAATGGGTAGGATGCTATCATTTGACTTAGGGCATAGAGAATACCCACTTTCCACCAACTACATTCAAGGGTAGCCCTAGATATTTCATTGCAAAAGAGAAAGAGATCTTGCAATAGGGTTGTCCTAGGGGATGAATGCAAAATATTAAGGGGTTCATCATCAAGTTAAGGCTTGGAAAATACAATGAAATGCAAGATGCAACACTAAATATTTATTCAATGCAATGACCTATGAAAGCACCTAGAAAATTAAATGAAACATCACAAAAAATTGAAGATGGGAAGGTGTGTACCAATAAATCTAGAAATGGTTGAATGGAGGTTTGGAGTTCACTAGACATTTTTTAATGTTGAATGGGACTCATTTTCCAAGCTAGGAAAGTCATTCTAGTTTCTAGAAAAGTGTACGAGAATAGGAATCTACCAAAAGGGTATCTGAATATGCAAAAAAATGATTTTTTGACTAGAACTAGGACTCATTCACCAGAAGTGGAAAATCAATCTAGTTAGGGTTTTTTTAAGCTTCAAAGTTTGATCCTGCTCTTCTCTATCTACTCTATCCTTCTTGATTCAATTTTGGATCTAAAACCCTGATTTGCAACCTGTAGGTCTTCTCCAAGTTTCTCTAAGGGTTAAAAATAACTTTGACAACTTTGAATGATTTGACAACTTTTCTCCAATCTTTCTCCCTAGGAAATATGCAATTTAGACCTACAAATCACACACAAAGGAGAGGGGAAAATATTGTTGGGTTATTGGATAGGGGTTTTCCTTGGTCAAACCCCGTTTTGGAAATCAATCCTTGAAATCAAATCAAATAAGAATGGAAAATGATGAATGGACAAATGAAAATGTTGCAGTTATGCTTGAGATGGCTACAATGGATGTGGATCTTGAATCTTTCTTGAATGATGTTCTTGAATGGAACACTTTCTTGAATCACAAAACCCTACATCACAATTTTTAGCATAATAATAAACATGATGCATGAAGTCCTTGACATGATGATTGATGCTTGAATGTTGCTCCAAAAATATTGATAATCTTCTCTTGAAGACTCTTCAAAACACTTGAATTCTCTTGTGAAATCAACTTCTTATAAGGATCACTTGATTTCTTGTTAGGTGTAAAATGACTGAAAGAAACTTGTATTTATACTCAATTATGCAAGAATTCTCAAAATTACAACACTACAAGCTGGCATCAGATCTAGGAGGATAAAATCCCACCAAAAATTTGAACTAATTTTGATTTTCAACCACACGAGACTCATTCACCCAAGGTGGCAAATGAGTCCCACTACCCTTGGGCAAATGTGTCCCACTACCTAGCCTAAATTTTGGGACTAGTTTTAGAAATGCTTAGAAATGTGTGAAACTAGGTTTGAGACCCAAAAATATAGGTGGGACTCATTTGCCTGAGGTGGAAAATGAGTCCCATACCACTAAATCTAGGCCATTCAAGCTTGAAACACCTAAATTATGATTGGGTAATGATTTGTGTTGGGATTATCTTCAAAAAGATGCAATGAATGAGGCTTGTGGATAGAAAATAGGGCCAATTAAAGCATAAGAAAGCCCAATTATTAATGAAAATCCTAGAAAAGTGTGAAATTTTGTTACAACACTTTACAACACTTCAAATAAGGCAATATTAAAGTTAAAAAAAGGTTACATAGGTGTAATTAATTAATAAGACATTAGAAAAGTGTGAAAGTGAGTTACAACACTTCATAACACTTTAGCAAGGTAACATTCATGTTTTTCATTTCACAAGGGCCCAAGACCTAATGTGAATGTTTCAAACACATTACAACACTAAATCAAGGCTCCATTAATCCTAGTTCACAAGGAGGTCCCAAACAAGCAAGGGAAAAGTAGAAGTGATACTTTTTACGTTACCAAATTTAGCCCCCACTTTAGTGAGAGGATGGACTTGCTTCAAACTCACACTAAAGTACACAAACACACACATCAAGAGGGGTCCAAATGCTCCAATGTTGGTGAGATGGGATGACAAGGATCAAGAGGGGTGATCAAGCCCCTAGGATCAAGATCCCATGGCTAACCTACATAGGTGCAAAGGAACACACATGGAAATGATATAAAGAGAAACAACAAAGCACAAGCATACACTGTCAAAGATAGAGAAAATAAAATGATAAAGAAAAAGGAGCAGTTCAAGCTTCGACTATTTTTTCATCATGATGTGGATCATATCTAGGTTGTTTGTCTAAAAAATACATACTCACTCTAAGGCAATGAAAATCCTGGTTGTTTGATGGGTGAGAATTCAAAGAAGGTGAGAAATATATACTCATGGCTAGTATTCTCTCTCACACACACAAGTGGCTAAGGGAGAGTCTTTCCCTCATTTGGCTTCCCATCAAACCATACCAAAGTTATACCTTCTGATAACTTTGATATGGCACCATGCAAAAATGATTTTCGAGCTCCATTAGACAAGCAAAGCTTCGTATGCTTGGAGCTTATGGATAAAAATATGGCTCCATAAGCATGCAAGCTATGTTGTGTAAGGTGGCCATATAACTACAAATTCAAATGCAACAATGATAATTTTCAAGGGAGACTTTCTTAGCTCATATGAGGTCTTTAACTTAGGGAACATTATGTCTAATGTCTCCAAGAGAGGACCAATTAAAGAATAGAAAATTCGTAAATTAGGGGATGTAGTGTGTCACATAAAGCCACTAAGAGGAATGTAATATGCTAAGAGATATCACACTCTTGAAGGACATCACACCCAATGTCACCACAAAATAGAAATCACATTGTATAAAGTAACAAGATTGCACTCTCAGCCATGAAAAGAAAAATGAAAAAGAATAATACCAATGTATGCCCCCACTTTAAAGAAATTTCTTAACACCATGTTGTAAGAAATTACTTTAAAGTAGAAAATGATACATGCAAAAAATAAAGAAGACCTGAGAGCTAACTTGGAAAGCCCTATACCAAGGCATATGTTTCCAAGTAAGATCACGTCATGTAAGAGAAAAGAGAGGGGTTGCCCCCAAAATGAAAATGCCAAACACATTAGGGATCTATGGATTTGGGGTCAGTATTTTCTTGCTACAATATTTTTAAGAGAGCTCAAAACTATCATCATTCCCCAAATACACATAGAACTAGAAGAATGACATAAAGAGAGAAAAAATAAAGAAAAACCTTTCGAGTCAAAATGGAAGAAACATGGGTGTCTCAACGCCTTGCATCATCCCCCAAAAGGAAAACACAAGACAAAAGATAAAGAAAAAGAAAAAGGAAAATCCTTTTGGGTCAACATGGAAGAGACATGAATTTCTCAATGCCTTGTGTCATCCCCAAAAGGAAAACACAAGGCACATAAAAAAGATAAAAAGAGATAAGTAAAAGATTTATGACATAAAGAAGAATGAAGGTACAAATAGAGGAATGTCACAAAGAGAGGGAGAACATCAAACAAAATAGCTTGGGAGATCACATTATGCACATGAAATCATGCAAAAGAAAAAGAAAAAGAAATAATGCAAAAGACTAGTAAGGCATATGTGAGTCAACCTAAAGCAGGTTATCTACATCCCAATCATGTTTATTGTATACCAAATTCAGACAACTAGCTAAAGGGACAAAAACAAGTGTCAAAATAGGGTCACTACCAAGTTCAACACTCTTCTTAGGAGCATTGTTGTTTAAGCTCAGGGAAGAGGAAAAAAATGTGTTCAATTCATTATGCACCTCTTCGTAAATTTTAGCAACCTCATCATCGTCATCTAAATTAATCATAACAGGAGGTCGAATGATAATGTCCAAGTAAGGGTTTAAATCTACTTGTGGTTTTTGTATTGGATTGTTTTGTTATGGGGCAGGAGTAGGGTCATCATCCATTGCTTTAGTCAAGTTTGGGTTTTGATTTTCTTTGTTTAATTCTTCATGTAACCTATGGGAAAGGGCGTGATGTCTATGCCTACACTCTCTAGCACCTCTATTTCTTTTAGTTTTGTTATCAAGTTGCATTTGTGTAAGAGTGGGTTGATCAACCATAGGTTTCTTTTTTTCCCCAAGGGGAGGAATGGAAAGAACCTCGGGAGGTTGTTCAACCATTGTCTCTTTAACTTTGCAAACTTGTTTTATTATAGGAGGTGTGACAAGATTGTTTTCATTATATCTCTTGTTCTTTTGTAGGAGGTAGGTGAGGTTTTCATCTTAGGTTGGTCTTGGTTGTTTGAAATTTCTTTAGGATCAATCATGGTTTTTTCTAGGATGGTAGGCTCAGTGGTGGGTGGAGACATGTTTCAAAGGGATAGCTCTGCTATCTTCTTTTCCTTGAACTTTTGATACCTGACAGGAAAAAGAAGTCTTCTTGTGGTTTTATAGGCTCCACAGTCTTGGGCCAAAAGAAATCTAAGGAAAATTTACCTTTGGAGGACAATGAGTTAAAGCTACTATGATGGGCAGTGAAAACTTCATTTTCAAAGGGAAACTTTAAGCATTTATGCACAACCGAGGGGACAACTTTCATGGAGCAAAGCCATGGATAGACTAGCTTCACATGAAATTGGTCTAACTACGAGATGATGGAGAATGATACATCTAATTTTTTTGGTCCTATTTACAATGGTAAGGTGATCAATCCTATCATAAGACAAGTGAAATCATTGTGCATCTTGATCCATGCTTTTGGTTTATCATATATATCTTCATAGAGTTCATGCAGAAGTAAGAATTCCCCAGTGATCATGTTCTATAAATAGACATGATCTATTAATATCCCATTAGTGGGCTTATCATAGATATGACCGACTATGTAAGAGGACCATCAGGTGCATGTTTAATTATATCTTTAGAGGAGAAATAAATGTCAAGAAGATTTTTAGTTCAGACCTTATGAGGAATGACATCTATCACTCCTACCATGTCATCCATAGGATCATTATCTATAGGCTCATGTTGAGTAGGATCATTGTTATCATCATCTATATCAACATTCATCACATCATTCTTTGTAGTTCGTTGGGTTTGAAAACTAAAATGTTATGTTTACACATAGGGTTTGTGAAAATTTACAAGTTTTGGTTAGGAGGGGCAACTGACTTATTTCCTTGATCACTAACACCTCCAATAGAAAGACAACCAGAATCAATCAGGTCTTGCACAAGATGTTTAAGGTGCTTACAATGTTCCTTGTCATGTCTATTTTGTTGGTGATAGTGGCAATAAGCATTTGATCTAAAGCTCAGAGGTAAAGGCTTATTAGGATCAGGTGTTTTGATGGGAGGAAAGGTAATCATTTGTTGTTCTAAAAGTTGGGACATTGTGTTATGAAGGGTATTGAGTAAGGGAGTGAATTGTCTTTTCAAGTCCCCATAGCTGAAGGGTATCATGGCTTTAATAGTAGCTACCTAGTTATTAGCATTTTGAGTTGGTTGTTGATGGGGGTTGAATTGAAGGAACCCTTTATTATATTTCCTAAAAGGTTTGGAATTGTTTTAGTTTTCAAGCTCATATTTCTCAGTTCAATTAGAGGTGGACTTTGTATCTCGACTACTAACTGAATTTTGATAATCATGGAGGGTAGTACACAAGTCCATGAAGGGTGGGAATTTCATCATAGTAAGCTTGTCTTGTGTCTTTCTTTTCAAATTGTCTATGAATATCTTTTGAAGGTGAGGATCAATAACCTTTACATTGATTTGGGAATAAAGAGATTGATAGCATGAGATAAAGTCAGTTATCTTTTCTTCTTCTTTCTGCTTGCATCTCATCAAGTCAGCTAAGGTCATCTTAGGGGTCATATGCACTTGGAAATGATTAATGAACACCTCAACAAGTTCATCAAATGAACAAATTGATTTGTTCAGTAGAGAAGAAAATCAATCCAAGGTAGTATCTTTCAAGGACCTATGGAAAATCTTAGCCAATAGTTTATCATTAAGGAAAAATTCACTACATAATGTAGTATAGCATTAACATGGTTAGAAGGATCTCCTTTTCCTCCATACTTCTCAAATCTAGGAACCTCTAGACCTTGTGGCATCGATGTTCATAATATCTCTAAGGAAAATGGACTACTTTTGACATAATATGTATGTAGGCCATTTTGGTTTTGGTTGATGATGGAGATTTTCTTTTGAAGGGATGAAACAGTTTGGAAGAGTTGATTTATGAGAGGGTCATTTCTTGTGTTATGATATGGAAGTGAAAAAGGTGAGGGGGTGTATGTGTTTGAGGGAGAAGTGAATGGAACACTTACAGGTGGTAAAGTGGTAGGAGATATGACATGTGATGCCATAAAGGTACTAAGGATGATAGCAGAAATACCTAAGGAAGGAATCACATTACTAGTTTGTTGCATTGTTGTTGTGACTTGAGGATTGGTATAGGTAGGTATTGAGGCAATTGTTGTGGGAGGAGGAATTTGAGTTCCTCCTTGGCTTGTGACATTGCTTGTTGGTAAAGGACAACTAGTGGTTGGGGGGAGGTATTTTCCAAAGATTTGAACTATGTTTTTCACAAGGTCAATCCCATCTTCACTTTCAAGCATTAGGTGAATGTTATCTATAGTAGGGATGGTGGTAGTTGAAATGTTGTCATTTTGTACTTGATGTTGTAGGTTTTCTAAGTCTTCATGAATTTGAATTATGTTTTCTTATAGGACACTATCATTCATTATTTAAACTTACATCACACTACTTGAAGGAAAATAATTATTAAGTGTATGGTCCATACCTAGTGTACTAGTGTCAATATGAGGAGTGAAAGAGCTAGACAACCCAAAATCCACAACGATTGTGCTATCACTGGATGACATGAGTCTCAAACTTCGTCTCACTAAAGTATTAGCAATAGGACATCAAATACTCATACAAGGGCTCCTAAATGCAATATGAATGCAAAGCTAAGAAAAATGAAATGCTTATAACAAAAAATTTGGAAACTAAAATAGAAAGTCTATAACAACAAATAAAAACTCAGAAATAGTATTTTGAATGCCAAAAAATGAAGTTCAGAATATGCAGAGGGAATAATTTTCCCAAAGTGGCGAATGAGTCCCAGTAGGGATTTTTTTTCAAAATTTTTAGAAATTTTTAATTGAATTTTATGCTTTTTATGTTTTATGATCTGTATCTTGGATGCAAATGTAGATTTTGTATGAATTTCAATGAAATGAGATGAAAAAATGCAAGCTATATAAGATTTCACTAATGCAAAATTTGAAACCCTAGAATGCTAATTAGCTAATGTAATCTCTAATGCAATGTTAATACAAGCCAAATCTAGGATGATGATGCACTCCAAATCATAAATTTATTAAAATAAATACATGTTCACAAAAATGTTGTGTAGGAAAGATGGGTAGAATGCTATCATATGACTTAGGGCATAGAGCATACCCACTTTCCACCAACTACATTCAAGGGTAACCCTAGAGATCTCAATGCAAAAGAGAAAGAGATATTGCAATAAGATTTTCCTAGGGGATGAATGCAAAATATTAAGGGGTTCACCACCAAGTTAATACTTGGAAAAGATAATGAAATGCAAGATGCAACACCAAAACCTAATCCAATGTAATGACCTATGAAAGGACCTAGAAAAGTAAATGAAACAGAACGAAAAACTAAAGACAGGAAGGTGTTCACCTGTAAATTTGGAAATTGTTGAATGGAGGTCTAGAACACTGGAAATTATGATTTCAATGTTGACTAGGACATATTCACTAAGCTGGGAGAATCACTTCGGCTTCTAGAAAACTGTGCAGGAATAAGAATCTACCAAAAGGGTTTCTAAATCTACAAAAATCTAATTTTTTACTAGAATTGGGAAGTTCATTTGCCATAAGTGGTGAATCAATCTAGTTAGGGTTTTTTGAAGCTTCAAAGTCTGATCCTACTCTTCTTTGTCTTCTCTATCCTTCCTGATTGAATTTTGGATCCGAAACCCTAATTTGCAACTTGTAGATCTTCTCCAAGCTTCTCTAAGGCTTAAAGATAACTTTGACAACTTTTCTGCAATCTTTTTCCCTAGGAAATCTACAATTTAGACCTACAAATCACACACAAAGGAGAGGGGAAAATGTTGTTGGGTTAGTGGATAGGGGTTTTCCTTGGTCAAACCCCGTTTTGGAAATCAATCCTTGAAATGAAATCAAATAAGAATGGAAAATGATGAATGAAAAAATGACAATGTTG
The DNA here is from genome assembly GCA_007258455.2 of Sequoia sempervirens. Taxonomy (NCBI): domain Eukaryota; kingdom Viridiplantae; phylum Streptophyta; class Pinopsida; order Cupressales; family Cupressaceae; genus Sequoia; species Sequoia sempervirens. Next base: position 30,860,323 of record VDFB02075321.1, read on the forward strand.
AAACTCACCAAACCCTTGCAATAAAGTGCTACAATTATTCTTAAGATGGTTGCAATGGATGTTGATCTTGATGTTTGCTTGAATGATGTTGATCTTGAATGGAACACTTGTTTGAATCACAAAACCCTACATCACAATTATTAGCACAATAACAAACATGATGCATGAAGTACTTGACATGATGATTGATTCTTGAATACTACTCTAAAAATCTTGATAATCTGCTCTTGAAGACTCTTGAAAATACTTGAATACTCTTCTGAACTCAATTTGCTATAAGGATCACTTGATTTCTTATTTGGTGTAAAATAAGTGAAATAAACTTGTATTTATACTCAATTATGCAAGAATTCCCAAAATTACAACACTACAAACTGACATTAGATCTAGGAGGATAAAATCCTACCAAAATTTTGAATTAATTTTGATTTTGAACCACATGGGACTCATTCACCCAAGGTGGTGAATGAGTTCCACCAAGCCTAAATTTTGGGACTAGTTTTAAAAATGCTTAGAAATGTGTGAAACTAGGTTTGAGACCCAAAAATCTAGGTGGGACTCATTCTCCCAATGTAGAAAATGAGTCTCAAATCACTAAATCTAGGACATTCAAGCCTGAAACACGTGAATTATGATTGGGTAATGACTTGTGTCAGGATTAGCCTCGAAAAGATGCAATGAATGAGGCTTGTGGATGAAAAATAGGGCCAATTAAATCATAAGATATCCCAATTATTAATGGCAAGCCTAAAAAAGCATGAAAGTGTGTTACAACACTTCAAATAAGGCAAGATTAAAGTTAAAAAGACATTACTTAGGTGTGATTAATTAATAAGAACTTAGAAAAGAGTGAAAGTGAGTTACAACACTTCACAAAACTTTTACAAGGTACCATTCATGTTTATCATTTCACAAGGTCCCAAGACCTAATGTGAATGTTTCAAAAACATTACAACACTAAATCAAGGCACCATTAACCCTAATTCACAAGGAGGGCCCAAAAAAGCAAGGGGAAAGCATAAGGGATACTTTTTTTGTTACCATACTATGCAAACCCTTTTCCTAGTACCTGTAAAACAACATGAGTAAATAAGTTAAACAAGGATTTGCAAGCTAAAACAAGGATTCCCCATGAAATCCATTTGCAAGTTCAAAATAGGAAAGAAAATGATAAAAAAACACAACATAAATGACAAAACTAAATTGAATCCTAATTTAAATAGAAAACACATGATCCCATGGGGGAATTGGTGCCAATTTGTGAAAATTGGCCCTTTCCCAATTCCTATGATGAAATCTTGATGTGTTGAAGATGATTTTGATCCACTTTGATGAAAGATGAGAACTCCAAGCCAAATCTACAAAAAGCCTAGCTAAGAATTCAATGATGGATGGAAATGGCTAAATATTTTAGCATGGTAACTTTGCTTGGATTGTGGATGATCAAATGAGGATATGAACTCTTTATTTATAGGATTTCAAGATGGATGAATGCCCAAATTTGAGCAGTGTGGGACTAACATTCATCCAATGATATGATGCCACTTGTCTAGCTATGAATGGATGATGGATGTGCAAGATTTGGGGTTTGTGCCAATAAATGTCAATATTTGAAATTCAAATTTGTTGAAATGACATGCAAGAGGGAAGGGAAAATGCAATAAATTCCACTTGGTTCAAGGCAAAAGGACATGTAAGATGAATTTATTGCCTTGTTGGATGTACATGTTGACTTGGAATTTTTTAATTCAAATTGAGAGAATATTCCAAAAGATGCCTTGTGAGGAAAATAGAGATTTAATAAATGAATTAAATCTACTTTCATGTGCAACTTGCATTGTCTAGAGGATGTGACAGGAGATGAGGTTAAATTAATCAAGGGTTAATTAATTTAACAGGAGATTAGATGATGTGACTTATTTGACTTAGATTTATGGGTTTATTTAAATCAAATAAGAGGGGAATATGATAAGAGGCTAATTAAATAAGGATTTTGATTTATTTAATTAAAAGGAATGGTGTTAGATTAAATCAAATAATGTTTTAATTTATTTAATTTAATGGATAGAATTTAGAGATTTAATCAAATAAATTGATTATTTAATTAAATAGGGATAATTAGATCAGATGGATTATTTTAATTAATAGAAGGAATTGACTTAATCAGATAAAATGATTTATTCAATTAAGGGATGAAAATTGATGAATTTAATTAGATGGGGGAATTTGATTAAATGGTTAGACCGAGGGATGATTTAGGAGGAAATGATGTTAGTAAGTTAGAATCAAATTCACAATGTCAATCAGTATATTTTACGTGTCTATATTTTTCCCCTCTTTGAAGCAATGCACTCATTGCGTTGGTTCAAAGAATAAATGATCTTGATCAAAGCCAAAATTTTCAATATTTCAAAACTTTCCCCACTGCTGCTTGGTGAGAGAAAAATGCCATTATAATGCCCCCTCGAGAGATCGGATGAAAATTTTAATTTTTTGGGTGATCTCGTGAAAAAAGATGACAAAGTGCCAAACAAGTTCGAAAGGGGTTTGGGAGGCTAAAAACATGTCTAAATGCAATAAAACGATGAAAAACAAGCCTCAAACGGACAAAAATAGGTTCGGGGGTCCAAAACCCTAGCAAGACAGCCATTTAGGGTCAAAAACCCTAATTTTTAGGCTTAAAAGGGGCCCGAGGGGTCACTTTCAAGTCATTTTCACACACCTCCACTAGCAAACTTGCGATTTGAGCTCTGACCCCCCAGTGATATGGCACAACAAAAACTTCCTCTACACATTTCAGAACAAGTTCGGACCTACTAGCGGCCACTTGGCATCAGGGCACCAGTATGTGACCCTTACCTGAGCTTAATTTTTTCATTTAATGCATTAATTAGCCCTGTAAGAGATGAGCTCACCTCCAATGACACTATTATAGCGCTGCTCGACCTTTGAACTACACTGGGCCAGGCCGTTTTGCACCACAGTGGTGCTATTTAGCACCGCAGTAGTGCAATTTGGAGTTTTAGAAAATCTGCCCCTGGGCTCGAGCTCAGCAGGCTAGTTTGGTTAAAGTGCGCCATGGGGGTGCCCTTTTCATGCAAATTGCAACGCTAGGGGATAAAGTGCGCCATGGTGGCACTATTTGGCTTAATTTAGGGTCCAGCATCAGAGTTTGAGGAAAATCAAACTATGACACCATCACAAATTACACTGTTGGAAGGGAGCTTGGAGCGTTAGGCTAGGATTTTTCCAAAAAATTTAACATGCTGACTTTCCTTGATGTAGGATGGACTGAGGGAGCTCTACTCTTGGGAGCACCGATCGTGGGATTTGGCGAGCATCCTATGTGACCTGAGTGATAGAGACTAGGACTGACTAAGAGTTGTTGGCTTATGGCATATTGCGTATGTAGTGCTCATGCGCACACACCTAGGGATGCTATTAGCGCTAGCCAAGAGGTAGCACAGTGAGACATCGTCATTTCATCTTCCCACTGGCGACGCGACCATCACCTTGGAGGATGTCTGGCACATTCTACGATTGCCCATTCATGGCCATTGGGTGATCTACGATATCGAGAAGGGATGCAAGTGCTACGTCAGAGTGCTCGCTACATGAGAAATTATCTATTGCAAGGGTCAGATCGAGCTAGAGCAGTATAGGGTTATCGCACCCCCCTTCCATTGTGCGATTGCAGTGATCATTTTTGGTTTGGTTGCCCCAGATAGACGAGGGTGGTATTTTAGTCTGAGTTGGGGATACTGTTGGGAGAGGATGGTCTAGGATAGGCCAATTCATTTTGCATTGGGGCTTGTCCTTCTGGCTTCACTTTACAGTGACCTTCATGAGTACGTATACATGGATGGCAGAGTGTTGGGGGCTGGAGTGACTCTTCTTCATGTTTGGGTGTGGGAGCACATTTTTGTGCTACTTCCACAAGTTGTTCTAGTTTTGATGGGGGTAGAGGATGCCCTCGTGGCACTATACAAAGGCGGTGTGTCCTTCACACACACTGGAGAGCATGGGATCCCCTACTGGATGCGGGTCCTGGATGAGATGCTTGTCTTTACTTGGCATCCATACCTTGGTCAGCCCAGATGGGCCGACGATGCTACTCAACTATTCTATTGCCACCAGGATCGATACATGCAGGGCTGGGAGCACATGATGATTGAGAGATACTTGCTCGGGAGCATACAGTGTCAGTTTGGAGAGCCACAGGATCGACCCGATGACAATTATGTAGTTGTCTTTGCATGTAGCATGACATAGATAGCATTGGGGCCCGGTATTCCTACCTCCAAGGTAGTTGACAGCTTTTGGTAGTTGGTAGCCCAACCATGGGCTTATGATCAGGACTTGGCAAACCCAAGGACCACACAAGCCTACAAAGACTAGTTCAAACTTCCTCTCTAGTTGACCGTTTCATGTGAGAATCTAGAGGTACGCAGGGTCAGAGAACGAGGATGAGGGTGAGGACCTAGGGTCGAGATTCGACAAGATCAGCCAGGGGTGCCCCCAATTCCACCAAGTCACGAGGATTTCCATATGTAGGATTAGCAATAGGATCTGCTAGTCCCACCACCACAAGCCGATGGTGAGGATCAGGCTCATGTGCAACCACAAGTATGGCTAGCAGGGCAGGAAAATGCATGGGATGCCTTAATTTTATAGTTACAGGCCTAGGTTCAGGCAGTGACAATAGAGAGAGACTAGGCAAGGGCTGAGAGAGAGCAGCTCAGAGCAAAGAGGGATCAGGTTGTGTAGTAGAGACAGGCTGCAGAGCTACAAGCAGCCACCAAGCTAGGCCACAGGTAGTAGATTGAGAGTATGATAGCCTCCTCGTCTCAGGGTACAGTGTCGATGCGATCTTATAGGGATGCTATCTGAGAGATAGATTACTACCATCAGGCTTACCATGACACCGTACCTAGAGCAGATTGGGTGCCAGAGTACTCAGAGTGGGCCAACTAGAGACCACCAGAGGGTCATGGTGACAGGGGTGAGGGAAGCATTCATGGAGATCGAGCGTGAACTAGATGATACATACTTTTTGTGCCTTATGGGCTCATTTTTTATAGCTCGATGGGTGTTTTGTACTGATTGACATATATGTACAATGATCCGATTATTCTTTGTACTATGATAGTTGATGATATGATATATATATGAGCTGATTTTGATGCGATGTACTGTGTTCTCCTTTATGCATGGATGGTTTATTTCTATATGCTTTGCAGTGATGTTTTATGGATGCATTTATTTCTAATGATGTTTATGCAATGATTATGACTAACAGATCTATATTATGCTAATCTATGATATGATGTGCAATGATTTTAACTATATGATGGTTTATTTTATGCAATATGTGAAATGATTTGATTTATGGTATATGCAATGATGTGTAGAAAATGCTTATATATGAGATGATTTATGGATGGATGTGATATGATGCGATGGTCGTGATATGATGTTAATGAAATGGTGTTAATGCACAATGAAATTAAGATGCTTAGAATAACAAATGTTACTATCCTAAATGATGATGTATGTGATGCAATGATATGTTAATGCAAAGTGATATGCTGATGCATAATGAGATGTAATGTGATGATATGATGTCACGATGTTATGCAAGTATGTATGCCTAATGAATTAAATGTTTATATACCTATTGCTTATGATTATGCAAAAGTGATTATGGAATGAATGTTTATGATAACCTTTTTATATGATGATAAGAATGTGATGTTTCCTATATGCCATATGCTAATGATTTCTATATGATATGCTTACGCAATATGCTAATGATTTGTGGATGCAAAATCAATGACGATGATTGTGATGATGATCAACTATCATAGTACCTTGTTAGTGTGGTTAGTAGGAAAAGAAGAAGTCATTTCAACAAGACACAAGATGACACAAATGCAAATGATGATGATGATGATGATGATTACTTGCCGAGGAATTGGGATTTTCAAAGGGCCAAATTTTCTTATGTTTGATAACACAAGTGGTATGATGCATCGAGGTATAGAAAACCAGGATGGCATTGTACTCAGTGTGATGGACTTTGACTCGACAATCAGATAGGAGTATTCTTGTTCACACCTGACATACAGAAACCTTGTTAGGATGTATTTCAGAAGTTTCAAACACCTCAGACCAAAACACGGAAAGGTAGAACCTATCCTTGTAATAGTCAACAAGTTGCCCTAGACCTCTTCCATACATATCTAACAAAGCAAGTATTTTCCAAGGTTATATTGCAAGAACGTCCAACAAGCACAACAGACAAAAGATAATGATCATTTCCCCATTCCTATTTCTCTATGTAACTGAGGGTAATTTTTTTAGGGTTCAGATTAGATCAATTGATTCAATGCAAAAGACAAAAACCCAAAGTCCTATCGAGTACAAAGGAAATTAAACAATAAAACAGTTATACCTATTTCTTGAAACTTCCATGATTACCTCCATAGTACCTTCTTACTTGTTGGATGATGCTTTGCCCTCAGATTTGTTGTGCAAGCAACATGCAAACATCTAAGTCCTACAACAAGCCTTGAAGGATTTATGCAATGTCTAATGCCTATGCCTATGACTATGATTGCCAATGTCTATGCCTAAACAATGCTAAGACTTGATCAAATAAAAATAAGAACTGCTATGAAAGTATGAGTGTGTAAGTGCAAGAATGTAATACGCCTATAATATGTCTACTTGTGTGTGTGTAATAGAAAAGTGAGAGGAAAATGGCATTTTATAGAAATGTCATTTTGAATGGACGAACGAGATTAATTCATGACAAAAACCAAAAATGAAAGGTCTAGATTAAATCTAAGAATCCTTAATTAGGGTTAGGGAAAATTCATTAATCGAACGGTCAAAATAATATCTCAGATAATTGGATCGACGATGGAGAATAAATGAGATAAATTAATTAGAAAATAAAGATTTTCGAAAATCAAGAAGATAAAGACTGCCTGATTTGTGAGATTCGAAAAATCAAGAAGATAAGAGTTGAACTGAAGATTCGATTTGAAAAATCAAGAATCTACCTGATTACTTGATTTTTAGAAAATTATTTACTATTTTGAATTAAATTAATTCAAAATAATGATTTTATGAGATAATAAATAATTTTTTTCAGATTATTTACCAAAATGGACTAACAATTAAGAAAGTGATGACATTTTAAATAATTTCATTTATTTAAAATTAGAGGAATATTAATTTAGGCAATTAAATAATTAAAAATAATTATTTAATTTAGTAGATAAGATTAATTATTTAAATAAATTAATCAATTCATTTAATTATGACAGTTAGTGACATATTAAATAAATAAATAAAACTTATTTATTTAATAATCTAGAAGAAATATATGACAAAGGGTAATTAAATAAATTAAGAAATTTATTTAATTAAGGGAAGACTTAGACAATTAATGACGTATTTAATAAATAAATAAAATTTATTTATTTAATAATCATGAAGAATAAAAGGACATGAATTAATTAAATAATTATGAATTATTTAATCAATAGTCGAATGTGGACCAAGGACATAATTAAATGTCATAATTATGCTAGGACAAAAGTGGTAAAAATGAAGCTTGCGGGCCTAGGTCATTTTAAGTGTCTACATTTTTCCCCTCTTTGTCATAATGTAGCATGTCACATTGTGACAAAGAAAATAAGTCAAAAATATGCCCCAGTAAAGCTATAGAGTATCATTGCCGCCTCAGAAATTTTTTTAAATTTTGGGTTAGCGATAAAAAAATTTGTAAAGGGTCCCGATAAATCAACTTGGTGCTTAGAAAAACAATGGCGTAGTTGGTTTTGAATTCTGACATGCTTAAGGTATTTAACGAGGTGCTCAAACTTGTTCAAATGACCTTCCAGTATTAACCTTGTTTGAGAAATGTCATTTTGACTTTATAAATAGGTTGACAAAGGGGTAAAAGTCAATTCATTTCTACTATTTACATTGCAAATTTTGAGAGCCTAGAGCGAAAAGGAGCACAGCGAGGATGGTTATTCCAGTGACAGAGCATCGTGGTGAGGTCGTACGAACATTCAGACGGCCAGAGGGCTCAAAGCCAGCAGTAAGTACCCTTGTCCCACTTTGTAATTTTCTCATTTTGCATGTCAATTTTAGATTTCTAGGGCGAACAACTCATGTGCCGCAACGCATATGCGTTCGCGTTCGACGCTTTCACGTTCAATGCATATGATGCGTCACGACACAAGTGCGAAATCAAATTAGGGTAGAACAGTGGTTTGCGCTGCATTTGCCAAATACTATGATGCATTTGACTTATCGAGTCACAATTGAATACCGGAATGCTGCAATCACCAATTTGTAACACATTCATTATTTTGATCGACGCAATTGTTATTATGCAACGCATTCGTCCTGTTGTGACACATTTGTCAAATTTCGCGATGCAAGCATTAACATGAGATGCATTTGCGGTGTTGGACCACATTTGATGTACAGAACAACACAGTTGATGATTTGAGACGCATTTGCATTTTACCTTGACCAAAGTTGATTTTGATATTTGCATACCCTTAGATGCTTTTGATGATGCTAACAATTTTCCAGAAGGTACTTATATATTGTTTGTATTTTTGCAGAGGTAGCTTACCCCTATCTATACAGGAGAGAGCAAACCAATGACATTTCGGTTTGCTGACCAGTTGAGCCCACGAGAGTGGCGACGATTGATGCGACTGGGATTATTCTATGTTGCCTACATGCCCACCATTCAGGCGAACAGGGGATTGTTGACTACGCTATGTGAGTAGTGGCATTTGGAGACTTGCTTGTTCCACCTTCTCACAGGTGAGGCTACCATTATGTTGGAGAATTTCTACCAGATTCTTCGATTACCGATCCGAGGGGAGCGGATTGTCTATGATCTTCGTCATGGTGAGCAAACCTTTCAAGCTTACTACCGTAATCAGGGTGCAGGACTGGGCATCTAGGGTTATGAGATTAGATAAGAGTTCATGGCAGAGAACTATGGTCGCTTTGATGCATTCCTTTCGACCTTGATTGCAGGTATTTTGGTTCCTGACTGTTAGGGACACGGATTTCCTATTGGTTGGGGTGACATCCTAGTTGGCATGAGGCGAGACAGGACCATTTATGCTTGGGGTCCTTGCTTAATGGGTACACTCTACCATCAGCTACATGATGTTGCTTATAAGAGAGGAGAGAACATCTCGTGTGGGACTACATTGATGATGATATGGGTGTGGGAGCACATATCCATATTTTGTCCACCGATTGATAGACCACAGTTGGCCAATAGTATGCCTTATGCTTATTACTACACCAATGCTTTACAACAAACTCGGATGGGTGAGATAGGCTGGTGGCAACACAAGATTGATAGGATGGTGTATTTCATCTGGAGACCGTACAGAGACTACATGTAGTGGGACGATGAGGATGAGCACCTTAGCCTTTGCAAATAATTCAGGTATTTTATTGGCTAGACAGTGCAGATGTCTTTGATCATTGAGATGTATTTACCACAGCATGTCCTAAGACAGTTCGGAGAGTGGCAAGGTGTACCTGCAAGGACAACCAAGTATGCTAGGTTTTCCAAAGAGTATGCTTGGGGACCAACCATTCCAGTGGCCTTTGCAGAGCAGTAGATTGACGGGCTAGTATCCCAAGCATGGGAATGGAGGGGAGGAGTAGCCGATCCGAGGACCACAACAGACTATGATTTATGGTGGCAGGCACACAGACTAGTGCCATTAACAGATCTGGACGAGCCAACACCTATGGACAGGCGGTCAGTGATACCTCATGTGCTGAGGGCTAGACGAGGAGGTAGAGGCGGTGACAGGGGAAAAGGCTGGGGAAGGGATGGAGGTAGGGATGGAGGTAGGGGCAGAGATAGAGGCAAGGATAGAGATGGAGGTAGAGACAGAGGCAGGGGGAGATAATGGTGGAGACAGCCAAAGGTGGAGGCCAGACGATCAGAGACAGGGCCGGAGGGTGCAACAGCGTGTGGCAAGGGTAGCATTAGATGCTATCCCTGAGGTTGGTGAGAAGGGGGAGAGAGAGGAGCAGCCCAGACAGGAGGGAGAGGGTGAGGAGGGATAGGAGGAGGCAGAGGAGAGGCATGAGGAGGAGTTGGAGGTGGAGGACAGGAGAGGGAAGCAGAGGTGGAGAGGAACGAGGAGGAGTTGGAGGTGGGAGGACAAGAGGAGGAGGTGGAGGTGGGGGGACAGGAGGAGGAGACGGAGGAGGAGAGGCATGTGGAGGTGGAGGAGGAGAGGCATGTGGAGGAGGTAACAGAAGATGATGATGACAAGGATGATGCCATGGATGAGGTTGAGAGACTCCTCAAATGGCGGATGGTAGAGGGAGAGGAGGAGATACCTTCCAGTTCAGTGTTGCCTCAGGATGCCACAATAGATCAAAGAGTGGTCGACCTACAATGGAGATTAGATGAGAGCATGGCACAAGTTTGGGCACTGCAGGGAGAGCTAGAGGTGGCTCGTATAGAGCTAGATCAGGTAGTGATCCACTAGCAGGATTCAGCCCAATGGTGCATAGAGTTCGCAGCTTTATGCACAGGGCCTGTAGGGGACATGGCTCATGAGTTGGCCAAAGTGAGCACGAGATTGGGGCAGTATAGGACACTATACAAGCAGGAAGTGCCACCAAAGCGATGAAATCCTACTTTGTCTCGGTCATAGTCGAGGATAGGCAGTGGCCATAGATCAGGCAGTGTCAGTGGCCGTAGGAGTCATACCAATGTTGGAGGATCTACCTCGATAGGGCACACATCAATGCACAGGTCACATCACTCACACTGGCATACCCTGAGTCACCATTTGGGTCATAGCCATGGGTCAACTGGTTCAGTGCAGAGGTTGGTACAGGTACAGCCACCAATGATTGATCCCTCTACTTCTCAGAGTCTGGCTATAGTGACATCACAGGTATCTATTGCCATAGAGATGGCGCCTTCATTTGCAGTTCCACTAGTGGCACAGGTAGAGGTTGTGATAGGTCCACCTATTGGTTCAGTCCCAGTTTCAGAGTTGCAGCCGCCACATTCTTCACCATGAAAGGATGATGAGAGTCTACCCTAGGGGCCTTTTGTTATTATGACACACTTTGTATAGACTATGGAGCCTGCGAGCTCCATTTTTGGGATATCCCCTAACTTTATCTTGTGACATTGTACTTTTTTGAGATGATACTATATGATGATGTAGTTTTGATGCGGCCTACATGTGTTATGTGATGCTCTTTGATTTAATGTATTATGATATGTATGATGTATGATGTTGATTTATGATGTAGTATGTATGTCCTATTATGCTTATTTATGATTTTGATGCTATGATGATGCAATGTTTACTTATGTGAGATGATAATGATAATGATGTGCATAATGTATTTAGTGAATGGATGTCATGTTGTTGATTATGTTAATGCAATGTTTGTGATTATGTATATGATTTAATGTTGTGGATGATGTATGTATGGACCTAATGCAATGTTTATATGATCATGTATGCACTTATGTTTTTGAATGTCACAGGATATCATTGTGAGGAGGATGAGAGAAAACGACGAGACTGATGAGATAAGATGACTAGACTGATGAAGAGAAGATGACTAGACCGATGAAAAGAAGATGACTAGACCGATGAAAATACATGTTAATTCCTAGACCAAATCCTTCAAAGCTTTACTGTAGAACATTAGTATTTATTGCTCTTAATCATCATTGGGCAGATTGTTGCAATGGCCAAGAAACACCATGATATGACATAGATCAAGGTGTGCAAGGTCGTACCATTACATAACACAAGCAGTCGCAGACAAGGATGATCATGACTCATACTAAGAGCGTAATTGCCCCAGTCTTTTTTTCATAAACAACCACAAGAAGAGAAAGACACAGACAAATCATGAAACATCGTTGCTTCTCTAAATCCTATTTCCATGACATCCTTGAGAAACTAGCGGCATGATAGTCAACATACAAAAATAGAGCCCTTACCATGATATGTCATTTTTTGAAATCCCAAAATCAGGACCTCGCTGAGAAACTAGTAATCATACGTGTCAATCATCATGATAAGTTGCTGCTTCTCTAAATCTTGCTTAGTGTGATCTCGCTAAAAAAAATATATCATGATAAAAACTAAAAGACAATTGTCAAGTGTTTTCCAAGTGCATCTGGATATCCATTGTTCTGATGTCAAGATGTCAGGTTTAATGATGATGAGATGCCCAAGTATTAAAGCTTTGATGCTGCCCAAACGACAAATGTTCAAATTTGCCAAATTTAGGAAGGTCACATCCTGAATAATATGAATGTCAAGAGAATTGATCTCCAAATGCCATGTGATGGTGATGATGACGATGCCTAGGAAGGACACATCCTAAGGTGTAGATGACAAAGTTGGTTCTTAAGAAAGACACATCTAAAGAAAATTGATGTTAAGAGGAGTGGTCCTTAAATGCCAAGAGGATCCTGCAAAATGTTGAATGATAGTGACGATGCCCAGGAAGGACACATCCTAAGGCATGAATGACCAAGGCTATCCTTCAAAAAGACTCATCTGAAGATTAACCTAAAGTTGACAGTTTGACAGGTTAAGATAATTTGACCTACTTTGACCAAGTTTGACTTGTGTTTGACAATATGTTGATTTTGTCATGATGATATGATTCACCTGTTGATGAGATTGTCATGCTGAAGAAATGATTGTTTTACTTTGTTTTAAGAGTTTTTCCTTGTGGAAAATGATTCACTTTGTCTTGAAGATATTCTAATGTGTGCCAGTGTAGTGTCATGAACCCTAATAGACTGACCTAGTGCGGCCTTGGGGGCTCATCAATAGATGGCCTTTCCTACATCATACACTTAGAGACCTCGTAGTTCGACATGACCAATGACTTTGTCCAAAGAACAGAAGTTTGAATCATGATTTTATTCTGACAAACCTAAATGGACTGATCTAATGTCTCAGGGACTCAAATATGAGTCTTACCTACATAGCAAATTCACAGAGACAACGTAGTTCGGACAAATGACTAAGGCTGATTGATATGACTGACTTTGACAAGAGATGACAATGTGTTTGCATTCTTCGAATAGTCTGATGTTTTGTTTGTGGTTTTTGTCATGACGTTTTATGATTTTTAGGTCTTTTTTCCAGACATTTTATGATGCTTGTCTTTTTTTAGGACTTTTTATGATGTTTTTGTCTTTTTTAGGATTTTTTGCGATGTTTTTGGTCTTTTTTCATGACTTTTTATGATGTTTTTATCTTTTTTCAAGACTTTTTATGATGTTTTTGTCTTCTTTCAAGACTTTTTGCGATGTTTTTGGTCTTTTTTCAAGACTTTTTATGATGTTTTTGTCTTTTTTTAAGGACTTTTGTGATGTTTTTGTCTTTTTTAGGACTTTTTTCCAATTTCCAAGATCATGTTGGAAATCTACTGTAGTTTCATGATAAAATTTTTTCCCCTAGTCAGGTCCAAGACTTAGCCATTTTTAAGGAACATGGATGGGATACTGTTGGTTTACTAGATGGACAATCATCAGGACTTGATGTCAATCGTTTATCCACTATGACAGGTAGGGTAGAATGTGGTGGTGATTTGCATAATAATGGTGATACTACCTTTCATCCTAAGCCAAGGCAGACAAAGTGACAGTAGATGGCAGAGCAATAATTGACTACACATGGTGCCTATTTGTCAGGTTTTCACTATTGAACAAATCATTTTTTTCTTTACTATTTTCTTGACTTTTTTATTTTATTTTTTGGTGTCACCAAGACGCCTGTTTGCCAAATTTTTGACGATTTTTTATCATTTTTCAATTTTTTTGTATTTTGCGATTTTTAACCGAATTCTCTGATGCTATGCGTAGAACCTTCAGAGATGTAAACTGTTGATGGGCTCTATGAGTTGTTCTCCATCTGGTGTAACTAGCTAATAAGCTCCAGAACCAAAAGAGATATAATAATGTAGGGACCCAACCAGTTTGGTTCAAACTTTCCTGGCTTTTCTCTGTTAGCTTGGTTCTTGGGGTTCTGCATGAGAACTAGGTCACCAATGTCCAATTGTCTGACCATAACCTTCTTATTGTAGCTGCGACAAAGATGGTTTTGATATGCTTGGAGATTGTTTAGTGAATTTTTCCTTCTTTCTTCCAGCATTTCTAGCTCATGCAAATGTGATTGTTGATACTCCTCTTCATTAGTTAGACCCTTCAGGGAGACTCGTAACGAAGGAATTTCAACCTCAATGGGTAAGATGGCCTCAGTGCCAAAGACTAGGGCAAATGGAGTGGCTCTTGTAGGCGTACGAATGCTAGTTCGGTAAGCCCATAGAGCAAGGTTGAGTTGTATTTGCTAGTCACGGCCAGCGTCATTGACAGTCTTTTTGAGGATTTTGACAATGGTTTTATTGGACACCTTAGCTTGACCGTTTCCTTGTGGGTAGTAGGGAGATGAAAAATGGTGTTGAATGTGAAATCACTCACATAACTCCTGAACGTCTTAGTTTTTAAACGGACGCCCATTGTCAGTGATGATGGATTGCGGAAGGCCATACCGGCTAATGATGTAGTTAAGGATGAACTTTGATATTTGTTTGTCAGTAATATATGTCAATAGGATGGCTTCAATCCACTTCGTAAAATACTCAGTAGCAGTAATAATGAATTTGTGGCTATTGGAGGAAGTTGGATGAATTTTACCCACAAGGTCAAGTCCCCATTGAGCGAAGGGCCAAGGAGAAGTGATTGGTCGAAGTTCCTATGCTAGAGCATGGATCAAGTCATTGTGAATCTGACATTTGCAACAAGTCCTCACATATTCAATTACATCATTTTCAATTGTTGGCCAATAATACCCAAGTCTCGTTACTTTCTTAGCTAGAGTAGGACCACTCGAATGAGATCCGCATATACTGTTGTGCACTTCATGTAAGGTCATATGTGCTTCGTTGGTGTCGAGACATCTAAGGAGGGTGTCGTCAAAACTACGGCGGTATAGGGTGTCACTAACGATGCCATACTTTGCAGATTTTATGATGAAGGACTTCCTTTGGTTATTGGACAGGTTCAGTGGAAGGGTTTGAGATTTTAGGTAGTCGTAAATATCTTGATACCAGGGAGAGTTGGGACCAAGAAGTTCGCAAACCATTTCTGATTTTGGGATATCATATGCTGGGGTTAAAAGCTATTCTACTAAGAACTCAAATTGTGACACATTTTGAGGGATGTCCAAGAGAGAACCAATAGTAGCCATTACATCAGCTGCCTTATTCTATATCCTGGGGATTTGTTCAAAAGAAATCAATTAGAAGTATGTCAGGAAACTATCCACCATCCTCTTATAGGGAAGCAACTTCTCGTCCTTTGTTTCATAGTCATCATTCACTTGGTTGATAACAAGCTGGGAATCCTCGAATACAAGCAATGTTTGAATTTTCCATTTAATTGCCATTTTGAGACCTGTGACTAGTGCTTTATATTCGGAAATGTTATTTGTTCAAGGAAAAGCGATCCGGAATGCCTTAGGAATTGAATCCCCCTTGTGGTGTGATAAACAAGATTCCAGCGCCTAAGCCATGACCAATATGAGACCCATCAAAATATAGCTTCCATGGTACCGCTGGTTCTGCATGAAAAATGGACTCATCGGGAAAATCAGTTACTAGTGGATGAGTGACTTGAATCGGTGCATCTGCCAGTTGATCTGCTATTACCTATCCTTTTATTGCCTTACGCTTGACATATTGTATGTCATACTCGCTTAGTATCATGACCCATTTTGCTAACCAGCCTGTTAATGCCGCCCGACTTAAGAGATATTTCAATGGATCAATCTTGGCAACCAGCTGTGTCTGGTGACTGAGCATATAGTGTCATAATTTTTGGGATGCAAAAACAATAGCAAGGCATGCACATTCAATGTTTGTATAGTTCAACTCATACCCTATCGGTGTGTGGCTGATGTAATAGATGGCTCATTCTTTTCCTTCATGATCATTTTGTGCCAGTAATGCCCACAGTGCTAAACTAGTGGTCGAGATGTATAAGATCAATGGCTTTCCATGAATCAAAGGCATGAGGACTGGTGTTGATAGTAGGTAATCTTTGATTTTCTGAAAGGATTCTTGACATTTTTCTATCCATACAAAGGGAATACCCTTGCGCAACAGATACTAGAATGGGTGGCACTTATCTGCCAATTGGGCTATGAAACGCCGAATAGATTGTAACCTGCCTTGTAGAGTTCTTAGTTCACTGATTCCTTTGGGTGGAGGCATGTCTATGATGGCTTTGAAATTTGCTAGATCAACCTCTATGCCTCTTCGGGAAACTATGTATCCCAAGAGTTTTCCTGATGTGACCCCGAAAACACACTTCTTAGGATTTAGCCAGACTTTATACTCTTGAAGTCTCTTGAAAATTGTGTCAAGCACATTCAGATGATCTTTCCTGGTTACTGATTTGGCCAATAGGTCATCTACATAATATTCCATTATTTTGTGCATTATGTCATGGAAGATTGTGGTCATAGCCCTTTGGTATGTGGCACCTACATTTTTGAGACTGAATGGCATAACATTCTAATAATATGTACCCCATGGGCAAGTAAATGATGTTTTGTGCTGAACTTTAGGAGCAATGCGAATCTGATTATAGCCAGAGAAACCATCCATAAGGGATAGCATCTCATATCCTACGGTGAGTTCAACTATTATGTCAATGTTTGGCAAAGGAAAGTCATCCTTTGGGCATGCTTTATTTAGGTCTCGAAAGTCTGTACATACGCGGATCAGCCCATTTGGCTTTGTCACCGGTAGTAGGTTAGAAATCCATTCAGCGTAATCAATAGACCATATGAATCCAGCGTCCAGTAATTTCTTTAACTCGGCCTTGACCAATAGAGCAACTTGAGGGTGCATTTTGTGCAACTTCTGCTTGACTGATTTAGCATTAGGTAATAGCAGGAGATGATGCAAAACTAGTTCTGGGTCCAATCCTAGCATGTCAGCATAGGACCATGTGAAGTTGATTTTTCGTTCTACAAATAATTTATGAAATTCTAATCTCTCGTTTTCAGTTAATGATGCAGCAAAGAGGACCATTTTGGGATCTTCTGTAGTTGATATGTTATCCTCTATTATGTCTTCGATAAGCATAGCCGATTTCTCCTGTTACACAGTGAGAAAGTCTAGTCCTCCATCCTTGGGCACCTCAGAGAGATTTTCACCTGTAGATACGTCCTTTATTTTTACTATTTTATCATCAAGAGGTGCCTTTCGGTTTTCACCTAGAGACATTTCACTTTTTGTTTTATTCTTATTTTTATTTTTATGAGTAGAGGATGGAGCAGTCTCGCCAAAGTATGTCGTGCAGTCTAAATCAATGGCGAATCCTGATTTGTGGTCCCCACTAGGTATGCCTTCTCGTAATCCCATAAATTTAGCAATTGCCTCATCATTCTAAAATGTGTCCAATGTCGGCGGTCCTTGTTGGTCCTAATCGACTAGTTCAGGGTAAACTAAGGAAATGCCATTGTCAAAGTTGGTGAATTGGGGTGAGGATGTGAACAGCATGCAAATGTATTTAGTGATGTTGTAGATGAGATTATCATCATCCAACTCGACATTAGACTCTATCCAATATTCTCCTTCACTAGTGTCATATTTGTTGTCAAAATAAGGAGTGAAGGTTTTAGAGCTCTGGTTGTCAATGTCGTCTAATACTTCAGATAGATTGGACTAAAGGGGTTCAGATGATGGGTGTTGTACGTCATGATAAGTGATAATGGGACTTTGACTATTAGGTGCCTATTCAATTTTGAATGTTTTCTAAATTCATTATTCAGAGGTCAGTTCCTTTGGTTCGATAAACAAATCATCAAGACAATAGTCGCTTAGGGATCATTCTAAGCAAAATTCCCACTCTTGGGAGTCAGTTTCGGTGAGGGTTTCCTTAGTAGTCTCGACACTTTTCAAAGCATGTACTCGCTCACTCGAAAGTCCAATGATACATCGATCATCATTGTTAGGTGATCCAAACCCTAATCCAAGATACTTCAGAATTTGAAAAGTTTCTATGGGTTCCCTTCAGCTAACTTTATTTCTTCCTAGGCCACTAGTACTGTTGTAGCCTTTAGCCTTCATTATTTCATAATCCTTGCCATACTTTTGAACTGGTAATGGGGGTAGTGTGATAGTATCCTTATAGATCCATCCTATAATGTTAGCAAGGTCTTCATTACTCATGTCTCCCCATTTGATAAAAAAAAATTTGGTGGAACTTTGAAAGTTTCCCTGGGTTCTATTCTGAAACATTGTCGACCATATATCTTTGGAGACTTGGGTATTGTTGTTATGTTGTATGCTGTATTTAGTTTGAACTCTCCATAGCCGAGGTCCTAGATTTTGATAGTGGATTTAGTCTTAGGGTTTAACAGAGGCGGTGGTGTGGTGGAAGACGTGGATAGAGCAGATGCGGAAAATGATGTGAGTGTGGATGGATCAATGTATTTGGATGACAAGGAGCCAGGTGCTTCCTGATTAATAGGTACTCAGTTTTCCGAAATACCCTGCAGGTTGGTATAATATTGGAAGGGGTCGGGGTCACTGTATATGGTTATTTCTATGCTATCAAATGGAAACTTTAGACACTGGTGATATGTGGACAGAATGGCTTTTAAGGCATGAATCCATGGACGACCTAACAAGATGTTATATGGTAGTTCCAAATTCAGGACCTAGCAGGTTGTGTCCACAATGACTGGTCCCACTCTGATAGGGAGAGAGATAATGCCCCGTGAAGAGCATTCCTCATCATCGTATGCTTTGATCACTATACTCTTTGTTGGGTCTACGCACATATCAGAGAACCCGAGAGCCTTAACCAGTTTGAGGGAGCATATATTCAATCCTGCTCTGCCATCTACTAAAGCCCGTCGAACTTTGTGCTTGTGGACAAAAGTTTTTATGTGCAATGCATCATTGTGATTGGTTTTAGGTGATGAATAATCTTGATCCAAGAAGGTGACGTGGTGAGGCGTAGTGAGATATCCCACCATGGTTTCAAATTGATTGACATCGATGTCCTTGGGGACCAACAACTCGAGCAAAGTTTTATCTAGGATATCTTTGTGTGTAGGGGATATACGAAGTAGCTCAAGTATAGAGATTTGTGCAGAAGTCTTTCCTAGTTGGTCAATGAGGTTGAATTCACTTTTGGGTTTCCATTGCTTTGTGGTCAGGACAGGTTTTGGCTTTTTAGCAGATGGACCAGGTATGATTATTTTGGGTTGTCTAGCGAGAGGCAGACCAGCTATAGTAACCTTGCCACTCTGAGTAGTAGCGTTACATTCGGGTGCTCTCCTGACCGTTATGGTATTGATGTATTAATTGTTAGTTCAGACATTATTTATAGTAGGTCCACTAGAATAGTTGTATTTGACTTGAGCAAAGTTGGCTTGATTATTGTGCATCTATGGACCTGACGTGGAAGCCTTATTAGAACAATGGTCCTACAGTGGATTCTTATGGATAGTATGATCCGAATTGGAGGAAAATTGAGATCCACCTACTTCAATGATACGACTTTCGATAAGATCTTGTATTAGGTTTTTCAATTGTCGATAGTTAGAAGTTGTATGTCCTTTCCCTCGATGGTATTCACAAAATGCATTGTCATTCCACCATGCTGGTTTGAATTGTCCTAGGTCATACGATTTTGGTTCTTGGAGTGTAATGACCCCATTCTGGATACATTTCTTAAGGACTTCTTCAATGGGTTCACCCAAAGGAGTGTATGTGCGACCTTTAGGAAATTGTCTCATCTGACGATATTGTCCCTAGTTATTTTGACTGTTTTGATTGTTGAAAGGGCCATTAGGAGGAGGTGTCGATGTCGTTATTGGTTGGTGTTGTTGTTGAACCCCTTTTAGGGCCAGTACAGGACCCACAATGTTTGCAGTCTTGGCGTCAACAACACCGTCATTTGTAATGTGTTTATTTTTTATCCAGTATTTATTCTTGTCGGTGGTTGGATTGACATTTGTGTTTTTGGAACCATATCATAATTCTCCCTTTGCGATAAGGGCTTTCTTAATCTGGACCCCTTTTTCGACTAAATCTGTGAAGTTTGTGCAACAATGTATTTGAAATACATATTTTAGGGGCCCCAGTAGTGTTTGGACAAACATGTTGACTTTCTCCCTTTCGGGGATGTCAATGTGACATCGACTAGCAGGGCTTCTCCATTTTTGAAAAAATGAGATAAATGTCTCTCCAGCATCCTCTTGCGTAAGAGTGCACAAGCTAGTGATGGAGGTGTCCATGTCGATATTGTATGCATAGTTTTTGATGAATTTTCATTTAAGCTCATCCCATGTCTAGATATCCTTTTGTGTGGAAAACCATTCAAGGGCTTGACCCGCCAGACTTTTAGAAAAAAGTCTCCTCAAGTATGTTTGTTCATAGGCGATGTCCATACAATTGGTTGCGAATTCGTGAACATGTTCAATGGGGTTTGTCTTGCCTCTGTATTTTGTGAAATTGGGTGACACATATCCTGGAGGAAATGGAGGCATGTATATGCTCATGTCGAATGGGTATACATTTAGGTTATATGATATTTCTGATTTTTGACCTGAAATGTATATGTTTTGAATAGTTTTTTCTACCCCCATTAGTCTTGTTTGGAGGGCATCCATAACAAGATCAATTGTGTTTTCGTACATCAGATTTCTTGGTACACCATAGGCTCTCGTTTATTGTGTGTGAATATTTGTGTATTGTGGCGATATGGATTGCTGTGATATGTATGATGTTTGCGGATTGCCATGTTGTTGATATTGAAAGTTATGATTGGGTGCGTGTTGGTGAGTATGAATGTTAGATGAGTAGGTTGGGATGTGTCCCCCAGCCATGTGTGTTGTTATTTGGGGGGTGTGATGACCATGAAGATTATGATGCATCAATGGTGCCATGGGTTGCGTTACTTGGCCACCTTGTGCGAATTGTTGTGTTTGCACAAGGGGAATGTTTGCAATTGTACCTTGGGAGGCAATGACATGTGACTGTGTTGTCATGTTAATGTTTGGTTGTTGTCCTTGGATAAAAAATGTGTCCCTTGCCTCCTCCCAAAGGATTTTGTGGAATACCACTAAGCAGATATGTCAAAGGTGTACTCATGGTAGTAGATGTAGCTATCAAGGGGGGGTTGTTGTGACTTGATGATGCCCCCATGGCATTTATTGTAGTGGTAAAGAGAGGATTGGAGTAATTTTCCCATATTGTTGAGGAGCCAAGAGTGGTTCCAACTGATTGGGATAGTGTCATGGATGTTGTGGGCATTGTGGATGATTGTGGTCCTCCAATAGGTGTAGTATTTATTGTGTTGGAGGTAGCATGCACTATCGTTGTGGTGTCAAAGAAAGTATTGTTCGTAGTGTTTGGAAGTTGACCACTATGTGACATGTTATGTGCGTTGTTGTTATTAGGGTTAGAAGGTGTCACATTTATCATGTTAATGTCAAATCCTTGAGGTAATTTGGCTCCTTCACTCAAGAGTATAGCCAAGTATTTGTCTCTGTCGTAATGGACCATTGTTTCAACAAATTCAAAGGCTTCTAGGTCTTGTGCTATTGCCTCTAAGTTTTCCTCAAGTATTTGACCATATTCATCTTTTTGCAAGAATTGTTCAAATGAACTGTTTGATGAGGGTGGTGTCGTCATTAAAGGTTGATTGTTTTTTTTCAAATGGATCATCAAAGGTCCAATTGGGGTCATACATTGGGTTGTTAACAGTGGACGTGGGGTCTTGCCGAGAGTTTGCCATTTGTCTTTGTTGTTTTTAAAGTCTAGTTTCTACCATAAATGAGATTGCTCAAATGAAAAAGAATGACAACTAAATGTAGTGATGACGCTATGCAAGGTCTAAATTCCAAATGACGAATAGGATGACTAATGTTTTTGGATTTTTGCAAATAGGATATGCAATGTGAAGACTCAAAATGCAATTTAAGACAAGGGTACCTAACACGTCTAACCTCAAACTTTGTTTTCGATTTTGGTTACTAGAGGACTTTGTTGAAAATGACAAGGTGACAAGGTCAAAATGACTAGTGAATTTTCCTAACTAGACTTTTGAGTTGGAAAATTTCACAAAAGAGGACAATGACTTGAAAAAGGGGTTTGATAACTTAGTCCAAAAGAGCCTAGTTTCAAAAACAATGATGTTGCAAATTGTGTTGAGATTTACCTAATCCTAAGGATGCAAAAATGTGAACCTAGGGACAACCTAGTGTCAAATGTATGCAACTACAATAATGAAGGATGAAACCTATGGTGATGAATGCAACCTAATGGTCAAGACTTTGAGCAATTTCAAGTTTGGTTTATGACAGAATCTTCTTGGAAATAGTGTTTGATGAAATATTGACAAGATGAAGACTTCGGATTTGACTTTGTATGAAGTTTTAAATTGTGATAGGCAAATGTGTCGTTTGAAGCTGCAAATGCGTCACAGTTTAGCAAATGTGGTTTGTTTTCACGATTGCGGCTTTTGGACTATCAGATGTGACTCTATTTTGCATATGCGACTCTGAAGTGTTTAGATGCGTCACGATGCCTACAGATGCGGCTTTTTAACTGTCAAATGTGGTTTAACAAAGCAATTGTAGTGCATAAAATTGATTGCAGTTCACCAGATGCGACACAATTTTGTGTAAAGTTGATTTGCTTGTCATTTTGATGGCAAGTTTGATCTATTTTGTATTGAATTTTTTATTTAGAACTGTGATGAAACTAGAAAACACTTGACAAACATAGTGTTTTGAATGTAACCAATCACACATCAAATAAGCACAATCCTAGGTTAGGCCATGACAGTATTCGCTAGATTCCACGCGGGTTTCTCCAACCGCACATCTATAGCATGTGAATTCAAAAGCTTGGCTGCACGGGCTCCCCCTTACAGTGCACTCTCTTATTAGGCCAACCAAGCTTCCAACCCCCATGAAACTCCCATGGCGAGCTAATCGCCTCTACTACAAACTGCAAAAATGTGGATGCCTTCACATCGACTGGTGCTGCACTAGAAAATAGAGGGTTTTTGGCTTACTACACAAGAGTTTTTAGTTTAGGACCCCCGTTCGAGTGGCCATACATGGGGCAAGAGATTAATCACCATTAAGGTGGCACTCCAGCCTAAAGAGGTTAAGCTCAACAGGGTTTAAGGGAGTACAACTCTATCCATATGACACATCCACACAAGCAATCTTAGGTTTTCCCTTAAGATTTACATTTATATACCAGTCGAGGGTAGCTTGGCTTTAGCTCCATTGCTGGTTTGAGTCACGTTGGGGTGATGAAATCCCCAGGCAGGCCCAATTTCTAGAGTTGGTAACTGTTTCTCTTACACCCAAGATCACTCGAAAGCACGAGGGGAGAGGATACTCTGATATACCAAATCGTGGGTAAGAACAAATAAAAATGGGTTTGGGTTTTTGATCACCAAGTTTTCACAAGGTGAGAGCATACTCCCCTACTGCTATGCAAACACATTCAAACATAGGTTCTTTTTAATTGCACCAAAATAAAATGTGAGTTACACTACTAAAAATGCAAACACATTGTTTTAGTATTTGACCTTTGACAATCGAACCTACAAGACAATCCGTTAGTAGTTTTATCATTTGTCTTCAACCCACGAAGAGTAACTGCCAACAAGCTGCAAATCCCGATTAGTAACAAAAACCCTATGCTAGGCAGAATGCAGGAAATAAACAGGATAAAAGAAATGCAGAAAACAACAAAAAATTGAATGCAAATTGATAGAAAATTTTACTAGATGATTGCGTCGCTCTACATATCAGATGCATTCCAATGCTTCAAATGTGATTTTACCGAGGTTGATTGTGTCACGATAGAGTGATTGTGGCTTTTCTGTTGTCAAATGTGTCACAACGCATCAAATGCGTCATGATTTTTTTAAAAAGCAGTTGTGTCGCTCTATACCTATACCTGCAGAATAGAAAAAAACACAAAAAACCGTACAAAAATAACCAGAAAAAAAGGAGTTGGGTTCACCAATGTAACTGAGGGTAATTTTTTTAGGGTTCAGATTAGATCAATTGATTCAATGCAAAAGACAAAAACCCAAATTCCTATCGAGTACAAAGGAAATTAAACAATAAAATGGTTATACCTGTTTCTTGAAACTTCCATGATTACCTCCATAGTACCTTCTTACTTGCTGGATGATGCTTTGCCCTCAGATTCGTTGTGCAAGCAATCTACAAACATCTAAGTCCTACAACAAGCCTTGAAGGATTTATGCAATGTCTAATGCCTATGCCTATGACTATGTTTGCCAATGTCTATGCCTAAACAATGCTAAGACTCGATCAAATAAAAATAAGAATTGCTATGAAAGTATGAGTGTGTAAGTGCAAGAATGCAATATGCCTATAATATGTCTACTTGTGTGTGTAATCGAAAAGTGAGAGGAAAATAGAATTTTATAGAAAATGTCATTTTAAATGGACAGACAAGATTAATTCATGACGAAAACCAAAAAATGAAGGTACAGATTAAATCTGAGAATCCATAATTAGGGTTAGGGAAAATTCATTAATCAAATGGTCAAGATAATATCTCAGATAATTGGATCGACGATGGAGAATAAATGAGATAAATTAATTAAAAAATAAAGATTTTCGAAAATCAAGAAGATAAAGATTGGCGGACTTGTGAGATTTGAAAAATCAAGAAGATAAGAGTTGAACTGAAGATTCAATTTGGAAAATCAAGAATCTGCCCGATTACTTGTTTTTTAGAAGATTATTTACTATTTTGAATTAAATTAATTCAAAATAATGATTTTATGAGATAATAAATAATCTTTTTTAGATTATTTACCAAAATGGACTGATAGTTAAGAAAGTGATGACATTTTAAATAATTTCATTTATTTAAAATGAGAGGAATATTAATTTAGGCAATTAAATAATTAAAGATAATTTTTTAATTTAGCAGATAAGATTAATTAATTAAATAAATTAATCAATTCATTTAATTATGACAGTTAGTGACATATTAAATAAATAAATAAAACTTATTTATTTAATAATCAGGAAGAAATATATGACAAAGGGTAATTAAATAAATTAAGAAATTTATTTAATTAAGAAAAGACTTAGACAATTAATGACGTATTTAATAAATAAATAAAATTTATTTATTTAATAATCATAAAGAATAAAAGGACATGAATTAATTAAATAATTATGAATTATTTAATCAATAATCGAATGTGGACCAAGGACATAATTAAATGTCATAATTATGCTAAGACGAAAGTGGTAAAAATGAAGCTTGCAGGCCTAGGACATTTTTAAGTGTCTACACTCTAAATCCATTGTTTTGAGATATCATCGAGACGTCCTTGGAATGAGCGCAAAATAAGATAAGTCAAAAGATAAAGACCAAGTAAACAAACAAACTGATGCTCTTCAATATCGCTAACAGAAAGAGGATGTGTTTTCTAAGGATCATAACCGAAACTTATTGCCAAAAGATAATGCCCATTGTAGGAAGGATTCATCCTAGGACATGTTAGTGGATGGCGGCACGTCATTTCATTTATCCAAAGTGTTCTAAGGGATGATTGATATGGGACAAATTCAGATGATGTGTTACCAATATAAAGAGATGACCAATTTGCTTACGCACTGACTTAGATGTAAGACCCGATGTTTTAAGTTCTACCTTTAATCTACTAGACTTGCTTCTAATTATTTCACCAAAGGTTGATAATGATGATCAGTTTATTATGAGTGGTGTTTATTGCGGGTGCAAGCGAGATGAGACAAATGGATTTTTCTCAGATATTTGGATGTTTTTGATGTTTTGCAATGTTTTGAGGCTATTTTTTTGGTATTTTCTGAGATTTTGTAAATGTTTTCATTTTTTATTTTTTGATGTTTTTGGGATTTTCTAAAATTTTGACCAAGAGACTAACTTAAAGACCTATCCTATGGGTCTCGAGGGTTGGTCAACAAACTAGCCTTGCCTACATTATATATGCAGAGACCACGTAGTTCGACTGACGACTTGACCGATTTACAGATGATGATATACATGATGAGATGTCAGCTTATTATGATGGAATCCTATAGGATTGACCTAAATGTCTCAGGGGATGATCAAATATCAACCTTGCCTACATTCAAGCTCAAAGATGACATAATTCGATAAGATGACCTATTTTTGAAGTTTTTGACTAACTTTTTGACCTATTTTTTGATTTTTATATGTTGTGAATGTTTTTGGATTTTCTAATTTTGGGGATTTTAAGAATATACACGAATCCGATCCGATGAGAACGTGCCCCCAGCATGATGCAACAGACTACTCCAATAAAGGCAAGTCAAACTAACCTTGAGGATGGGATGAGTAGTATTAGGAGGGATCGTGATAGAAAAACAAGACCAAGCTATGGTGCAGATGTGAGTGGATGAGTGATGGATGGAGACCTGAATGCAATGAATGATGGAAGCGAAATGGATGGATGATGTAGATCAAGCCATAAAGATCCTGGTGGATGGAAAGTGCTTATTTAGGCAAGGCACCTATTTGCTAGGTTTTCACCAAGGTACTTGCCCAAAGTGCCACCAAAGTGGTTTTCACTAGAGAATGATTTTTCTCTTTACTATTTTTTTTATCTTTTTTTATTTTTTTGGATTTTTTTCTTTTTTGATTCTTTTGCTTTTTACCAAGACGCTTGTTTGCCAGGTTTTCGCTGAAGTAACCATTTTTCAGGACTTTTTCTGATTTTTTGGATTTTTGGTTTTATACCCCAAAAGATTTAGGCATAAAACTTTTTGAGATGGGAGCTATTCATTGGCTCCTGCAGAGGATCCCCTTCGGGTGTTGATAGCTAATATGCCCCTGATTTGTAACTTGTTGTGATGACAAAAGGTCCTAACCAATTAGGTTCGAACTTGCCTTTGCTACTGGGATTCAGGACATTCTTCTGATTTTCTTTTAAGACCAGTTCTCCAACTTGGAAAGTCCTACTTCTGATTTTCTTGTTGTAGCTCCATTTGAGTCTATTTTGATAAACTTGCAAGTGATTTAAAGCATCTATGTGTCTCTCATGCAGTAGCTTCATCTCGTTTAATCTTGACACCTGGTAGTCCTCATAAGTGATGAGGTTTTGCAATGGTATTCTGAGGGATAGGAGCTTGATCTCAATGGGGAGTATGGCTTCTAATCCATAGACCAAGGAGAATGGGGTGGTGCCAGTGGGTGTGCGGATGTTGGTTCGATAAGCCCAGAGGACGGGATTAAGCTGCAATTGGCAGTCACGACCTATGTCATTGACTATTTTCTTAAGGATTTTGAGGATGGTTTTGTTTGTGGCTTCTGCTTGGCCATTGCCTTGGGGATAGTATAGGGTGGAGAAGCAATGCTAGATTTTGAATTTCTCACACAAGTCACGAACCTCTTGGTTCTTGAATGGTGTCCCATTATCTGAGATAATGGCTTAACAACAAATGAGATAGTTCAGAATAAATTTTAAGATCTGCTTCCCAATGATATACGTCATGGGTATGGCTTCCACCCACTTTGTGAAGTACTCAGTTGTAGTTATAATGAATTTATGGCCATTGGATGAGGTGGGTGTGATTTTTCCAATGAGATTGAGGCCCCACTACGAAAAGGTCCATGGTGTGACAATCGAGTGAAGCTCTTGAGCTAGAGCATGGATGAGGTCCCCATGTTGTTGACATTGTAAACACCTTTTAGCATGATCATGTGCTTCTTTTTCCATTGTGGGCCAATAATACCCCATCTTTAGCAGTTTCTTGGCGATGGTCATTCCACTCAAGTGTGAGCCACAAATACCGTTATGAACCTTGGTCAGAGCGGTTAATTCCTCCTCAACATTTAAACAGCGTAGCAAGGTACCTTTTATGCTTCTACGATATAAGGTATCACCTAGTATGAAAAATTTGAATACTTTTTTGATAAAGGTTCATTTTAGGTTTGATAGGAGGTCAGCGGGTATGACTCCTATGCGAAGATATGTGTAAATGTCATGATACCAAGGATCGCAAGGACTAATGATTTCACACACATATTCTGATTATGGTACCTTGAATGTGGGAATGAGAAGCTGCTCAATCAAAAATTCATATTTCTGCACATTATGAGGGATGTCTAATAGAGACCCAATTGTAGCCATGGTGTCTGCTGCTCTGTTATTGGTTCTTAGAATCTGCTCAAATGTTATGTCAATGAAAGATTCTTTAAGAGTCTCCACCAATTTCTTGTATGGAGTGAGCTTATCATCCTTAGTCTGATATTCATTATTGACTTGATTTATGATCAACTGAGAGTCTCCATACACCTTGAGAACTATGATGTTCCATTACACTGCTATCCTGAGGCCTATAGTCAAAGCCTCGTATTCTGCTATGTTGTTAGTGCAAGGAAATGCCAATTTGTATGACTTCGGTATGCAATCTCCTTGTGGGGTGATGAAGAAGACACTATCTTCTAATCCATGTTGTGTGTATGAACCATCGAAGTATAGTTTCCAATGGTCAATTACATTGAGGTTAAAGATGGATTCATCTGGGAATTCTGAGATAAGAGGGTTCTCAGAATAAATGGATGCTTCTGCTAGTTGATCTGCAATAACTTGTCCCTTAATGGCTTTCTTCTCCACATACTCGATGTCATACTCTAATAATATCATTACCCACTTTGCCATTCTTCCTGTGAGCATTGACTTTGATAGTAGATACTTGAGGGGATCAATTTTTGCAATGAGCTTTATCTTATGTGCCAACATGTAATGTCTGAATTTTTGGGATGCAAACACTATTGCGAGGTAAGATTTCTTGATGAATGAGTAATTTAGCTCATGATCAATCATTGTCCTACTGATGTAGTAGATGGCCCTCTCCATTCATTTTTCATCATGCTAAGCTAGGAGAGCTCCAAGGGCTGCTGCTATTGCTGACACATATAAGATCAATGGCTTTCTTGGGATGCGTGGCATTAAAACTAGTGGTGTTAGTAGATATTCCTTGATTTTGTTAAATGCTTCTTTGCACTTTATATCCCATTTGTACGTGACTCCCTTGTGGAGTAGGTGAGAGTATGGGTTCTGCTTGTATGTCAGTTGTGCTATGAACCATCGGATGGATTGAAGTCAGCCTTGGAGGCCTATCAATTGTTTTAATGTCTTTGGTGCTTCCATCTCAAGGATTTCTTTCACTTTTGTTGGATCTACCTCGACACCCCTCATGGAGACTATGTATCCTAGCAATTTACCTGATTGTATTCCGAAGACGCACTTCTTGGGATTTAGTCTAACTTTGTATTCTTCCAGTCTATCAAAGATAGCACTTAGGGTTGCTATATGATCTTGTCTTTTCCTTGACTTAGCTAGAATGTCGTCGACATAGTCTTCGGCTGTTTTATGAATCATGTCATGGAATATTAATTTCGTGGCCCATTTATAGGTTGCTCCTACGTTTGTTAGGCCAAATGGCATCATGTTCCAACAATAGGTCCCCCATGGACAAGTGAAAGCCATCTTATGTTGATCTTCTTTTGCTATCATGATTTGGTTGTATCCTAAAAATTTGTCTATTAGTGATAGCATCTCATGCCCTGCTATCATGTCTACTATCATGTCGATGTTGGGAAGCGAGAAATCATCATTGGGACATGCCTTGTTCAAATCTTTGAAGTCCGTACAGATTCTGATGGCTCCATCGAGCTTTGACACAGGTACTAAATTTGACACCCATTCTAGATAATCAATTGGTCAAATAAATCTTGCATCTAACAACTGTTTGAGCTCTATTTTTACCAATAAGGCTATTTGAGGATGCATTTTTTGAAGTTTTTGTTTGACCAGCTTTGCTTCTGGATACACTACTAAGTCATGAACCACAGTCTCTGGATCAAGCCCTAGCATGTCAGCATAACTCCATGCGAAGTTTATTTATTTTCCCCTTAGGAATGTTGTTAGGAGTTCTTCTTCTGATAATAGTGATTCCGCATAGAATGTGATATGCGAGGTCTCCTCTGTTCCTAGGTTGACAAGATTGCATTTTTTGGCCAAGACTACTAACTTCTATTGATGAATAGCTCTTAGAGGAATATTGAATCCTTCATCCTTAGGCACCCTAGAGAGGTTTTCACCATTGGATACGTCCTTTCTTTTTACTATTTTCTTGTCAGAGAGTGCCACAGTGTGTTTTTCACTCAAGGACTTGGATATGATTCTTAGTTTCTCACTTTTGTGATTAAAGGATTCAATCATTTCCTTGTAATAGGCATTTGTGTCCAACTCCATTATAAACCCTACCATGTGGTCTCCATTTGGAATTTTATCCCTCAATCCCATGAATTCTGAGAGTGCCTCCTCATTTTTGAATGTATCAAGAACTGGTGGTCCTTGTTGGTCATAGTGGATCAGTTGGAGGTAGACT
Organism: Sequoia sempervirens; assembly: GCA_007258455.2. Lineage (NCBI taxonomy): Eukaryota > Viridiplantae > Streptophyta > Pinopsida > Cupressales > Cupressaceae > Sequoia > Sequoia sempervirens. The sequence continues at coordinate 30,890,898 of VDFB02075321.1, forward strand.
AGGTGGATCTCATGATTTGGATGGTCTGTTTCAAAGGAGAGGGTGCTAATCATACACAGGGTGGTGTCCTCAAATAGCCTAGGTAGATTGGTCATGGTATCCTCGTCATCACTACTAATATAGGGCTTAGTTATAAAATTATGTGTGTCTCTACCTATGACTATTGGTGAGTGTACTTGTACTAGTACTGGCTGAGGAGAAATATTAACCGTTCTAACTGGAGGACCTTGGCCACATATGGTTATTCTCAGAGGGGTATGTCCAAGACCAAGATTTGTTATGGGTTGCGTCTCTGGCATGATAGGTATTATGATCCCATTGTCATTTTGTCCTAGTCTTTGATTTCTGTCGTAGCCCATTGCGAGCATCATTTGTAGGCCCTTGCTTGTCTCATCCATTGGTAAATTAGCTGCCGGTATTTCATCTTGATACAACATGTGATATGGATCTACTTCAATAACCTCATGACCAAGGTCTCCCCATCTTGTGAATTTAGGATAATTTTCAGGATACGTTTGTGATGTGGAAGCTTGGTTTTCTTGTGGGCCTCCTCGGGATCTAGGAGATTGTGGTAACTCTCCTATTACAAAAGCATTGTTAGGGAGCTTGTATCTTCCACAACCGTCCTCTTGGATGATGAGTTTGATATTAGAGATGGTGGGGATGGTGGGGATGGTGGGTGTCTCTATTTCAGAAGTGGACACGAGAGTGGAGGGGTCAATATATGGTGTGGATAGGCCCTCATCATTCTTTGGCACTTGGAGGATTTTGTAATACTTTGCCTCAAGATTTTTGAAATATGAAAATGGTTTGGGATCTCCATGGATAGTAACCTCTTGTCCATTATGTGTAAATTTCACACATTGGTGGAAGTTTGATGCTACGGCTTTCATCGCATGGATCCATGGACATCCCAGGAGGATATTATATGGCAATTTGAGGTCCAAGACCTGACAGGTGGTTTCCATGAGCATTGGCCCTGCTTGAATAGGGAGTTTAGTCATGCCCTGAGACACTCTTTCTTGGTCGTCATATGCTCTTATTGTGATGCCCTTACCTTTGTCAATGGAATCTTCTAATATTTTCAACTGCTTGATGAGGCTGAGAGAATAGATGTTCAAACCTACACCTCCATCCACCAAGACCCTTTTGATTTTGCTCTTGTTTACAATGGATTCTAAGTGAAGTGCATGTTTGTGAGATGGTTGGGTGGGGAAATCTTGGTTATATAATGTAAGGAGATTAGGCGTTATGATATTTCTGACCATAGCTTAGAATTGGTCCACATCGAGATCTGCGGTGACAGTGGATGAGGCTAATGCTTCCTCGAGAATATTTTTATGCACTAATGATATTTTTAACAACTCCATGATGGAGATGTGTGCTAGCATTCTCTTGAGTTGTTCTACAACATTGTAGCTATGTAGAATGGATCTAGATGAAGGGATTCTATTAGGTTGGGATGATCCTACAATGGTGACTTTGTTGCCTCTTGTGGTGACTCCACAATCTTCAGTATGGGTGCCCTTGATGGTGATGACCATGTAGTCTTTATTTAGGGAGGCAACTACCATTTTGTACACATGATTTACACTACCCTTCCCTTTATCATTTTTATTCCCTTTGTTGCCATGATTTGGCATCGAATTCGCATAAATTTTAAGATCTTGATTTCCAGTAGGCTGATCCACATTTATGATTTTCTTTTCAATGAGATCTTGGATGATATTTTTGAGTCTCATGCAATTGTTTGTGGTATGACCTTTGATTTTATGAAATTTGCAAAGTTGATTTTCATTATACCAAGGGGGTTTGATGTCAGGTTCTTGGTAATTCTCGAATCTAGGAGGCTTGATGAGTTTTTCATCGATCAAATTTTTCATTATGTCCTCTAGTGGTTCCCCCAAAATAGCATATTTTCATTTGGGATAAGTTTTGCATTGGGGTGGTCCCCTTTGATCATTGAGGTTATTGATGGTTGGATTGTTGTTGGGTTGGTATGTTGTGTGATGAGTGTTTTGGCATTGATTTTGGTTTTACGGTGTGGGTGTATTTTGGCGTGGACCACTAATGACCACCTTGGCATCAATGATACCATCATTAGTAATGTTCTTGTTCCTTGCCCCTGTGAGAGGTTTATCATTGTAATTGGATGATTGGTGGTTGTTTTGTTGTTTGTGATATGATGTTGATTCCGCAGGTTGAGTCACAAGGGCTCTTTCGATGATAAGCACCTTTGAAATCAGTTGATCATATGTGGTGATGCCCTGAACCTTAAGATGAAATGTCAAGCGGCTTTCAAGGTTTGCTATGATGGTATAGACTTTTTGTTCTTCTGCCATGGTCCACTTGCTTCGATTGGCCTTGGATCACCATCGTTGAAGGAATGAAGCAAAAGATTCATTCTTTCCTTGTTTTAGAGCGTATAGTTCTTCGAGACTAACATCCATTGCAATGGTACATGCATAGTTCCTAATGAATGTGTCCCTGATTTCTTGGAATGTTCTAATGCATGAAGGTAAGCAAGAGAACCATTCTATAGTGGGGCCTACCAAGCTCCTAGGAAATAGCCGCATGAGATAAGTATCATCATATGCGACCTCCATGCAATGAACCTGGAATTCCGTGATGTGATCTTCAAGGTTTCCCATCCCTCTATATTTGTCAAATTTGAGGATTTTGAATCCCTTGGGGAATAGTTTCATCTCTAAGCTCCTATCAAATGGATAGGGACACAAGTTGCTTGGTGTATTGGTTGTTTTCCCTAATTGAAGGTCGAGCACTTGTTGTGAGAGCAACCTAAGTTGTGTTGTCACATCATTTTGTGGATCAGGGGGTGGGATAAAAGTGTTTTGAGGTATTTGAATCATGGGTTGGATGGGTGGATTGGTCGGTGCATTGTTTGATGGTATTTGTATGTTATGGTAGATGAAGTAGGCTTCTACTTGCATTTGTATGAACAACGCTTTTTGTTAATCTTGTTGTTGTTGCACTAGGATTTTTGTTTGTTGTTGCACTTGTTGTTGTTCCAACAATGCTTGTTGTTGTGCTTGCTGTTGTTCCCACAACGCTTGTTGTTGGGTTGCCAATTCTGCTGCTTCTTGCTATTCTTGGTATTGCTTTAGTGTTTGCTGATATTCTTGCACTTGCGCTGCTTGTGCAAGAAGTTGTGCTTGTGCTTGTGCTTGTTGTGCTTGATATTGAGCTTGTGCTTGAGCTTGTGCTTGGGCTTGCACTTGTGCTGCTTGTGCTTTTGCGGCTTGTTGCTGCAATAAAAGTTGTGCTTGAGTGGCCCTTTTTGCTTGCAATGCTTGTGCAGCTTGTGCAGCTTGGGCGGCTTCTTGTTGTTGTTGCAGTAAAGCTTGGGCTTTTTGTGCTTGTTGTGCTTATAATGTGGCTTGTGCAACTTGGGAAGCTTATGCGGCTTGAGTGGCTTGTTGTACAGCTTTTTGTTTTTTAACTTGTTGGTACCCAATTTGAAAAGTAGCTTGTAATGTTGCATTGTATTGGCTTGATGTGGTGAAAGTTGGTGGTGGTGGGGGTGGTGGTGGATTCAGAATGGTGGTAAGTGATGATGTTGCATTGATGTTTTGGATGTTGGATAGTGGTATTGATGTGATGCTTGGTCCTTGAGAGACCATGCTTTGTGATGTTCAGGGTGTGTTTGATGATATTGCCATTGCTTGTGTATTTATTGTTTGTTGTTGCAATATCAACGATAAATTTTGTGTGTTTAGTGCAATGCTTTGATTGATGGTTGGGATATAGGTTTGATTGATACTTGGTAGGGGGGAATCCCTAAACCAAGGAGTGGTGCAGATGATAATGGCAATGGTAGAAGAGGTGGAAAGGTGAGGGGTGTGAGTTGTTGTGAAGATGTCGTAGTGTCGAATAGGCCCCCAAGTCTTAACATATCTCCCTCTTCTTGTGAATTTGTGAGAAGGGGTGTTTGGGGAGTTGCATGAAAAAATGATGATGATGGATCGTGCTAGAATGTGAGAGGAACATTTTTGTGTAATGGATTTTGGGGTATATTTTTTTCCAATGTGGTGTTTGCATCCAAGTTTTGATTATTAACAAGGGGTGTGATTGAAGAGCATTGAGAAATGTGTTTCCCTTGTTGACATTGGGTTGGGTTGGAGAAAAAGATGTTGTGATTTGCAAAAAAATTTGCGTGATGTTTTGGGATGGAAGTGTAGATGAAATGGGGATGGTGGATGAGATAGGTGGAAAGGATGTCTCCACTATATTACTTACATCAAAATCTGAAGGTAACTTGGCCCCTTGTTTTGCTAGCTCAAGCATGTATAATGAAGGGTTGAGTCTCATCATGATGTTGATGATTTTATGATTCTCCGGATTTTGAAGCATTTCAGTCATTTCTTCACGAGACATTCCAAAGTTGAGATCCTCTCCATGATTTTCTTCTTGCAGATTTTGTGATGATGAGAGGGTCAATGGATTACTTGATTCAACTAGATTCATTTCTGCAATTTTTTGGCTAAGATCGCTTGAAGCGGGTGTTTCTTTGTTGGCTTCCATACTCTTCTTGTATTGAGATCTCATTTGAACCATAAAACAAGGATCAAGAATATGGGAGATGAATCTCTTGATTCCTTGGATCAATCATTATTTTATGTCCCAAAGTATAAAGTTTTAGGATGCCTTGAGGATGAAAGGTGATGATATGATGATGATGTTAGGGATGGGTGATATGGATGTTGTGGCTTTTGATAAATCTTGAATGAGACACTAGGCTTCTAGGACTTGCTGATTTTGATCTTGTTTTTGGACTTGGGATTTTTGAGAGTTTGTCCTTGATTTTGATTTTAATTTTTTATTTGGATTTTTGAACAAAAAGACCCTAAGATGTTGGATGATGATCTAAGGGGTAGCTTTTTTCAAAGGATGATAATTTGAATATGTTTGAAAAGAAGGATGCATCTACCCACACCTATTCAAACAAGATGATTGTTTCACTAAGCATATGAAGAAGGATTCATCTACATACACTAAGCTAGACAAGATGATTTTGATAAATTTGACTAAGTATATGCAAAAGGATGCATCTACACATACCTAGCCAAAGGTGTTTTTGTTTTCAAGGATTTTGTCTCAATGATATTGATGATTTTGATTTTGCCACAAAGCCTAGTATCAAGGATGATTTAAGGATTTTTTCAAAAGGTGATGATGAGATGGATTTTGTTTTGATATTTTGGAGGATGGATGTACAAGAGATTTTGATTTGTTTTGATCCTAAGATGAACCTAAAAAGATAAAATTTGTTTGCTTAGACCTAGGTATTGAAGAGCATGCAAATGCTTCCTAATGACCTGTGTAACCAAGAAATGACTTCATTTGAACATTCATTTTCAGATTTCTAACCAATGATTTTTTTTTTTCTTTTGGGATGGTGGTTCTTCAACACATATGAAAGTTCCTTTTGCTTAGCTTTGCTTAATGTCTTTATTTTACCAAAAACATTTTCTTCAATTATATTTTCAAACTAAGATGTCCAATGTCTTAATTTATTTGAACCCCACAAGATATGTTATGTGGAAATTCAATGAACTTAAGGCAAGGGTTTCCTATTGTTTACTTAAGGAGACAAATTGAGATATAATCCAATGTTTAGAAACCTCTAAGGATGTGAATCCCAAGGGAAAGCAATAACATATGGATTGAGTCAATTGTATTTGTCTTCAAAAGGGTTTGAAATTTGGACAGTGTTAAGTGTTTTTTTTTAGATGTTTTCGATCAAGCAATGCATTTTGTAACCCAAGAATAAGTACAATCCTATGGATGTGTAAGACAATATCTATTGGATTCCCACTTGGACAAGTCCAGCTACACTTATCTCTAGCAAATGGTTAGATGCTTGACCCCACTGGCTCCCCTCCATGGCACTCACTTATATGGGGTAGCCAACCATCAACACCCATGAAACTCCCATGGCATGTTTTCCATTTCTGCTAGAAGACCGTAAAAGTGTGGGGTGGCTTGAGAACGACCGTTCTTGAACCAACAAATAGATAAAAGGATTTTGAAAAATTCTAGCACATGGGTTTTAGTAAGGACTTTCCATTCATGGAGATTGACCCATACGGCAAGAGTCCCCTTTCAGATCTATCTTGTTGGAATCAATTGCGTGATATTGGCATTTGGTCTAATACCCACATTTATATCCTGGTTGGAAATAATCTTGGCTTTAGAGTGTTACCGGTTGAGTCATTCCCTTGGGTGAGTAATTTTTCCCCAAGGTAGGCCCTCTAGGATAAACAAAAGCAAATGAAGAACACTATTCGTAACTTGATCAATCCTTGTTGGCAACAAAGAGAGAGAATATACGCAACAATTCCCCCACTCACACTCGCACAAGATGTTCAATTTTTAAGCCCAAATCAAAGTGTGGAGGTGATTGCTTTATCTTAACCCAAAGTCATGAAAAAGGCCTTTTGATTCTCAAGATTGCTATAAAGCACAAGAGAAGCGCATACGTCCTTTTTTGATGGCTTTAGTCTAAGTAATCCCTCACAAAAACAAAGCTACACTTGTTCTTTTTAAATCCTCAAAGCAATATGTGAGTTCGTTTTAGAGCACCAAATCACAAGTGAAAGACATTTGTTCAATTTGTTAATCCCATAAACGAAATCTAATAAGTTGTTGATCCTATTATTCATTTTAACCTTTACAAGAAGAAATTGAAAGGTTCTTTTTAAGCCCAAATGAAAACTAGTGTTCTAAGAATGAAAAGATGACAAATTCTTAAAGAAGTGTTAAACAAACACTTAAGTGTTTAAAAACACTTTGATTGGACAAAATGTCATCACCATACTCCTTCCTTTGTTTTCGATTTCCAACCTACAAAGAAGAAAAATATTCAGATTCTAGGAAAAAACACAGAAGTTAAGAACTAGAAAACAAAAGGTAAATAAATCATAAATCAAAAGCATGTGCTAAAAATTTAAATTCTCCTTTTTACTATCTCCCAGTGTCGCAACTCGTGAAGGTGTCGCAGTTTGTTCTCCCAGCGTCGCTCTCACAGCGCCGCTTACCAGTCAACGACGCTCTGTGTCAGGATAGAGAGCTCAATTACATCGCAATTTTTCCCAGTGTCATTGTTTTCAAAAATTTCAAAAAATCTTGTAAGTCAACGAGTTCAATGGCGGAGTTAAAAATTTATTTTTTTTGGCAGGATGAGTCTAGTAGTGCAATTTGTGTTTTATGTGGTGCCATATAGCGACACTCACGAGCCCACAGTGCAAAAAATAGCGATGCTGACAAGCCCGTGGTGCCAAAATAGTGACGTTGACGATCCCGCGTTGGAATTTCCTGTGTATGAAGAAAAATGCAAAAAATTCAAGAAAAAGTTAGAATTAATGATATCCAACCTATTGGTGTAATTAATTATTTAATTACACTTTAGGATAATTTTACTTAGGTAATTATTTATTTCCTAGGATAATTATCATTTAATTCTTATCTTATCTTATTGAGCTGTCTTTTGCTCAAGATAAGATTAGGGTTGCTTTTTCCTGCTTTATTGCATCATCGCCTTTTCGAAGGATTTTGTATTATTTGTAAAACATTATTCTCAATAATTAATTCTTCTAATTTTGCTTGCACAAATTTTCTTAAGAGTTTACAGAACATCTTTCATTTCTTGTTCTGAATATCTGTGCATGTGATAGGTGATTTCTTGCAAGTGTTCTTGGGGACTATGAAGTTGGTTTTTCAACTTCTACATGGTACCAGAGCTCCAGACCTATCGCTGCCTGTTTGTGATCTGAAGATATTCTCTCACAGCATATTTTTCTATTCAAGGATTTCAAGTCAGATTGATTTTCTATGGATCTGGGGGTAGCCAAATTTTTTGGAGCACTTTGGGCTCGAACGGACGTCGCCATTGCAATCAAAGTGTCTAAAAACCCCAGAAATGCCTTTCATTTCATCAATTTAGGCAAAAGTTGAAAAAAAGGCAAAAAAAATTACCAAAGAGGCTGTACAACCTCCCCAGCACACAGATTGAGGTAGAAAATTAAAAAAAAATTTAAAAAAGTCAAAAAAATAAAAAAACATTTGATTTTTTTTGCATCACCCATTTAGAAGGTGTGCACCACCGTACCGCCACCCAACGACCTCCCATCCGCCACTCCTAGTGGCGGGCTCCGGCTCCACCACCCCTTAGCGCCGCTCCCCATTTAGCCCCAACTCTGCAGCCCTTGGTCCTATTTGGGTCTGAGAGCCTGAGTTCCAGCTCCCCTTCGTGGAGCTCCATTCATCCCCCAATGAGCTACATCCCGCCAGCGGTTGGTCACGTTGGCGACCAGCCCCCGAGCCGCTTCCTGCCTATGTTCCAGCAGTAACCGCCAGCTTAATAGCTATCATGTGACCAGTTTAGAAAACTGCTAGCGGCTAAGGAGCCTGCATTTTTTTTTCCAGTCAAGTGATCGATCATATTGAGAACCCAAGGCCGAGCGAAAAAGGGCTTATTTTTTTGCCCCTAGTTAGTGCTGAAAGTGCCTTTTTACAGGCCTTTTTTTCTTTTTGGCGTAACTTTTGCAAACGGAGGTATTTTTTTGCAAACAAGATATCCTCGAAAAGCTGGTTTGACGATCTTCATAGTGGTGGTGGTTTGATTTCCTGATTTTTTCATTTTGATGCCTTTTTTGCCTATCAAAGCTAGAAGTTCCTTTTTTCATTCTAGGAGGCATAACTTTTGCGTCCTGTCTCTATTTTTCAAAAAAAAATAGGCGTTGGAAAGTTGGTTCCGCCCTCTTCTCAGATCCTAGACCTATTTTTTGTAGAATTTTCACCAGGCATCTGATTTATTTGTCAAAACTCAGCCTTTATCTTTTGAGTTATTTTCTTGGGAAACGTGCAGTCCAGAGATTTTTTTGGAGATCCAAGAGGAATTTTTTTATTTGAGAGTATATTACTGCTATTTTTTGTCATGGATTTACACAACATTGCACCCCTTACTCCATTCAACTATTTTGGTTGGAAAAAACAAATGGAGATTCACTTGAAACATAAAGGGTTGTATAGGGTAACCATGGGTACAGAAATTGAACCTACAGGTGCTACTGAAAAGATAAAATGGTTTAATAGGTGTGATGAAACTTATGGCACATTATGTCTATCTATTTCATCTGACCTCCTTTTCCACATTGAATCTTGCACTACACCAAATGAGATATGGGATACTTTGGAGTCCTTATTTAGGAAGCAAGATACTATGAGAGGGTTTCAGTTAGAGAATGAGCTTATTGGCTTAAATCCTAGGGATTTTGATAGCATCTAGGAGTTTTTCACCAAACTCAAGTCTCTTAGATTACAGTTGTCATAGTGTGGTGTTCAGAAAGAAGACTCTCAGTTGATATTGTCCATTCTTTCTAATCTTGGACCAGATTATTTAGTTTTTGTTTCTACCTTTTATGCCACTAGGGATGCACTTGGTACGAGATTCACTATGCCATCTCTTGAAGACTTTACTTCATCTCTCACTCAAGAGCAAGCTAAGTTAGCTAGCATGGGCACAGTGAAACCTTCTTCCTCTTCACAGGCACTTATTGCATCACAAGAGCCTAGAGATCAGAAGGCTTCTATAGGCAAAGGCAAGAAATAGAAACAAAAGGATTCCAAGCCTCATGAGCAGCAAAAGGAGTCCTTAGATTCATCCTCCTCTTCTAAGGGGAAATCATTTAGGAAGGATAAGTCTACATGTGCATATTGCAAGAGGGAAGGACATGCAGAACATAATTGTTACAAGAAGGACATTGATGAACTGAAACATCTTCTTCAGAAACATTAGATTGATTTTCCTTCTAGGATGTTTGCATCATCTTCTTCTCCACATTCTTCTTCTTTAGAGTAGCATAACATAGGCACAGCTGGTTTACATACTTCATCAGATATGAAGGGACATGCTCTTTGTGCTTCTTTAGGTATTGGATCAGGGAGATGGCTTCTAGATTTAGGAGCATCTCATCATATGGCATCTTTACAGCCAATGTTTACTTACTTTGAGCCTTGCACTATGTCTCCCATTTTGATGGGAAACAACACTTACATGAGTGTTACGGGGAAGGGGTCTATTAGTTTTGGGGACCACTCCTTTCAGGATGTCTTGTGTGTCCCTCACTTGACAAACAACCTTCTTTCCATCTATCAAATAACACATGGGGGCAATGGGAGATCTGTGGAGTTCACAACTGATTCAGTTATCATCAAAGACTTGGAGAGTAGAGTAGTTATTGCTAATGGGATAGTGGATCACTCATCTTGGTTGTATTCTTTCACTGATTTTGCTACTGGTGGTGCTTCTATTCCTATAGTTGTTCCTCACACTTTGAGTGTGCATCATCATTCAGAGGAGAGATTTGGCTTCTTGAACATTGGTGTTCTCACTTTGGATCTTGTTCTCGAGCCTTCCATTCCATCTCCTCCTCCTCCTATTGCTTCTACTATTTCAATGCAGTAGGATCCAATTGATCATACATCTTTGGAGGTTTCTATTGAGTCTTCACCTACTTCGGCTTCTTCATTTGTTGAGGTTACACTTGCTTCTGTGGAGGCATCTTGGGCTGCAACTATTCCACCTTCAAAGATTTCTTTTATTTGGCCTCTTCCCTCTCACTTCTTTCTAGAGATGCAGTTTCTTCACTTCTTTTGGAGTTACTTCATTTTGGGGGGGATCTGTGGTCTCTTTCTTCCTCTCTTATGGAGGGATTCTTTTTTGTATCTTTGTGATGGATGGTGTCCTTGGGGGGTCTTATGGAGTCCTCCATCTTTCATCACTTAGGTAGTTTATTGCATTCTATTTTGGGGAGGAGTTTTGTTCCCATGTGGTTTTCTCCTTTACCCCATTTGATTTAGTTTGCATTGCATTTGTAAATGAGTACTTGATCAGGCCTTGTTGTCGGGACTCATATTTGCATAATAATTTGCTTCTCCCTAAGTTGCACTTATGGGGGGGTATTGGTGTAATTAATTATTTAATTACATTTTAGGATAAGTTTACTTAGGTAATTATTTATTTCCTAGGATAATTATCATTTAATTCTTATCTTATCTTATTGAGCTATCTTTTGCTCAAAATAAGATTAGGGTTGCTTTTTCCTACTTTATTGCATCATCGCATTTTTGAAAGATTTTGTATTATTTGTAAAACGTTATTCTCAATAATTAATTCCTCTGATTTTTGCTTGCACAACTTTTCTTGAGAGTTTACAGAACATCTTTCATTTCTTGTTCTAAATATCTGTGTATGTGATAGGTGATTGCTTGCAGGTGTTCTTGGGGACTGTGAAGTTGGTTTTTCAACTTCTACATAGCCCTCCTTCTAGCACCAAATGTGCAAACCCTTTTCCTAGTACTTGCAAAACAACATGAGTAAATAAGTTAAACAAGGATTTGCAAGCTAAAACAAGGATTTCCCATGAAATCCATTTGCAAGTTCAAAATAGGAAAGATAATGATAAAAAAACACAACATAAATGACAAAACTAAATTGAATCCTAATTTAAATAGAAAACACATGATCCCATGGGGAAATTGGTGCCAATTTGATGTGAAAATTGGCCCTTTCCCAATTCCTATGATGAAATCTTGATGTGTTGAAGATGATCTTGATCCACTTTGATGAAAGATGAGAACTGCAAGACAAATCTACAAAAAGCCTAGCTAAGAATTCAATGATGGATGGAAATGGCTAAATATTTTAGCATGGTAACTTTGCTTGGATTATGGATGATCAAATGAGGATATTAGCTCTTTATTTATAGGATTTCAAGATGGATGAATGCCCAAATTTGAGCAATGTGGGACTAACATTCATCCAATGATATGATGCCACTTGTCAAGCTATGAATGGATGATGGATGTGCAAGATTTGGGGTTTGTGCCAATAAATGTCAATATTTGAAATTCAAATTTGTTGAAATAACATGCAAGAGGGAAGGGAAAATGCAATAAATGCCACTTGGTTCAAGGCAAAGGACATGTAAGATGAAGTTATTGCCTTGTTGGATGTACATGTTGACTTGGAATTTTTGAATTCAAATTGAGAGAATATTCCAAAAGATGCCTTGTGAGGAAAATAGAGATTTAATAAATGAATTAAATCTATTTTCATGTGCAACTTGTATTATCTAGAGGATGTGACATGAGATGAGGTTAAATTAATCAAGGGTTAATTAATTTAATAGGAGATTAGATGATGTGACCTATTTGACTTAGATTTATGGGTTTATTTAAATCAAATAAGAGGAATATGATAAGAGGCTAATTAAATATTTTTATTTATTTAATTAAAAGGGATGGTGTTAGATTAAATCAAATAATGTTTTAATTTATTTAATTTAATGGATAGACTTTAGAGATTTAATCAAATAAATTGATTATTTAATTAAATAGGGATAATTAGATCAGATGGATTGATTTAATTAATAGAAAGAATTGACTTAATTAGATAAAATGATTTATTCAATTGAAAATTGATGAATTTAATCAGATAGGGGAATTTGATTAAATAGTTAGACTGAGGGATGATTCAGGAGGAAACGATGTTAGTAAGTCAAGATCAAATGCATGATGTCAATCAGTATATTTTACATGTCTAAACATACAAAGTAATGTGAAGATGCTTTTTAGTTCAGCCCTTATGTGGTTGAGTTTCGATCAATGCATTCAAACCTTTTCCAATAGTATCTATATGACTAGTTTCCATAGGAGCTTGTTTTATGTTATCATCATTTGTGTGAACATTCATCACATCATTCTTTATAGTTTCTCTAGCTTTGAAAAATGAAATATTATGTTTAGGCATAGGGTTAATAAATATTTGCATGTTTTGGTTGGGAGGAGCAAAGGACTTATTTCCTTGATCATTAACACCTTCGATTGAAAGACGACTTGAATCAATGAGGTTGTGCACTAGATATTTTAGACACTTGCAATGTTTCATATCATGTCCATTTTTTTAGTGATAATGGCAATAAGCATTTGATCTAAGAATTGGAGGTAAAGGATTATTAGGATCGACAGTTTTAACGGGAGGCAAGGTAATCATTTTTTGTTCTAAAAGTTGTGACATTGTGTTATGAAGGATATTGGGTAAGGGACTAAATTGCCTAGCCAGATCCCCAAATACAAAAGGATTTGTTTTCCTAATAGAATCCACTTGGGAATTGACATGTTGAGGTGTTTGTTGAGGTGGATTAAGTTGAAGGAATCCTTTATTCTATTTTCTAAAAGGTGGGTAATTATTTTGGTTTGCGGACTCAAACTTCTCAGGTTGACTAGAGGTGGATTTTGCATCACAACTACTAATAGAGTTTTGATAATCACAGGGGGAAATACATAAGTACATGAAGGAGGGAAATTTCATTATGGTAAGACTATCTTGTATCTTAGTTTGCAAATTCTCTATGAACATCCTTTGAAGGTGAGGGTCAAGAATCTTTACATCAATTTGGGAATAAAGTGATTGGTAACATGAGATAAATTCAATAATCCTTTCATCTTCTTTTTTCTTATATCTCATCAAATCGGCCAAGGTCATTTTAGAGGTCATGTGCACTTGAAAATGGTTTATAAAGGTCTCATCAAGTTATTTGAATAAATAAATTGAGTTGTTTGGTAATGAGGAGAACGATTCTAAGGTGATATCCTTCAAATATCTATGGAATAGCTTAGCCAAGAGTTTATCCTCAAGGAATAAGTCACTACATAAGGTGGCATAAGTGAAAACACGGTTAGAAGGATCTCCCTTCCCCCCATATTTCTCAAATATAGGAACCTCTATACCTTGTGGCATCTGTGTTCTCAATATCTCCAAGGACAAGGTATTGTTTTTGACATAATATGTAGGTGGGCCATTTTGATTTTGGTTTATGGTGGAAACTTGCATTTAAAGGGATGAGACAGTTTGCAAAAGTTGGTTTATGAGAGGATTGTTTTTTACATTTTGAGATGGAGGTGAATAGGGTGGAGGTGTGTATGTGTTCGATGGACAAGTGAATGGAATGCTTATAGGGGGTAAAGTGGTAGGAGATATGACATGGGATGCTACAAAGGTATTAGAGAAGCTAGCGGAAATACCCAAGGATTCACATTACTCATAGGTTGCATCATTGTTGTAACTTGAGGATTGGTATAGGTATGAATAGAGGAAATTTTTGTGGGAGGATGGATTTGAATTCCCCCTTGGCTTTGGACATTGTTGAAAGGTGGAGCATAACTATTACGCTTACCAAAATTTTGAGCTAGGTTATGCACAAGTTCAACTCCTTCAATTTCAATCATGTGATATATGTTATGTATGGTAGGGATAGCGGTGGTTGAAATGTTTTCAATACTTATTTGGTTTTGTCAGTTGGCTAAGTCTTCATGGATTTGGATTATGTTTTCTTGTCGAATACAAGAAACCATTGTTTCAATATTTGTCACACTACATGAAGGCAAAGAGTTGGTAAGGGTATGGTCCATACCTAGTGAACTAGTGTCAACACTAGTATTAAAAGAGCTATAAAACCCAAGATGCATGATTATTGTGCTATTGTGAGATGACATGAGTCTTGAACTTCATCTCACTATAGTATTAGCAATAGGACACCAAGTAGAAAATCTCATACAAGGGACAATCAATGAAATTGAACATGCAATGAACACAAGACAAATGCTATTCTCTAATGTTGATTCAAATAAAACTAAGGTGGATGCAATGAAATAAATGTAATAGAAATTTTGTAGAATGAAACATATAACTAACAACAACAAATAGAAACACAAAATGAGAGAATTTGATGTAAAATGTAGTTTAAAATTTAAAATAGGACAAAATTTCCCAGAGGAGTGTATAAGTCCCAATCAAGGTTTTTCAAGAGTATGAATGTTGAATAACAGTCACCACAGAATACCCAGAAATTAGGAAAAATAACTGTACTAGGACTAAATCACCCAAAGGGGTGTATGAGTCCTAATTTAGGGTTTTTGCAAAGATTTCAGAAAATTCTAAGTGAAAGTTATGCTTTTTGGTTTGGATGATGTCTAAACTAAGTTCAAATGTGGATTTCAGATGAAATTCAATGATGCAAGATGTAAAAATGCAACCTATATGCCCTTTCACTAATCCAAGATTTCAAAACCCTGGATGCAAATCAACTAATGCAAAACCTAGTGCAAAGTTAATGTAAGCTAGATCTAGGATGATGATACACTCCAAATTAGAATTAAAATGTTCTAAATGTAGGTTCACCAAAATGTAATGATGTAATTAGGGTTCCACCTTTTTGTAGGATGGAACAAGGGAGATGAGACCCTCCTATTTCACTAACATAACATTCAAAGAGACCCCTAGAGATCTCAAGCTAGAGATGAAATGAAGGAAAGAGATTTGCAATAGGGGTGTTCTAGGGTATGAAAAATGACTAAAGAGGGGTTCACCACCAACCTAGGGCTTGGAAATACTGATGAGATGCAATACTTAATGACAAATCCTAATGATATGCAAGACTTCACTAAATGACCTAGAAATGGATGCAAAATAGAATAGAAAGCTAAGAAAGGTACAAAGAGGCACCTAGAAACCTGTAGTAGCTTGATTGAAGACTTGAAATGTTGAATATGTTGAATTTAATGTCTACTAGGACTCATAAACCAGTATGGGTGATTTAGTCCCAAATTAGGGTTTCTGAGTAGGAATAGGAATCTAGCAAAGACAAGTTTGAAACACCTAAAATCTACAAATTTCACTATACTGGGACTCTTGAATTTTCTCTTCAATCTCTACTCTATCTTCGATCAACCTAGTTTTTGGATCTAAAATGATGAATTTTTCTCTATAGATGTCTTTCAATAATCTTGCAAATGATGTGACAACTTTGAACACTTGACAACTTTTCTCCAATCTTGCTCTTCAATATATCTTCAACCTAGACCTACAAATCACACGCTAAAGAGGAGAAAAAATGTTTTTTTTTAGTAGAAATGGGTTTTCTTTGGTCAAACCATATTTTGGTAATCAAACCTTGAAATGAAATGAAGGAATGATGAATGAAAAATATGCAATGTTACAACTCACCAAACCCTGAGAATAAAGTGTTGCAAACATGTATTAGATGGCTCCAATGGATATAGATCTTGACTCTTTCTTGAATATAATAGATCTTGAATTGAATACTTACTTGAATCATGAAATATTACATTGCAAATGTTAGCTTAAAAACAAACATGATGCATGATGACTTTGACGTGATGCTTGATACTCGAATAATACTCTAAAACACTTGAGAATCATCTCTTGAATGCTCTTGAATTCTCTTGTAAACTCTAATTTTCTATTATGAATTCTCTCATGAAAGTCTTAGGTCACTTGTAAACTTGCTAGGTGAAAATGAGTGAAATAAACTTGTATTTATACTTTTTTATCCCAAATTTCTTGAAATTACAACACTACAAGCCGACATCAAATCTAGGAGAATAAAATCCTACCAAGAATTTGAATTTAATTTAATTTTAAGCCACATGGGACTTATATGCCAGTTGTGGCATATGAGTCCCATTAGGCTAGGCTTTGGGACACAATTTTCAAGAAATACTTAGATTCATGTGAAATCTAGATTGAGGCCCCAAAAATTAGGTGGGACCCATATTCCCAAGGTGGCATATGAGTCCTAGATCACTAAATTTGGGTCATACAATCCAAAAAGACATGAATTATGATTTGATGTTGGTTCATGTCAAGATTATCCTCATAAAGATGCATTAATTAAGGCTCGTGGATGCAAAATAAGGCCAATTAAAGTATAAAGAAATCCCATTAATTAATAAAACCATGGATTAGTGTAAAAGTGTGGTACAACACTTTGCAACACCTAAAATAAGGTGCCATTAAGTCCATTTAGTTTACAAGGTCCCAAGATCTAATGTGAATATGTTAAACACACTACAACACTAAATCAAGGCCACATTAAGCTCAATTTAACAAGGAGGGCCTAAAAAAATGCAAAAGTGAAAAGGAGTACATTTTCCATAATTACAGTACATAATTCCAATATCATAAGATGTCATGCTAAAATAGATAGTGATATTGTCCCCCTTAATATGTCAATATACTTGCTATGTTGATATTTTAAGGAAAAGAAGGCGAAGAGGGGATCATTGAAAATAATAAAAACCTCCAAAAATTAGCTATCATTGGCCTCCAAGTGCATAGTTAAGGACAACAATTCTAGAGATTATCATGTTGTTTCCATAGATGAAACTATGGTTGCATGCAAGTGTAAGGAAACTTGCAGTCATTATATGACAATTTCCACATAACCCAAAAGAGATAACAATACAAATAAGTGCTCAAAATCCACATGCAAGAGAATAGACAACATACCCATAAAATATGACACAAGATATACCCTAGGAAAACCCTCAAGAGGGAAAAACCCAGCCTCCAAAAGTATCCATACTCCATCATATTAATCACCAACAAAGAAAATACAAGAGTTACAATGAACACCTCTGAAGAATCAAGCCTTCCAATGCATTCACATGTGTCTAGGCATGAATCCACACATCCCATGCCATGCTTCACAAATTCACTCCTCAAGAAGACTCAATAATGACATCCAAACCACTCAGCCAACCTAAACCACTACATATGTGTTTTCTTTTATAGACACAAGCTCACACAAAATACAACTAGTGGTAAGGTGAAACCATGTACCACAAAACCATCTGAATACAAAACCACTAACCCCTTATTTAATATTGGGTACTATGACATCACATTATTTAATATTTCCCCAATATTAAATTATTATCACATGTCTTCTACACATTAAATAATAATACAATGTTACAATACAACATAAGTGGGTCCCCAAATAATTATCTAGTGTAATTGTCCACACCACCAAGGTACATCACAACTAAATAATTATTTAATTACAACATTATAATAAATAATTTTATGCAATGGTGTACACCACCATATCCCAATAGCAAGACTGTACCATCATGAATGGAAATGAGCAAGCATATGAAGCTAAAAATGCCACATAGTGAGGAGAAAAACCATAGAATAGAGAGATTATGATTTAGGAAGAGAACCACAATCAATAAGTTATTGTATTTTCTTTCCCAAGGCCTGAAATTCATATGTGGAATGACCATGCACTTAATGAAATACACAAAAAGATTATTTTTTATAAAATTTCTTGTGTTGGAGGAGGAAGAGTAATCAAGAGGGATTTTAGAAGCCCTAAAAAAATATGCTCTTTCTAAAATAAAGGATATGGAATAGGAGACAATCCTTTCCATTGTGAAGAAAATTTGGCTCGCTTACCATAATAAGTTATAAATATAGTAGATGATGGATGATTATATATAGAAAAAGGATAAGGTTGGAAACCTAAACCCCTTTTATCAAGGTATTATTTAGACTTCACATGATCCTTATGTTCTTGTTCCACGTTTTCATTATATCTAATTTTAGAAATATTTTTAAATCCAATCCCATTAACATTTTTTGAACTCTGATGGATAAGGAGAAGTCTTGTTTAAATTTTTATGAGAAGCATTGATTCCTTTTCAAGAATACAAAACATTTTAGGCATTGAATTATTAGGATTAGACATTATTAACAAATGAGGGATGAAATTTAAATATCCCCCATCACCATCATGAGATGATACTGTTGGATTTGTTGATGTAGGAGAATATTGAGCAAATAAAACACAATACTCATTAGGTTTAGATTGTGAGGTTTTACCTTCACTTATAAAGGAGGTTATAAAATATAATGAACCCCAAACATCACCAAAGGATGCATTTAAATAGGAAGCGATATTGTGATCATTATTTGCAATTCAAGAATAGGATGGAAAGATTGTGTTGAAAAAACCTACAACTTTATAGGCTTTGATGGTGAGGTTTTATACTCCCAAATGAGATTAGGTGTAAAATATAATGAACCCCAATCATCATTCAAGAATTTATTCATAGTATTGTTAAAATTGGAAGGTGATCGTTCTACTTTTGAAGATGGAATAAAATTACTAAGAGAGTTAGAAATGTTATGCTCAACTTGGGCATGTAAATAACTTTTTTTATTTTCTTTAACCATATATCTTATTATTATATTGACATCTCATTGTATGATGAAGAGTAGATGGGACTCCCTTCATGGCATGATTCCACAATCTACCTAGAAGAATGTTATATGAGAGAGGATCTAGCATGACATAGATAGGGTAAGATAAAGTCACATATCCTACCTTAATGGGTAGTGTGATTGTCCCTAATGATTTCTTACCACTATTATCAAATCCATAAATAGAAAGAAAATCAAGTCTTATGAGAGACTTATTGTGGACAAATACTTTAGCACCCGCGATTCTCTAACACTTCTAGGGTTTTTCACCTAAAAGGAGAGAGGTTGGACAAAATGGGAAATGTATCCACTTAAAACTAATGCAATATGAATGAAATATGCCTAAATATAATGTCCTAAATGCAATAAACTGATAAAAGATATTGATTATTAATGCAAAACTAATTAAATGCAAATTGATTGAAAACACAGTGTTGTATGCAAAAATGACCTAAGAATGCAAACAAACAATAACATAAATGAATGAAACTAGAGAGGTGCAAATAGAAACTAGAATGTGATGCAAAGAGGCTCTGGAATCCTATAGAATTTTCTATTGAAGCCAACTGGGACACTTGCGCCAAGTTGGGCGACTTAGTAATGTTTCAGGGAGATTCTGTCAGAATAGGTTTCAGCCAAAAGGGTATCCAAAAATGCAAAAATAACTCTTCAATGGGACTAATTCACCATATATGGTGACTTATTCAACTTGTGAATCTTAAGAGATTTTGGGCAGGAATTTATAACCTTCAATCTGTACTTATGTTCTTGACAGGTGTTTGGTTCTTAATCTACAAAATTTGTGTTGTAAGTGATCTCCAAGCTTCTTTTAGGGCTTTGTTGACTTTAATGACTTTGATGAAATTATGAAACCTTTTAACTCCTTTCTCTTTGACAAATCTACATACAAGATCTATAAAACACACATGCAAAGAGGGGAAAAAGGGTAAGGGTTAGTGAATAGGGGTTTTCCTTGGTCAAACTCCAATTTGGTAATCAAACCCTTGAAAATGAAATGAAACAGAAAGAGAATGATGAATTAACAACATGAAATGCTACAACTCACCAAACCCTTGATGTAAAAATTTGAAGATATGCAAGTGGATGCACCAATGAAGACTTGATAATGCCTAGAATGCTTGAGAATGATCAACGAGTGAATGAATGTATGTATGCTAATGTATGAATAAATTAGGGGTGAAAATGAGAGGAAAAGCCTTTATTTATAGTTGAATTTACAAAATTTCCTAAAACTAACACATCACAGGCTGACCTCAAGGTTAAGAGAATAATATCCTGCCAAAAATTTAAAATAATTTTGATTTTTGTGCCCAGTAGGACTAATTCGCCCTAAGTGGTGACTTGGTCCCACCAAGGAAATTTTAATGGGTGTTAGGAATTAAAGTGTGTTTAATGATGTTTAACGATATTATTCTTTGAAACATAGTTAAGTAGGGTTAGAAAGTGTATTAAGGGGTCATTTAAGCATAAGAAAGGGTCAAATTATTGATGACAAGCTAGAAAAGCATGAAAGTTTGTTACAACTCTTTACAACACTTTGAAATAAGGCTTGGTAGGTGATAAAAAGAGGCTATTTAGGTGAATTATAATAAGAGGGTCCTAGAAAAGTGTGAAAATGTGTTACAACACTTCACAAGACTTTTATAAGACATCATAGAATTCTTATTGATTCACAAGAAACCAAGACCTAATGTGAATGTGTTGACCACATTCCAACATTAAATAAGGGAAAAATCAAGCCAAAATCACTAGGAGGTCCTAAACATGAGAAAAAGTAGAAGGGTTTCTTTTTCCATGTCCACACTTATCCACACCAATATTATCTAAAAGGTCAATGCTACAAGAATCAAGACCCAATCCATTGTTAACGAGATTACATCTAAACCCAGTTTTATTAATTAAAACAAATACCAATAGAGCTTTATGATGGTTTTTGACTTAAAGAAGAGGTAATTCATGTTGATGGAATACACTATACAATATTTTTGCATTCATCTTATCTAATAGGGATGCTAAATCATTTGGTTTAAAAGAATGTGGGACGAAAATCTTATGCAAAGCCTTGTGGAGAATATTATGGTAGATAGGTAAAGTTTTAATTAAATTCCAAAGAGAGATCTTGGCTAGAGTATTATAATGTGCTCAACAAGGTCATACTCTTTGTCACTATGTTGAGGGAGATGAAGTGTAGAGGGGAGGTATGGTTGAGGAAATGGAATGGAGGTTGGAACTTTATTAAATGGTTGTTTATTATTTTGAGTGTTATATGCATGGGTGATTGCATGATTATGCGGTTGTTGCGACACATTTTGATGCATGAGTTGTTTCACAAAGTTAGGATATGACCAGGAGGTTTAGGCTAGTTTGAATGAGGTGCAATAATTAGGGAAGTCATAGCTTTACATTTAAGAACATGGTAAGGAGGGTAAATTATAAGATTTGGTTCAAGACATCTCTTAAGAGGGGTAAAGGTAAACATCTTGAGAAGATACAAAGTCTAGGTACAAAACATTGCTTGGCTATTGTCCGTGAGGGAGAACCAAGTAGGTTGGAAATTTTTTTGATCACTCTTGATGAGAAAAATGATATTTTTTATGAAAATTAAGTGAAATAGGTGAATTAGGGCTAAACTAGCAATGCATAGTAAAATCTCAAATTTTTAGGATAGACTGCCAAAGTTTCCATTCCTTTCTTGCTCATATGCCCAAGCCTCTTGTGCCAAAGTTTCATCCCGTTGTCCACAATTGCCATCATAGCTCCCACTTCAGCATGAAACTCTAGCACATATAGAGTTACCAATTTGTTACCTCTTGCAACTACCAAGGCTCCTCTGGTCACCATCCAAGTGTTTGATGAAAAGGTGATGCTACATCCTTAAGCATCAAGTTGTCCTGTGAAAATAAGATTTATTTTTAGCTTTGGAACATGTCTCACATCTTTTAACAATCATTTATTTCCATTCTTCAATTGTAACATTGCATCACCTTTTCCAATTATCTCACATGGCTCATTGTCACCAAGATAGACTCTCCCAAATTTACCTTCTTGATAGTTTTTAAAAGCATCCCGACATGAGGTTGGATGAAATGAAGCACTGGAGTCCAACACCCATGAATCAACTATAATTTTTCTTATGGACAAAACTAATACCCCTCCATCATATTCACATGTGGTGTTAACTTCATTTTCTTTCAATTATTTTTGTTCCTTCTTGTATGACCAACACTCTTTTTTGATATGTCCTTCCTTGCCACAAAACAAACAACCTTCTTTTATTCCCCTAGACTTGGATCTCCTAGCAGATTTTGATCTTCTCCTATTGTGTTTTCCCCTTTCTTGGGATCTTCCCCTATTTCCAAAAATCAAAGCTTTTGTTGTTTTATTTTTCCCTCTTCTCATATCTTCAATGAGAAGTGTTGCAGCAACATCATCATATCTCAACATTGACTCTTTTTTCTTGTCATCATATCCTCTTCTTCTGGATACCAAATTGTTGATTGCCATTACCACACTATCCCAGCTATCGGGAAGAGAGCACAAAAGCAACATGGCTCTCATTTCTTCTTCAAATTTGATATCCAAAGAGGATAATTGGTTGATCACAATGTTGAATTCATTTAAATGATTTGAGATGTTGTTAGCTTCTTTCATCTTCAAATTGAACATTTTTTTCAACAAGAAAACTCTATTTGTTATTGAGGCCCTTTCATACATATCACACAGCTTATCCCATATTTGTTTTGTTGTTGTTTTCATGGTAGCATTGAATAAAAAATTGTTGGACAGAGCAATAGTGATAGTTGCAACTACCTTTTGGTCCAAAACACCCCAGTCATCATCTAACATCTTCTCAGGCTTCTTTGTCTTCCCTTGCAATGTAATAGCAAGGTCCTTCTAAATCAGTAAGGCACAAATTTGAAGCTTCCACAAACCAAAGTTTTGTCCCAAAAATATTTTGATCTTCCATTTATCTACCTCTTTCATCTTTTTGGAAATTCATCACAAATTCTCAATCAAATCCTTCACCGAGCTTTGATACCAATTGTTAAATAATGAGAGTAGATAAACAATTTAAGAAATTAGAAAAGAACAACACACAAGATATAAATTTATATGGTTCACCAAAACTAACTACATCCCAGGAGCGGGGGAAATCTATTTATTAATTGTCACAACAGAGTACATAGGTTTTCATCATCTATTACAATGAGCAAGTGAATAGTTTTATAGCTTGCACAAAATGACTCTTCAAAGAGAAGGTAGTAGAAGGTGAGGAGTCATGGTCAATGTGACTATTGGACTTCACACACCAATAGTGACATCTCAAGAATGAAATGATTGTAAGATATATTTAAATAAACAAAAAAAAAAAATTGAAACTTCTAACCAAATGCAACTCATGGATGCAAGTCTAGGCTCCACCACCTTTACTAGCACCCTATCTAACCAAATGCACTGGAGATTGTTATGAGGAATTGGAAATCCATGACCACCTAGAAGACATAGATGCAAGTTATGGGAGCACACAAAGAAACTTGAACTGTTTGACAGAATGTCAAATAAGATATTTGAAGGAAAGCAATGAATGCACAATATGGATCTACCAAAAGAAAACTTCCAAAAAATGCATGCAAATACAGCCTGTACTACACAATTCAACTTTCTTCCAACACACACAACTTGGACAAGATTATGGGCATCCATCAAGGTAAAAGGGGATAGAGAAATTTGTAGATAGGTATAGTGTGACTTCCCTAGTAGACATGCAAGTAAAATGTGGAAGCAAAGAGAAAATATGTGATCTGTATGACATATAGTGTGTCTCATGCGTGCAAAAAGATGGAATCATTTACAAGATGTGAGAACTATGTTAAAATTTCTTTATTCATAGAAATCACAAAGTTGTTGCTCTATTTTCCCAAAACAATAGGGGAATACAAATGCGGAATAAACAAACAAAATAAGGAGACATGCAAGCTTATTTTTTTTTCAATAAATTGGACATGGAAATACATGAAAGATTAAACTGAAACTATTGAAAGAAAACTCTAAGCTATGAACTACAATCTACTAGGAGCTTCATTAGCTACTCAACCAAAACAAGTAACTTCAGGAGCTGCTAGGAGCTCTTCAGGAGCAATCACTACTCAAACATAAAACAAATAGATGTTGCTATTCAGGAGCTTCTGGGATCTCACAGAGACTTCTCTAAAACACACAAAGAACAAAAAACATTCCCCTATAGATTGTTGCTCCTTAGGAAATCTTCTTCTCCAAAACTAACATAACAAACTGCCTTCAATTCTTTTTGTCTTTAAAAACATCCCCTCTCAAATTCAAAATTACCTACCAGCATTAATTTGGAATTCAAAAATTCCTACCATATTTACTTCAAGGGTTGTCAAGAACTGCAAGGATGAAGATCCCAAAAATTGTCGTTGAAATTGGGGGCTCCTGACGGGTAGGTGAAATAGGGGGTCTAAAGTGAGAGTAGGAGGCTCAGGAACAATAAATTCCCAACACTCCCCCTTTTTCTTGAGCCGACAAAATAGGATCAATCCTAATCCAAATCAACAACATCCAAACTGGTTCTTAGGCGCTCAAAACTGTCCTTGCTCAAAGGCTTAGTGAATATGTTTGCTAGTTGTTGCTCAGACCTACAAAATTCCATTTTAATTTCACCATTCTCAACCAATTCTCTAATAAAATGATACTTGATTTCAATTTTTTTCTTCTTCCATGAAACACAAGATTTTATGTCAAAGCTATCGATGAAACACTATCACAAAATATTACTATTCCATTCTCTTGTTCTTCCTTCAAATCTACCAAGATTCTTCTTAGCCAAATAGCTTGACATGTTGTTGCATTTTATGCTATATACTTAGCCTCCGCTATTGATAGGGAAACTATGAGTTGTTTCTTGGAAGCCCATGAAATGACTCCCAAACCCAAATGAAACACATAGCCCGATGTGCTCTTCCTATCATCCAAACTTCCTACCCAATCATTGTCTATGTATCCAACCAGCCCAAACTCATTTGTTGTTGTGTACAAAATTCCATATCCTTTGGTGCCATTCACATACCTCAAGATTCTTTTACCTACTTGCCAATGGGTGTCCCTTGGAGTCTCCATAAATCTAGAAATAAGACTCACAATGTGTATTATATCAGACCTAGTTGCAATTAAATACATTAAACATCCAACCAAACTCTTAAACATGGTCAGATCCATATTGATGTTGCAATCTTCCTTGCTCAACTTTAGACCTATGGTTGTTGGTGTTTGGGTAGGCTTACTTTCAAACATCCTAAATCTCTTCAAGATCTCATTTGCATATTTTTCTTGAGAGATAAATAAACCATCATGCATTTTTTTTACTTCTATGCCTAGAAAATATCTCAAGTGACCTAAATCTGTCATTCAAACTCTCTTTTCATGGCCTCTTTAAAATCAACAATGAGGAAATCATCATCCCTAATGAAAACTAAATCATCAACATACAAGACAACAACTAAAACCTTACCATCAGCTACCTTGATGTAAAGAGTGGGCTCACCATCACTTTTTCTAAAGCCATTGCTCATCAAATATGAGTCAATCCTATTGTACCATTCCTGTGGAGCTTGCTTCAGCCCATAAAGAGCTTTCTTCAGCCTATACACCTTTTTTTCTTGACCCGAAACTTCATATTCGAATGGTTGCTCCACATAAACTTCTCCTTTCAACACTCCATTAAGGAAGGAGGACTTCACATCCATTTGAAACACCTTCCACTGTGTTGGGCTGCAATTTCTATGACTACCTACATAGTCTCCATCCTTGCAATGGGGACAAATGTCTCATTGTAATCTCTCCCAAACTATTGTTTGTACCCCTTGACAACTAATATTTCCTTGTGCTGCTCTATCCTTCCTTTGGCATTGCACTTCACCTTGTAGACCCATTTCACCCCAATAGCTTGCTTGTTGGGAGGAAAATCAGTTAACTCCCATGTGTTGTTCCTCTCTATTGCATTTATCTCCTCGTCCATGGCCTCACACCATTTCTCCTCCTTCACAACATCCTCAATAAATTAGATCACTATGAGAAAACAATGCAAAATTCACACTCTCATCAAATTCTTCATCATACCTTTCATTTTGGTAGAACTCCCTCAAAATTTTGGTCTTCTTTGGCATTAGGGGGGTGAGAGTGGGGTCTAAACTTTCACTACTATTGCTGCTCTACTGAACAGGTAGGTTCAAGAGCTTTTGGGAGCTCTTAGGAGCTCTTCCAAAGCTTTTAGGAGCCAATATTTTGGCTGTCTCTAGCTGTTTTCCTTTCTGTCTACTCACTTTAGGAGCTGTCGGGAGCTTTCAAGAGCTCGACCGGTTCCTTCAGGAGCCAATCCTCTGGTTGCCTATGATTGTCTTCCTAATTGTCTTGTTGACTATCTTCCTACTTTAGTAGCCATCAAGAGTTGTCGGGAGATTTCAAGAGCTCTTTCAGAGCTTTCAGGAGCTCATCTAACGCTTTTAGGAGCAACTATAGGCTCTTCTTGTTGAACTTCATGTTCCTTTTTTGCTTCTTCAGGAGCTATCAGAAGTGGTTATGAGCTGTTAGAATCTACCACTCCATCCCATGACTCATCTTCATAGAATTCCACATCCCTACTTATGACAATTTTCTTGGTGACTGGGTTGTACAGCCTATAGGCTTTGGACTCTTCACTGTAGCCCGTGAAAATACACTTTTCACCCTTGTCATCCAATTTTTGCCTCTTTTCCTTAGGCACGCGAGAATATTCCATACAACCAAACACTCTCAAGTTCTCAACCATCCACTTGCGTTTTGTCCATGCCTCTTGAGGGATCTTGTCATGGACCGCCTTTGTTGGACTTCTATTTATCAAATAAATAGTTGTTGCTACAGCCTCTCCCCAATATTCAATAGGGAGTCCTTTTTCTTTCATCATGCTCCTTGCCATCTCCACAATGGTCCTATTCTTTCTTTTAGCCACTCCATTTTGTTGCAGAGTATAATTCATTGTTAGCTCCTTCTTGATGCCATTTTTCTTGCAAAAATTTACAAATAAATTAGAGGTATACTCTCCCCCACGATCTAACCTTAAGACCCTAAGCACATGTCCACTCTCTTTTTTAGCTTGTGCCTTAAACAATAAAAAGTTATCAAAAGCTTCATATTTATGTTGCAAAAAATAGACCCATGTCTTACGACTGTAATCATCAATGAAGGTCATAAAAAATCTATTTTTACCAATAGAAATGATTTGATAGGGTCTACCAAATCCGTGTGCACTAGTTCTAATGGTGCTCTTTCCCTTGTAGATTTTCCCGATTGAAAGGGTTTCCTATGTTGCTTGCCCAAAATGCAAGCCTCACACCTAACATTAGGCTCTACTATTCTTGGAAAACCATCAATCATTTTATTCTTGGACAAAAGACTCAAACCAACATAGCCTAAATGTCCATACCTAAGATGCCATAGCTTGACAAGGACTTGAATGGTGCTCTTGAGTGCTACTTGTTGTACTATTGTACACTTTCCACTCATGAGAGGTGCAACAATGAACTAAGATGAGAAACATGTCTCAATCTTCAAAGGAAACATCTGGTTCTTTGTCATTTGAACTTTTGCAAACACCTTTGTCCTCTCATTCTTGTCACAAATGATGCATTGACCCTTCTCCATTAGCACTTTGTATCCATTTTGGATTAGTTGTCCAACAATCATGAGGTTATGCTTTAACCCAAGAGCAAGAAATACATTTTGTATCTCCTTCTTCTCACCTTGCTTAGTGCAAATCATAATAGATCCTTTTCCCACAATTGGAACTATTAGAAACCAAGATTTGAAATGCAAAACATAAAATAACCTTCCACAAAAGGAAAAACAAAAAAGCAAAGAGTTTGCATGAAGATGTGCAAATTGATATATTCGAAGTACAATAATTACAAGAGAAAATTTTCTTTATAAAAGCAAAGATGCATAACCCTAATCTTATCTTGAGCAAAAAGATAGCTTAGCAAGATAAACAACCTATAACCTAGGAATTAAATAATGCCTAAGTAAACTTATGTAAAGTGTAATTAAATAATTAATTACACCAACATCCCCCCATAAGTGCAACTTAGGGAGAAGCAGATTATTATGCAAATGATGTGAGATGGGTCCTAGAAACAAAGGCCTGATCAGGTACCCATTTACAAATGCAAAGAGAGAGAAAACCCAATGGGAAAAACCCCCCCTTAATGAGATAAACTGTTGCAAAGAATCATTGGAAGAACTCTGATGAAGCAACACTGGAACCCCAAATCTGGAAAGCAAGGAAAGATACTTATGTTTCCAAGAAACCATAACAAAATCACAAATGCAACAGCAGACCCGATGCCAAGGAACATTGGAAACTCACATACTAGATCAACCCTCAAATCTATAAGCAACAGTAGATGAAAGGATGAAGCCACCCATAATGATGACAAAATCTAGAAGTTGTGTCCTCGAAGCCAATGCCAAACTAAAACTAAAACTACCCAATAAGATGAGTACCATCAAGATTCTAGAACATTAACCATAAAAACATGGCCCTCAAACTGAGAAGGATCTGAACCAATGCGGATCAATAACCATAAACTCTCAATGTGAAGTGTGAACTGATGCAAACTAGAGATGTGTCTAGCTAAGAAAGAAAGAGGCTAAAAGAAACAACATGAAACCAGACAAACTCATGCGAGTTGTCACCAATATGAAAGTGTGATGCAAGAACCCCCCCTTAATGGAACTTTATATCAGTTTATTATTACAATACCCAATGATTGCAAAAGGAGAGAATGCAAAACATGTAGAAACTACAAAAACATAAACAAAAATGCAAACCTAGTGCACGAAACAAAAAATGAATGCATGCACAAAATAAGGTACACATCTTCTGAAAAGGACCTCATATCTACATAGAGTCCAAAACCATCTTTCTAATGTCGCTTGAATCATGAAAAGTGAATAAGCAAGTCAAAAGATGTCTCCCAGAGTGAAAATAGCAACATCTAACTTCCGAGGCTGAAAAAGGCATCAAAAAGGAAAAACCAAAAAATAAAACCTACACCATTACGTAGAGCGTCGAACCAGCTTTCCGACAATATATTTTTTTGCAAAAAAAGGATGTTGTATGCCTAAGTTATGCCTATTGTCATGAAAATGCTCTAAATCTGCCCAAGTAGACCTCTTGGAGCCCTCAAAGGCTAAAAAATAAAGCCCCTGGTCACCTGGGCGGACCAGGGGGCTAGCGGTAGGGTGTTGGGCATGGCCCCTGGTCACCAATGTGACCACTATAGGGGCTTGAGAGTCCAGTCTGGGGCTATCTCGGAGCACTTGGTTCTTAATAGAACCGCGGCCTAAGTAGGGAGCCCACGAGGGCTTAAGGAGTCGGTGAAGCGGTGTTGTGCTAGTGGTGGGCTAAAGACTGTCGGTGGCAGATGAGCGGTCGGCAGCTGCTTGGTGGCGTAGGAGCAACGCTGGCCATTTATACGAGTGGTGCACCAAAAAATTTAGATTTTTATATTTTATTTTTTTGAAAAATGAACCTCAAAATGCATGCCCTGGGGCAGTACAGCCCTCGGGCAAAAACATTTTTCCTCCCCAATCGACAGTGTCCAAATTGGACAAATTTTATATGAAAATAGGGGTTTTTAGGTGCTGTGAATCCAACGACAAGGTCTGTTTTGGCCCAAAGTGCCCAGAAAATTAGGCGGCCCCCAAATCTCTCAGAAAAATCACCAAGCTTGAAACCCTCATAGATCTAGCAAACGGTGACCAAAATTAATGAAATAAAAGCCATTTCTGACTTTTTCCAAAACTCTGAATCCAATGGAAAACCCCAAACTAATCCAAGATGCTCCATAAATTTAATCAAGGAATGAAACCCTTGAGGGAACTCGAACGAGCTTTGCAATGTATTCCTCCAAAAAAGCTGAGAAAGGGCTGCAAATCAAGGATCTGATACCATGTTAGAAACCAAGATCTGAAATGCCAACTAGAAAATAACCTTCCACAAAGAGAAAAACAAAAAAGTAGAGAGTTTGCATGAAGATGTGCAAATTGATATATTTGAAGTACAATAATTACAAGAGATAATTTTCTTTATAAAAGCAAAGATGCATAACCCTAATCTTATCTTGAGCAAAAAGATAACTTAGCAAGATAAGGATAACAACCTATAACCTAGGAATTAAATAGTGCCTAAGTAAAGTTATGCAAGTGTAAATAAATAATTAATCACACCAACAGGAACTACTCCATTGTTCCCCATTCTAATTCAGACTTTACATTCTTATCAATGAAAGAAAATAGACTTTCATTACCACTCATGTGGTTGCTGCAACCGCTGTCCAAATACCAAACTTCGGGGCTACCTTCTTCACCAATATTGCACATGATGAAGGTTGTGGATTGATTTCCTTCAACCACATTTGAATCAGCCACATTTGCATTTTTTTTTACTGATAACACTGCTTTGTCCAACATTCACTTGTATAATGACCAAATTTATGATAGTAGTAGCATTCAACATTGCTCTTGTCATTCTTCTGAAATGAACTATTGTTCTTCTTGCCTCTTCAGGAGCTAGTCTAAGAGATTTTGGCTCCCTTTTGGCTACTTGCTCATGCTAAGTTATCTCCTCCAGCATTCCCTTGTCTGGAGTTTCCATGACCTCTACCTCTTGAGCTCCTCCTGCAATTGTTTCTTCTCCCCCTTCCTCTTGCATTTGACTGAGGTTTAAAATATTGCTATTGGGAAGAAGTAGCAGACCTATTTAGGTGCTACTAATGAGTTTTCAAAGAACCCATTAGCTCATCAATAGGCAATGTTGTGAGATCCTTTGCCTCTTCAATGGAAATCACCACTGCATCAAACTTCATGGGTAGGAAACTAAGGATTTTCTCCACAATCCTTTGATCATCTATTCAAGAGTCTCAAACTCTCTTTGAAGCATCTGGAGCTTCACCAATTTGACTTTGTCAGTTCCTTTGTATTTTTTCTGGAGGATTTCCCAAGCTTCCTTTGCATAGTTAGTTGTTTCTATTCTGGGAAAAATGGCCTTTGTCAAGGATGCTTCTATCAAACTCAATGCCTTAGCATCTTTCCTCCTCAACTCCTTCAACTAGGTCCTCTGGTTGTTTGTGAGTACAACATATGTTGTTGGTTCAGTTACATCATTGAAACCACTAACCACAAACTCCCACAAATCATTGGTGACCATAATGATCTTCATCTTCTTTTCTCAAACATCATAGTTTTGTCCATTAAAGGACGGTGGCTACTTCCAACTCTTTCCTTCACCTCCAGCCATGTCTCCTACAAGAAAATTTAATACCCAAAAAAAAACAAATGCCCTAACTCACAAGGAAATGGGACCTATGGCTCTTACCATGTCAAAAAATTTGTATGCACAGAAATCACAAAGTTGTTGCTTTATTTCCCCAAAGGAATAGGGGAATACAAATGTAGAATAAAAAAACAAAACAAGGAGACATGCAACCTTCTTTTCTATTCAATAAATTGGAAATGGAAATACATGAAATATTAAACTGAAACTACTGAAAGAAAACTCTAAGCTACGAACTACAATCTGCTAGGAGCTTCATTAGCTGCTCAACCAAAACAGGTAACTTCAGGAGGTGCTAGGAGCTACACAAAGCTATTCAAGAGCAATCACTAGTCAAACACAAAACAAATAGTTGTTGTTGTTTAGGATCTTCTAGGAACTCACACAAACTTCTCTAAATCACACAAAGAACAAAAAGCATTCCCCTACAGATTGCTACTGCTTAGGAAATCTTCTTTTCCAAAATTGACAGAACAAACTGCCTTCAATTCTTTTTGCCTTCAAAAACATTCCCTCTCAAATTCAAAATTACCTACTAGCATTAATTTGGAATTCAAAAATTCCTACCATATTTACTTTAGGGGTTGTTAGGAGTTGCAAGGATGAAGATCCCAAAAACTATCGTTGAAATTGGGGGCTCCTGACAGGTAGGTGAAATAGGGGGTCTGACATGAGAGCAGGAGGCTCAGGAACAATAAATTCCCAACAAACTATTTGGTAAAGAATGATTTTGTTGTGATGCAAGCAAAACTATAGAAGCACAGATAAAGCACTAGAAATTATTTACATACCTGAATGGTGACCTCAAGACTGGACCTATAGTAAACCAACTTTGGTATCCTATACCTCCTTGCAAATTCCAATTTTCATTTACTTCTACTATGAACGACCTTCTATGCATATCTGATCAGACTCCTCTTCTCTACCCCCATCCTTTTTTCGTGGAAATCCCACAAAATTCTTCCCATTCTATTTTTTAACAGAATCTCTTAAACTTTTTCATAACATCCACTCTCACTTTCCCTTAACTTCCCAAATTCCTGTAATGTAAAACAATATCCTTTTTTCATTCACCCACTAAGTGGGAGTTTTAATTGCTATTATGTGTTTCGTAACTCCCATTCCACTTCTCCACTAAAATTATCAACCTGATTAGATCTTTTCAACTTAATTCAAATTAAAACTATTTTATTAATATTATGTGTATGTGTATGTGTATGTGTATGTGTATGTGTATGTGTATGTGTATGTGTATGTGTATGTGTATGTGTATTTGTATGTGTATGTGAATGTGTATGTGTATGTGTATGTATATGTGAATGTGTATGTGTATGTGTATGTATATATGTATATGTATGAAACATAATATAATTAGAATTATATTTATTCCAATTTTTTAAATTTAATAGTCAATTTAGATAAATAAGTATTCATAAAAAATATGGTTGTGACATATTTTCTATGATAATGATCTTTCAATGTTATTTTTCATCATGTTTCAGGTATCTAACCTGTCAATATCCTCCCAAGTCCTAATCCATTGGCATGTCCTCAAAATATCTTTCATTGTCAAAATGGCTTGATGTCATATGATCAAATTTTGTTTCTTTATCTATCTAAGATAGTAGGTATTTGTAGTTACTTTTTATCTATTCATATGTACTATCACATTTCTTAACCATGCACTGAATTCTTTGAGTCATTGTTAAAAGTTCAATTTTCCCTCTATCTCCAATCATTAGAGTAGTTAGTTCAGCAAGTGTTGGAAAGAGTACTTGTGCATTTCTTGGAGAAGCTCAGATATAAGTGATTGCAAGTGGATGTTTAACTCCAACCCCAAATCATTCATGTGTGTTATTGATTCCATCCTTTATTTTCTCAATTATGTGTTGTGATTGGATATTTTATAGCTGCTATTATTGTGATCCATCTAGGTCAGTTATTATATTATAGTTGCTTGAGTTTTGTCGAAGTTGAGCATGTAAGGTGTCTATTTTAGTCTTTTGGGCCATGGCCAATTTATGCAATATTGATATAATAGAGAGACATTACCATAAGCATCCTCTAGTTTCTTAATTTGTCAATTCAAGAATTTTCATTCATTTCTCCACACCTATTATGTTTGCTCAATTTTTCTTTTTCATATTTTTTATGATTTGTTTATTAATATTTTGTTTTCCCATTATAAACTATTTATTTGATCTAGAAATCCTTGAATATTGTTTCTTCTAATCAGTTTATTATTATTTTTGATGAATCTATCTATATCTGCATTTTTTATTGTTGTATCATATAGATCAAGTTCTTCATGCTTTCTTCTAATGTGATATTTTTTATGAATTAGATGTTTGTCACTATCATTGAATACCTCTCCTAAATTAATTTATATATTGGTGATATATGTGTGAAGTCAATCTAGGGTTTTGTGGAAGTTTGCATAAGTATGTCTAGACTTATTGTTACTATAAAAGTTAGTTGTTTGTGTCTAGTCAAATATTTACTTATCTTTCTCATTAGATCACTCACCATTTATTGAGTGATTAATTGTGTTATTGTGTCCCCTATTCCTAATTTTGTGTCTAGTCAAATATTTACTTATCTTTCTCATTAGATCACTCACCATTTATTGAATGATTAATTGTGTTGTTGTGTCCCCTATTCCTAATTTTCATTATTCTTTCCTTCTCTCCAATTTTTTTTCAAAGACTACTCTCAATATTTATTTTTGCTTGCCTTAGTTCCTTTTCAATTTGTTCTTTCATCCGCTCTATAGAAATTCCAACTATTTATGACAATTTCTCTAGTTGTTGTACATGTCATGGTGATGGAAATGGTGTAGTAACTATTACTTCTTGCTAGGTCAACTTGTAATGCTATGTCTCACTATTTGACCAAAATGAAACATTGAAATCAATATTATTAACCATATTTTCACTTTCTATTAGTCATAACAACTAAACCATTAAGAATTTGAAAATGATGTGAACTAGTGATTTTTGAGACATTTTATGTAATTTTAAATGTATTTTATTAATTTAAAAAGATGATTTGTGATTTTTTTATGCAAGTTTTAATAACTTATTTTTTATAGTTAACAATATTTTTTAAAAAGTGACATTTATTCAATATCATATAACTTTTTTAAAGTATAAAATTATAATTATTAAACATAGATTTTTAACACCTATATCTAGTGCACAAACAAATTACATATTTGTTGCATATTTTATTTTTATTTATTTTTGAAGTAAGATTAGATATAATTTATACATAGTTTTATTCTATTTCCCACAACATTTTCAGTATATTTTCAAATTAACTTATATTTCTTTGTTTAAATAATGACATCAATACCTAGTGCACTTATATTTTTTAGAATTTTTTTTTCTATTTTTTATTTTTTCACGTATGTGAAACAAAGATCTTGATATTTGGTGAAAATTCTACATTCATACGAAATAGAAAATAAATATAGTAATCAAATTAAATATATTAGAATCATACTGTTTGGAAGGCTTATAATAAGTGATACATACTTACAAGATAGACCTCCTGAATAACTTCATTTGATCTCCCAAACAGTGAAGCAAAAGTGGTTTTTATCAAAAAAATTGTAGGTGTAGAGGAGAGTCCATTGAGGGTTTGATTTAAGACTTGGGGGGTTCTATCAAAGGGGGTTTGATCTAAAGGGATATTATCCAACCCTCTTCAATTAAGCCTTTTATTTTTTGTATTTTTTTTGTGGTGTCCCTTGCCTCATTTTATTGTTTTTAAGCCTTCAATATTGGTTCCATGTCTTCCATCATTAGACTATTGACTCCATATTATAAATTCTTATGTGAGAAATTATTTCCTACACTATTTTTTTCAGCACATTATAATGCCTAGTATACACAATCATTTAATTATGTTC
This sequence comes from Sequoia sempervirens, assembly GCA_007258455.2. NCBI lineage: Eukaryota > Viridiplantae > Streptophyta > Pinopsida > Cupressales > Cupressaceae > Sequoia > Sequoia sempervirens. The sequence continues at coordinate 30,926,373 of VDFB02075321.1, forward strand.
TTTAATTTGGTTTACAGCAGTAATATTTTAATATTTCCTTTTAACATGCTATTTATAATTTCACTATTTAGGTTTTATTATTACACTACACAAATTGGTTGTATGTGATTAATTTGATATGGTCCTAGCCATTGTATCTTCAATTTAGCTAATTTCTTGAACATTTTAGAATAGAGTAGTATTAGATCTTGTGGCAGGTATTGTTGTCATGTTTTTTTCTTTCATTTCTCATATGTTTAATTGTAGGCTATGAGTAACTAGTTTGCACTTAATTTTCTAATTTCACTAACCAATGGTCACTTGGTAATATTATTTAGTTAGTCATGTAGTAGTTGCAATTCTTAGATTATGGATTATGTGTTGAACTGGTAATGTTACATCCATTCCATAAACCAATTGAAATGGGAAATATTTTATTAATAGTTTATCAATTATGTGATAGGACGAGAGTACTCTTGGTATATTTATAGCCCACTAATGTATTTTCATTACAAACTTTGGCTAGTGCTTTTCTAAAAATATTGTTAAAATATTCACTTGACCCATTTGTTTGAAGCAAATGTGGTATGATTTTTCTATGAAATCAAAAATAAATTCAAGGGTTTCTTAATATCATTATAGGATTAAAGTGAATATTTTAACAATATTGTTAAAAGATTCATTTGAATCATAAAAGAGTATCATTTAGGGGACATCCAAATCCTATAATGATATTTTCATAAATGAACTTAGTTATTGTAATATTGCAATCTAATTTTTTTAGTTCTACCTTTTCTCATATTTTTATATAATTGATACTAATTATAATGAAACATACTTTATTATTTTACAAAAGGGGATTGATATGTCCAATGAAATCAATTTCCCAATTCTTGAATGGTGTCATAGAAAATACTAGTTGAAGTGGCATTTCATTTCTTATAGTTGGCCTACTAATTCTTTGGAAAATTCCACATGTGTGATAATATTTGTTAGCATTTTTGAATAATTTTTTTGATGCAGGAGCATCCAGTGGTGTAAGGGCAATCTTGCATCACCCAAAAATAGTTAAATTTTAAGTTTCTCAGTTTTTAGATGTTTTTACATTTTTGGATACCCTTTTCGTCATAATGAAATTCCCAATTTACAATTTTTATTTCCTATTTCTGGGTGGAAAGATATTGCAGTTTTAGTTTCCCATATTTGCACCTGAAAATCTTCCGAGTTAGATTTGAGGCACTTAGAGTTCCCAGATCGGCCTCGAAACTTACCAAAATTGGCGTAGTGATTTCGAGCGCATTCTTGACTTTGAGACCTTTCCAACGGTTCAAACAGTTCACGAATTGGAGTCTTGGATCAAAATTTATGGCCTCGGGAAGTTGGCACACTTTCTAGAAGACACAATTGCAAATGTTCTTTTGAAATTTGAACTTCAAGTTGTAATTTTTCGGTGCCAAACCGCCTAAGCTCAAAATTTGAATGTTGTTTTGGCTCCAAACTAAAGAGGAGCTCTATTTATGGGTGGGTTTCTAATTTTTGGGTAACTTTTTGGGGACAAGCTCGCATATTGCGAAAGGGTTATTCTATAGCTTTCTGTAACTTGCATGTGTTGTAGAACTTGTGGATTGAGATCCTCTGCATGTAAGATGCTCCATTTTCTGAATAATAAAATTATTCTCTTGTTCATGGGTTATTTTCTGTGTCTTGGGTTGTGCCCTCATCAAGTGGTATCAAAGCGGGTTTTTTTGAGCGTGTGGACAGATCGACGATCATGAGGTAGTTCGCACCAGGACCGTGGTTGTGGGTCAAGGTCAAGAAAGATGCCTCCAAGAGTGATGCTTGGTAGGTGTGGTGGCATCAAAGGTGGTCAAGGCAGTAGAAATACTGGTGGAAGAGATGCACTAGCAGCCCTCCAAAGATAGATTGACGCATTACAAGAGCAGTTGAGAAGAGGGTTAAACCCGAGGGAGGAAAGTGAGGATGAAGGGGAGGAAGAAGGTTCAAATTTAGAAGAGGAAGAAGAAGCAATTGATCAAGACCAAATGTAGCTAATAAGGGCCATTTCAAAGATCGGGAAAAGACCAAGAGCAAAAGTCCCTAGTTATTCTGGAAGTTTGAACCTGGAAGAGTTGATCAACTAGATCAACAAGCTAGAATAATATTTTGAGTATGAGGAAATAGAGGACCTAGATCAGATTAAGTTTTCCAAAATGAAGTTGAAGGGCCATGCTAGTATTTGGTAGAAAGAGGTCCAGTTAGAAAGAAATCGAAGAGGAAAAGGAAATTTCACTAGATGGGATCACATGGTAGAGAAACTAGAAAAGCAGTTCATACCAATAGACTACGAGTTAGATCTGTTGAAGAAATTGCAAGGGTTGAAGCAAGGAAGTAGATCTGTGAAAGAATATACTAAATATTTTCACAAGATAATCATCAGAATGGGCCACACGGAGGCCAATAAGGAGAAGGTAGCCCGATATCTTAATGGGTTATGATCAAGCATTTAGGAGGAGTTAAGCCTAGTCAGAATGACCACCATTGAGGATGCATATCAATTTGCTCTGAAGATGGAAGAGAAGTTGAACAAAAGATTTGATGGCAAGCAAAAAGGATGAGGAGGTCAAAGTGGAAGGGGCAGTGGAAGACCTTCAGGAAGCTGAAATGATGATGAAAAGAAAAGTGAAGATGTGGGTACCAGCCAAAGCCAAAGGATGACCTTATACCACCCTCAGATCAAAAGCGATTGGTGATCAAAGAGGTAGAGGGCGAGGAGATATGGAAAGGATCTAGAAGAGGTGGTTTCAAAGGCGTGTTTCTAGTATGGTGAAGGGCATCAAGCCTATAAATATCCACAACACCAAGGAAGAGGCAGACAAAGGCCCGAGAGGGTCATGGAAGGGTTGCGCATGCGAGATGAGGATGCAAATCTAAACATTCAATTGATGCTAAAGGGAGGCCCTAGTGATTAGGGAGAGCCGGTGATTGAGGAAAAGGAACAGAACAAAGGAAGAATCTATTTCACACAAGGTGCAAGTGTGAAGGAAAATGTTGTGATGTCATTATTGGCCCGGTGGGAGCACCAATAATCTGGTTTGGAGAGATGGTCACAAAGTTGAAGGTGAAGAGGGAAAGGCACCCACATCCATATCGGATTGCCTAGTTGCAGAAAGACCACAAAGTTTTGGTCAATGAGTAGTGCCTAGTAAAGTTCAAGATCGGGAGCTACCATGATGAGGTACTCTATGATATCATCCCCATGGATGCATGTCACATGTTGTTGGGGAGGTCGTGGCAGTTTGATAGGCGAGCTATACATGATGGCCATGCAAACACTTATTCCTTGACAAAGGATGGGGCTCATCACAAGTTGAAGCCCCTGAAGGAGACCGAAGAAAAGGTATGCAGTAGTGCTAGAATTTGTTATGTAGATGGAAGAAAAATTTTAGAAGGTATGAAGCATGAGCGTGTGTGTTATGCATTGATCCTAGAGTGAGTAAGGAGGATAGTGAGAAGGTTCCAGAAGAAGTTTTTGGGATGTTGGATGAGTTTCAAGATATTGTTTCTAATAATGTACTTAGGGTTTACCACCCATAAGGAAGATCAGTCATCAGATTGACTTGGTTCCTAGAGCCAGTTTGCCAAATAAGGCAACTCATAGAATGACTCCAGCAAAAAATGAGGAGTTGAATAGACAATTTCAAGAGTTGTTGAGAAAGGGTTTGATACGAGAGAGTTTGAGTCCATGTGCAGTACCTGCAATACTAGCACCAAAGAAGGATGGGGAGTGGAGGATGTGTACAGATTCTTGAGCCATAAACAAGATAACAATCAAGTACAAATTTCCCCTGCAAGGATGGATGACCTGATGGACTGTTTGAGTGGAGCTCAGTACTTCACAAATATTGATTTGAAGAGTGGATATCACCAGATCCAGATTCGAGAGGGAGATGAATGGAAGACTGCTTTCAAGACCAAAGAGGGCCTGTATGAGTGGTTAGTCATGCCTTTTGGGCTAACCAATGCACCGAACAATTCATGCGGCTCATGAACGAGGTATTAAAATAATTTCTGGGAAGTTTTGTTATTGTGTATTTAGATGATATTTTTATTTTCAGTAAGATGTTGGATGAGCATCTAATGCATATTTGGAGAGCCTTTGAGAAGTTAAGAGAAGAGAAACTGTTGATTAATTGAAGAAGTGCGGTTTTTTGAAGAGGGAGTTAGTGTACTTGGGGTTTGTTGTCTTAGCAGAAGGTCTCAAGATGGACCCAGAGAAGGTGAAGGCTATTCTGGAATGGCCTACCCCAAGAACTGCTACCGAGGTGAGATCTTTCCATGGTTTGGCTAGTTTTTATAGAAAGTTCATTAGAAACTTCAGTAGTATTTGTGGACCCCTGAAACAATGAGAGGGATAGAAAAGAATTCAAGTGGAGCATTGGAGCAGCAAAAAGTTTTGAACTATTGAGCAGAAGGTGACAGGCAACCTATTCTAGCCCTCCCAGATTTCAACAAGGTGTTTTAGGTGGATTGTGATGCTATTGGTTGTGCCATTGGAGTAGTGTTGAGCCAAGAAGGTGATCCCATTGCCTATTTCAGTGAAAAGTTAAATGATGCCAAGAGAAAGTATTTTGTATATGATTAGGAATTTTATGCAATAGTTCAAGCATTAAAGAAATGGAGACATTATTTGTTGTCGAAGGAATTTTTTCTATATACTAATCATCAGGCCTTGCAGTACCTAAATAGTCAAGGAAAATTAAATCAGAGGCATATGAAATGGGTAGATTTTTTGCAAAGTTATACCTTTATTTTGAAACATAAGAGTGGGAAGTCAAATAGGGTTGCAGATGCCTTAAGTAGGAGGCATACATTGATGACAAAGATGTAAATTAAAGTGGTTGGGTTCAATGAACTTAAGACACTGTACGCAGAAGATCCTAATTTTCCAAAGGCTTGGAAAGCTTGCAAGGAACCTGTTATAGTGGATAGGACAAGGTGGATAGATTTCATAATCCAGGATGGCATGTTATTTAAGGGAAGTCAATTGTGTATCCCGAGGAGTTCCATGAGAGAGAACCTAATAAAGGAGAAGCATAGTGGAGAAATGGTAGGACATTTTGGTCGGGATAAGACCATTGCCATTATCAGTGAACATTATTATTGGCCTCAGTTGTCACAGGATGTGAAGAAGTTTGTACAAAGCTGCAGGGTATGTCAGATGGCTAAAGGAGTGAGTCAGAATACATGCTTATATCAGCCCTTACCTGTACCAGAGAGGCCGTGGGAGGATATAAGTATGGACTTTGTGCTTGGTTTGCCAAGGATACAATGAGGGAATGATTCAATCTTTGTGGTGGTTGATAGGTTTTCAAAGATGGCACATTTCATTCCATGTCAGAAGACCCATGATGCAGTCCACATTGCTGACTTGTTCTTCAAAGAGGTGGTGAGGCTACATGGTCTGCCAAAGAGTATTGTTTTAGATCATGACACTAAAATTGTGGGGTACTTTTAGAGGACCTTGTGGAAGAAGCTGAAGATAGAGTTGAAGTTCAGTTCTACACACCATCCACAAACAGATGAGTAGACAGAGGTTGTTAATAGGAGTCTGGGTAACCTACTAATATGTTTGGTAGGAGATAAACCCAAGGGATGGGATTTGATCTTACCCCAAGTAGAATTTTCTTATAACAATTCTGTCAATAGAAGCACTAGTAGATCACCATTCTAGATTGTGTATGGAGGTAGCCCCAAAACAGCTCCAGAATTGAGGAAGATGGACCATGAAAAGAAAATAAGTGTTGAAGCAAAAGATTTTGTAGAACACATCAAGGATATACATGAGAAGGTAAGAGAACATATTAACAAGATGAATATACAGTATAAGGCTAAGGAAAATTAGAAGAGGAGGTATAAGGAGTTTCAGATTGGTGATGAAGTGATAGTCCACTTGAGGAAAGAAAGGTTTCTAATGGGAACATATAACAAATTGAAGATGAAGAAGTTCGGTCCCTGTAAAATTTTGAAGAGCCATGATTTAGGGAATGCATATGAGGTAGAGTGGCCAGATGGATTCAACATTTCCCCTATGTTCAATATTTTGGATTTGACAGAGTATCATGAAGGTGGTGCAGAGGAAGTACCAATGATGGAACAGTGTGGGATTCCAGCACCTACTTTAGAAAAGGAGGAGATTGAAGAAATCCTAGATAGTCATGTGGGAAGGAGTACCAGGAACAGGCAGTATGAAGAATATCTAGTGAAATGAAAAGGAAGACCTGTTGAAGATTCATCCTAGTTGCCTAAGGTAGAGGTTGACCATTTGGGTGTTCCCTCCACCATCTGAGACGTGACAGGGTCACTTCTCAAATTACCCTGGGTGTCTAATGCAGGAGCATCCAGTGGTGTAAGGGAAATCTTGCATCACCCAAAAATAGTTAAATTTTAAGTTTCTCAGTTTTTAGATGTTTTTACATTTTTGGATACCCTTTTCGTCATAATGAAATTCCCAATTTATGGTTTTTATTTCCTATTCCTAGGTGGAAAGATATTGCAGTTTTAGTTTCTCATATTTGCACTTGAAAATCTTCTGAGTTAGATTTGAGGCACTTAGAGTTCTTGGATTGAAACTGAAACTTTTTAAAATTGGCATAGCAATTTCGAGCATGTTCTTGACTTTGAGACCTTTCTAATGGTTTAAATGGTTCACGAATCAGAGTCTCAGATCAAAAGTTATGGCCCCGGGAAATTGGTACACTTTCTAGAAGACACAATTGCAAATTTTCCTTTGAAATTTGAACTTCAATAGTAATTCTTTAGTGCCAAACCGCCTAAACTCAAAATTTGAATGTTGTTTTGGCTCCAAACTAAAGAGGAGCTCTATTTATGGGCGGGTTTTTAATTTTTGGGTAACTTTTGGGGGCAAGCTCGCATATTGCGAAAGGGTTATTTTATAGCTTTCTGTAACTTGCATGTGTTGTAGAACTTGGGGATTGAGATCCTCTGCATGTAAGAAGCTCCATTTTCTGAATAATAAAAAAAATCATAGTTTTATTTTTGAATTGTGTCCTCAAAAAATACCTTGTGTAATGGCATGAATTTGAGTGCCCCTAGGAAAATTCCACATTTACACTACCTCCTACCTTAGAAAATTAAGTCTAATAATGCAATCCTTATTTCTACCACCTTTCCCCATCTACTTGGTAGCTATTTTTTGTCTTGGTGGGGGATATTCTATCTGGGATGCTAGTGTGGCACATGGACATCTAGGTGGCATGCTACTGTCCTTATAGGATTATTGCCTATGAAATTTGCAGAGGCATTACACTCCTCCATTGGACACGAAGTGTAACATTTCCTACCCTCATATCGACTTCAAATGACCCTTTTTCCTCCATTCTTCTCTTCAAATTAGTCTATTCTTCATTCATTCTTCCTTCGGGAACTCTCTTGATTACTCTTGCTCTCAGACACACTTCTACATTCACTTCAAGCATAGACTCCACCTTCATTGAAGATACAAGTTGTGGTTTTATTGCCTCACTCTCTTCGTTGTTGTGGCAATGTTGGCCTTGGAAAGCTTGTGAGCTCACTCCTTCTATTTTCCTTGAGAGCACATGGTTGAGAAGGTGATGTCCTTCCATCTTCACTCACTTTACATTATCATATTGATATTGTAACATATTATGTTTTCTTATCATTGGGTGTTTCTCTTTATACGTACTCTCCTTTATCATATTTCTACAATAGTTTCTATTTGGTTGTTCGTGGAGGTGGAAATACCAAAGCGAGGGACTAACTAAGGCAGTATTCTAAACATAACCCCAATATTTTCTCGTTCTTATGTGTGTAGGTTGTTCGTCAAGTGAATTTCTCAAAGACCTCAACTCATGAGTTCAACGGTCCATTTCTACCACCTTTCTCTTTCCAAATTCTAGCTTAGTATTGTTAAAGTATTCTTCTTATTGAGTTGTTATTTCTACATTTTCCATCTTTGTCATAGCATAAAACCTCATTGATCAATCTGTTAGTTAATTTCTAAGAATTTTTGTCAATATGGACACCATCCCACCACTGAGACACCAACGCATCATGTTGGAATCTATATCTTGCATTGTCCTCCTCAGGAAGTGAGTTGCTTAAGTTGTAGACTAGTCCATGGGTTTTAACTCGTTTGACCCCTCAGACATTTGAGTCAGTAGAAGGACAGTGTAAGGCCATTTGTCCTTCTTTTTCAACCCTTAAACCTTAAACCTTTCTTATACATTCATCTAGATTGAGGTAGATCAGGGAAACCTATTATTCAAGGCCCTTTTGTGACCTGGGGTCTTGAGCAGCCAGTCCCCCTCCTCTAAATTTTGGTGAACCCAATGTGAACAACATAGTGTTTGCTTCCTTGTGTTGGGATTCCTCCTATATCTTATGTGGGTTACAGACTTGAGGGTTGTGAAACTTTATGAGCTTTACAACTCAATCTACAAATTTTAGGTACATTGTGTGAAGGAGTGTGCGACATCGACACCTAGGGATGGATTTCTTGAAGGTCACTACTAGTTTCACTTCTCAAGAGATGGTCTCATGGGATGAGATGGGTTTCTTTGATGATACCACTCATTCCCCTACTCCTACTTATCCTATAACCCCACCTCTCCATAGGGATGATGCTCTCGATATCCCCACAAAGCACCTCCTTGCTCTAGATATGAAGCTTGTGGATCTTGAACATCATTTGGAGAAAGGAAAATAAATTCTTAGGGTTGCTAGGCTTGTTAATGAAGTGAGATTCATGCTAGACAAATATTGTTAGTGTAATTAATATTTAATTACACTTACATAACTTTACTTAGGTAATATTTAATTCCTAGGTTAATTATTGTCATCCTTATCTTGTTGAGCTATCTTGTTGCTCAAGATAAGATTAGGGTTATGCATATTTCCTTTTATAAAAAAAATCATATCTTGTAATTAAAAGTATTCTTGAATAATATTATGTTGCACATCTTTTTGCAATATCTCTACTTTTTCTATTTTTCTCTTCTGCCGAAGGATTTTCTAGTTTGCATTTCAAATCTTGGTTTCTAACCTGGCATTAGAGCCTTGATTTGCAACCCCTTCTCAATTTTTTTGAGAAAATCATTGCAGAGTTCGTTCAGGATTCCTCAAGGGTATCATGCCTTGAGTTCACCTATGAGGCATTTTGGATCAAATTGGGCTTCACCATTGGATTTAGAGTGCTAGAAAAAGTTCGGATTGGCTTTTATTTTGTAGATTTTGGTCATTGTTTGCCAGATTTGTGAGGGTTTCAAGCTCAGAGATATTTTGCAAGCTCTAGAGGTAGCTTATTTTTTGGGGCACTTTGGGTACAAACGGAGGTCACCATCACATTCACAATGGCCAAAAACCCTAAGATCGCCTTTCGTTTCATCGATTTTGGAGAAAGTTATTTTTGAGGCAAAAAATTGCTAGGGAGGCCGTACAGCCTTCCCAACACACACTTTGAGGCTCAAAAAATGAAAAAAAAATGTGAAAAATAGGGTATTTTTGGGATTCAGGTCGATGCTCACGGTTTTAAAGGCTTCCACCGCCCGGTGGCCACCAGGCGGCCACTAGCCCGCCTCCACCACCAGTCTCCATCTCTCACCACCTGCCAGCACCTCCATCCCCCATGGGCTCCCTCTGCTCCACCCTGGTCACATGGAGTATCGGGGGCCCTCTACTCAGCCCCCATAGGCCATCCAGCAAATCGCTGGTCATATGCATGACTAGGGGCCCACGCCCAGCCTCCAACCAACAGACAAGGAATATTCCCTTTCAATCAGTATATTCCTCCGACGGCCATCAATTTTTTTGTAGGGGGAGATTTTTTGCTGTGATGGCTAGATGCCTATCAAATTTATGCTCATGAAGTGTTGACGTCTGTGTACAGTCAGCCCTCTTTGCCCCCTCCTAACCCCAGTTTGCCTTCAAGGAGCTGTTTTTTTATTTTTGGCGTAACTTGGGCATACGATATCGAAACCAGGAAAATGAGATATCATCGAAAATCTGGTTCCGAGCACTTTCTAGTGGTATAGTTTATTTTTCAATATTTTAAATTTTAGCTGCATTTATTGCTGTTTGAATTTAGATGTTCATTTTTGGCTTCCAAGCTCATAACTTTTTGCCATGATCTCCAATTTTTGTCTTTTTTGCGGCATTGGAAAGGTATTAAGGAGCTCTATTTTTATATCTATTTTTGTATCTATCCCAAGTTTAATTTTATTCTAGATTTTTTTTGATGGGTTTTTTAGAGATTACTTGGAAATTTTAGGTGAAAATCAGGCTGAAGATGAAATTTTTGGATCTCTTCTAATGTAAGTAGGGAGAGCACGAGAAGATAACTAACTTTATTGCTCGATATCAAGTGTTATTCTCATAGATATTTTACCCTCTGCTTGACTCAGATGTGCAGAAGGATTTTAGCAAAAACCTATAGAGGTCATGGCAAGAGAAGTTCACTTTGATGAAGTACCCTTCTTTCATGCATTTGTGTGCAGCCCTGTGGGAGTACCAATAGATGGTTGCTTAGTTCATGGGATCCTCCTCGTGCTCCCATCCCGAGGGAAGGTCTATTGTGTCAATTTTTGGTAAAGGAAAATCTGTTGCAAATGTAGTTGTCACATCTGGTGACAAAGGTCTCAAACATAATAGACGGTTCACAATGTTATCTAAATCTTATTCCTCTATCTCAAAAAAATTATTGAAGGATAAAATAAACCTTACCAAATCCTCAACCCATTACTAAGCCCTACCCTAATTAGTACAAAGAAAATACATTTTTCCAATACCATCAGATCCATGGACACGATATTAAGTGATGTATGCACCTACATCATGAGATATAGGAATATATCGATGATGGTACTATCTACCTCGATGGGAAAAAGAAAAATGTGAATAAATCTATAGTGAAATATAAAAGTGAGTTGCAAATTTACATGAACCCTTTTCCATCACACTCTATGAACTTGATTATTAAACCTTTAGACCCTTCCGAGGAAGTCCTTTCAAAGTATGTCAATATGGTCTCATTTACTCACATTCCCCTAGCTCAGCCTACGACCAGTTCACTAGATTTAACCTGTACATCGCAAGAAGTGCTCATGAATGGGAAGCCTTCTCCTCTTTGAATTGTTTCTCACCTCAATGGAAACATTATGGCTGGGGTCCTAGTGGACCTCACAAGTCATGTGAATGTGATCACAAAGGAGATGTTTCTTCTAAATTTTCTTCATAAGGAGGAATACGAGAAGACAAAAAGAACCATTCGTACCCATGATGGACTCTTTATTGCTCCCCTTGGTTCTATCTCTCTTTCATTCTTGGTAGGTCCCAAGGGCGTGAATACTATTTTTGACATCATCCTAGAGTCAGACTTGTTTAGAGTGAAGCTAGGCATCCCATAGCTAGTTTCCATGAACATAGTCCCTTCGATGACCCATAGATTTTTGAAGTTCTCTCATGATGTCTTTGTGTACATTGTGCACAACACTGGGTATAAGTCATTGGTTTCACATGGGGGCTATTCTTTAGATCATTTTTGGCCTACTTTGATTGGTCTACTCCCTCCAAGGATAGAATTTTTATGCCACACTTATGTTAAATACAAGACTATGGGCATAGCGCCAAAATTAGCCTACCTTCCTTCCCCCTATGCTATTTTAGTTAAAGGCTCTATGATCGCACAACAATAGGCTACCTCTTCCTCGCAAAATGGGAAGGGGAAGTTTGCTCATTCTAATGAGCCTTCTTCTTCATCTACATCTACTACTTCATCTACTTCCGACTCTTTCCCTATTGTGATGCCTTCAACTTCCACCTTCATGCATCTCATGGGGAGTTTGGTGGTGCTCACTTGGCAAAAGGCCAAGCATCAAGTTTTTAACCTTCTTGTCTTACCCATGGTGCCTCAACCCATTATCTATGGTAAGGGGAAGGTTCCAAGTGGAGTTGACTCTATATCTCAGCCTACATGACTTCCTACTACTCCCACCTCTTCAATGGAAAACATGAAGAGGCCCACCACCAAGGTACTTAAGTCTACTTCTCCACCTAGTTTTTCTTTTTCTTCTACATCTCTTCCTCTATTTTGTTTAGGAGTCAGTCCCTCCACTAGAAATCGTTGTGATGGACACTCCCATGACAAAATAGGATCCTTCTTCTCCTTCATAGGTTGCAACTCCCAGCTCTCAGAGTCAAAGAAATCACTTTTCATGTGAGTGTAAGCACTCGAGAAAGGCTTTGGCTACTAAGTAGGTTTCCTTGTAGAAGGAAGAAGGGTAGCCAATAGCCCTTATTTTGAAATATTCCATTGTGCCTTCCTCTTTTGTTCCTTTTGCTTCAGTTCCCCTCACCTTGGTTCTCCTTCCAACTCCTCTAGTGAACACAGATTACCCTCACCATAAAAGGGTGAAAGTTTTCATCACTCCCTCAATTGAGCCTCCTCTTTTGATGTCCCTTCCAAACATCTCACCTTTTCTTAAGCCCATGGATATTCCAAATGCCAAAAGTAGTATCCACTATGGTTTTATCCTATGCCTCCTCACCTTTTTCTTCTTTTGTGGGGATATAACATCCCCAATAAAGCGTAAGTTGGAGAATGATCCCGCCTCTAATGGGGGTCAAAAGAAGGGATTTCCTTCTTCAAGAGAGGGTTTTTCTTTGGCTTGCATCTTCCTAGTGATAGAGGCATCCCTAGCATCCCTTGAGTTTTTCACTACCCCAAAGTCTTTCGGTGAGGTTGGAAGTGGATCTCAGGCATCTCCTTGTTTGCCTACTCGGTTGACACATGAACTCTTGTCAAATGCATGTTCAACTCAATAGACGATGTCTCAGCTCTATTGGTGATCTTTACAAGATTGATGAATTTCACCTCACAAGAGCTAAATGAAGAAGACCTTGAGTGGCCTTCTTCCTTAGCTCTTGTTGCGGGAGAGTCAGAAGGTGCACACCTCTTGCTATCTGACCCTTGCAATATCATCTGCCTTCCCCTTACAATGATCTAGATTGGGAGAATGACGACCTCCTAGTTGATGAGGACTAGGGGAGCACAGGTCTTCTTTACCAATAGACTAGGTTTGTGTGTGTGTTGTGTTTCCCTCGTGCTTGTCTTTATGTGTTCCTGGAGGACCCTTGTCACCCTTCTATATTTTCCATCATTATTTTATTTGTTGTGCATTGATTTTCAACAATTGGGGATGATGCAAAGTGTTGGGGGCATTTATGCCTCCCTTCCATGTTTATCCACTTTTTTAATAGCTTTTTTTTTTTCATGTACCCTTATTTGTGATCAAATGTAGGGGATTGATGACAATTCATTTATACATTATATTATATCTATCTATCTATCTATATCTATGAGTAGTTCTAACCTCGAATTATCAAATCCCCTATCTCTTGATTTCTTCGTCTTTGCATTATATTTCTCTCTTCTTTGCTTGCTTCATGATGTTTTGATGCCTATGTGCTTTCCCTCATGTGTGTGACAAAATTTCCATGTTTAAAAATCTTGTTATGTATCGCGGGCCAAAACATCATCTTCTTCTCTCTCCTTAGGATGTCACGTTCCTACAACCTTAGCATGCACCTTCCTAAGGGCGCTACCATGCTTCTCTAATTTTCAACAAGGTGTGTTTGGTGGCCAATGAATCTCTTGCTTAAAATATCTCATTTTTCAATAAATTCACCCTTCAACAAGGCCCCTAACATAATTTTTTTCTTTTGAAACGAATTCGTAGAGAAAAAATCTAAAAAATTTCCTTCGAGAAGGAAGAACTTTTCTAATGAAAAGGTCTAAATACTTTCCCTTGCAAGGGAATATTCTTTCCTTTAGATTTCTTGACAAAAGAGATCTTTCAAAAGGATTCCTTGATGCTAGAATCATTTACAAAAAATGTTGCACTTTATAAACAGAGTGTCCCTTGAGCAGATCCCTTTTCTTTTGAAGGGTTCCCGAGGGACACCTTTGAAATCTTCTCCTTCAATTTCTTGTTTCATGATATAACTATATTTTTGTCAGCATGTGTGGCTTTTTCTATCTAACATGTTTTTTCTATGGATTAACATGTTGCTTTGCAAGATCGAGAACCTATGAAGCTAATTTTTCAACCAATCTTGGAGGGTTGAGCACCTTTTCAAGCTTCCCTTACAAGATTGAGCACCTATAAGGGCCAATTAGAGTCTTCAAATCCTTTCACATATGGCCTCCCTCAAGACTAAACACCTATAGCACCTCCTTTGCAAGACCAAGCACCTATAAAGAATTTTTCATTCTACAAGACTAAGCACTTATAGAACCTTTATTCATCTTTTGTGGGACCAAGCACCCATGAAGTAAACTCTATAGGACTAAGCACCTGTAGAGACTTTTATTTATCTTTTGCGGGACCAAGCACCTACAGTACTTTTGTTCAAATTTCCTCAGGACCGAGTACTTGTGGATCCATCTCTCTCCTACACCTATGTATGTCATATCATGGTCTTCTTCCTTGATGATTCAGGTATACATTCCTCAACCTTCTCTCTACTTTACTATGCATTCACTGACACTTATGCATGCTAAAGTGGGGAAAAATGTAATTGTGTGAATTTACACCCCTAGGAAAATTCCACATTTACACTACCTCCTACCTTAGAAAATTAACTCTGATAATGCAAGATCCTTATTTTTGCCACCATTTCCTATCCACTTGGTAGTTGTTTTGTGTGTCGATGGGGGATATTCTATCTAGGATGCTAGCACAACGTGTAGACATCTACATAGCTTGTTGTCATCCTAATAGGATTCTCCCCTTTGGAATCTGCAAAGGCATTATACTCCTCCATTGGATGTGAAGTGTAATGATTCATGCCCCTCTGATCAACTTCAAACAGCCCTTTTTCCTCCTTTCTTTTCTTCAAATTAGTCTATTCTTCATTAATTATTCCTTTGGGAACTCTCTTGATCACTCTTGCTCTCAGACACACTTCTACATTCACTTCAAGCATTTGCACCTTCATTGAAGCTGCAAGTTGTTTTTTTCTGGCTCACTCTCTTCATTGTTGTAGCGATATTGGCCTTGCAAATCTTTTGAGTTCACTTCTTCCTCCATTTTCCTTGAGAGCATGTGGTTGATAAGGTGATATCATTCCATCTTCACTCACTTTACATTGTCATAATGATATTGTAGCATATTATGTTTTCTTATCATTGGGTGTTGTGTGTGTGAAAAAAGTATCAATCTAAATAAAATTCAAACACATATCAATAAGACATTAAATCAGAAAAAACTGAAAAAGAAAACAGAATAATCAAACTGTGACTAGAGCTTCCCCGAAATCATCTTATCTCTCTCTAACTCTAGCGTTTTGTTGCTTCCAATGGCTCTCAGATCAACAGATCAAGCTCAACAAAATGAACAGCTAAAGAACAAGATTTTAAAAATGCACACTATGCTAAATGCAAGGCTATGCTAAGATGAAAGTATGGCTGTGATGCTAAAAGGTTGTGATTGCATAAGCTGATTGCATGTACATTCGTGCGTTTCCGTATGTATGTTTAGGTAACCAAAGCTTGGATTTGTATCGGCTTTTTATAGAGTTTCATAAAGGATTCGATTGGTTGATTTGATTAATGGCGTGGATTAAGCTTGTTCGAATGCACGGTGGAAGAATTTTGAAAGTGGATGAGGGAGATAGAAGGTTTCCCTTTTCCTTCGATTGTCGTCATTGAGATCCGAAGGGAAATTGTCATTTCGAAGAATGAGTTAGAATTAGTTAGAATTAAAGAAAATAAATTTATTTAATTTAGAAGTGAAGACAGATATAGAAATTCGCATAATTAAATAAATTGTATTTAATTATGTTTTAGAAATGAATTTAGAGTGAGAAGAAAATATTAAATTAAATATTTAATATTTAATTTGATTATGGGATGAAGAGAATATTCCATTATTTGAATATTCAAATATTCAAACTTTGGAATGATATGATAATTAAAATAAATAATCTTATTTATTTAATTTAATTAAGAGGAATGTGGGAAATGTCAATAATTAAATAAAATTATTTATTTAATTAAGGTAGAAGAATTAGAAAATGAACAATATAAATAAATAATTAAATTTATTTATATGTAGATGACTTTAGAAAAATTAATTAAATAATTCATATTTAATTAATGTAGAAGAATTAGAAAATGAACAATATAAATAAATAATTAAATTTATTTATATGTAGATGACCTTAGGAGAATTAACAAGCTTAATCGTGACCATTTTTAGACATATACATTTTGCCCCTCTTTGAAGTGATGTGTAAAATACATTGCTTCAAAGAAAATAAAATTTTGCCCTTGATATGCTTTCAATGATTTTGTTGATGATGCCCCCTCGAGAGGTAAATCACAGATGAGGGAGAGAGTGATTTAGCTCTCGACAAAGAAAATGTCACACTTTGAAAATAAAGTCAAAAGGCAGCCAACTTACCCTTGTTTGACCTTTAAAAGGTAAAAAAAAAGAAAGAGACAAATCATTTGCACTTTTTAACTTGGTGAATACTGTAGCTCTGAGAGTGACCTTGTGACATGGAGATTCCTTATCATCACCACCGATTCGAGAGATCTTGCCGATACCAAAGGCCAGCAGCATACGGACCACTGGTGAGTAGATCTAACCACCTGTGCTTTCAAATTTTTATGTTTGAATCAAAATTTTCTATTTTTTTCGTGGATTTTGAATGTGAAAATGACGTTTGAGCACTTTCAGGATAGTTTGAGTGCTTTCGATGTTTTTTCTGGTGCTTAAGGTAAAAGCAGTAGCGCATATAGGCTAGATGTTAAAAATTTAGGAAAAACCAGTTTGGCACATTCGATGAAAACAATAGTGCATCTAGGGTGTCATTTAGAAATTTAGGAGTATTGCGCATATAGGAAAAATAGGCGCGCATATAGGAAATAGCGCATAAAACAAAAACAGTGGCGCATACAGGAAAATCGTGCATCTAGTGATTAAAGTAGCGCTTAGGATGAGTAAAGTAGCGCATATAGAAAAAGCGTGCATAGGGGATCTGTTTGAGCGCATCTAGCAAAAAGAACGGCACATATGGGTTTTAGCGCATAGAGTCCATAGAGTAGTGCATCTAGTAAAAATAGGAAGAATTGAAAATTTGATGATAGTAATGTGAAAATGATGATGAATATTGCTTCCTTAGTCAACAGATAGTAAAATTGTCGTGTCATCATGTTGATATGGATAGAAATGGTAGAATAATTTGATGATTGATTGATAACTTTATTTCCTAGAGTAGAAAACAAAGAGTAATTGTTTGATAACTTTGTTTCAAAAATAAAGAGTAAATGTTAGATGAATGATTGATATGACTTCTGATAAATTTTCTTTCTACGATAGAAAACAAATAGTAATTGATGGTGGAGTAGATTTGATATGATATCCAGATAGATAGATTGTTTATTGGTTTTCTTGATAGGATTGATTATGTGATATGAGCCAATGATATGATGCATTGATATGAGTCATTGATAGAGATCTGATATAGTTCACTGAAATAGGTCATTGATATAGGTCACTGATAGATAGGAGTCTAATTGAATTTGATTAATTGAGATTGAATAAGTGGTATGATTTTGATTACTTATCCTTGTGATGAAAATAGGAGGTTTTCAAAAACCTCAAGATTAGAGAGCAGAACTCAGCAGGGTGGGATAGACTACCCAAGTTGACACTTGCTAACATAGATTTGATAGATACATGTGGTTTGCCAATTCAAGTCAACAGAGGATTGTTGATGGCACTAGCAGAGGGATGGCATTCGGAGCACAACACCTTTCATATGCCGATTGGTGAGGTGACGGTGACTTCAGAGGACGTATACAGGATATTAGGTATCCTAGTGGTTGGTGCCTTTGTGTACTATGATCATAAGGAGCTCAGGGGTATAGATGCCTTGAGGAGGGTGTATGGTGACAGATAGATAGCGGGGTACTGGGTACCATGGGCGGACTTTTGAGGATATCCAGCCTTACCAGTAGTTTTGGGTGCATTCATTGGAGGTCTCCTTTGTCTGGATCACTGGGAAAAGGGATTATTAGTAGGATGGGGCAATATTTTGGAGAAAATGTTGCTATAGCTGCGGAGATATGCATGGGGGAGTTGCATGTTAGCACATCTTTATCATGATTTGCATCAGGTGGTGTACAGGGGTTCTTCCAGTTTGTCATGTGGTGTGACACTACTACAAATATGGGCATGGGAACATCTTGCTGTGACAAGATTGGCGTGCCCCAAAGTTAGGCCTCCAGGTAGACCCTATATATATACGTATGCTATGTTCCTTACCTAGCCCAAGCTGGGCAAGGTGGATTATTGGAGGCGCCTTCTAGATGATATGGATACAGTGGTATGGCGACCATATCTTGATTGTGAGCCATGGGCTACAAATGATCTAGAGATGCCATTTGTAGGCATTCCTCGATTCCTGATAGGAAGGACTCCTTTGATTCTTGAGAGGTTTCTAGTGTTTCAGGTGCAGAGACAGTTTGGATTTACACAGGGGATGCCACAGGGGGTTGCACACTATGCCCGGAGCAGAGATGAGGCCGGATGGGGGCCATGTATTTCATATGAAGCCGCATATACAGAGTTCATGTCCTTAGCGCCTGAGGCATGGGCTGACAGGTGAGACATTGTGGATGCTTGTATGTCTGATGAGTATTTTGTATATTTCCACATGCATCTTTTTCCACGGTTTACCAGTCCTAATGAGCCAACACCCATTCTGGTAGTACCACAACCAAGGACGGTGAGATAGGAGGATGTGGCTAGCGGCAAGCAAGGAGCAGTTGGAAGAGAGGAGGTGGAAAGCAGAGATGAGGAGGAGAGTTCTGATGGGGATGATGGAGATGATGTCGGAGATGAGGGACAAGTGTTGGGGAGGTCAAGGCTGGATATTCTGAGGGGTGTCCAGATCATGCGGCGGCCAAGGACAGGGATAGGGCAATGGACAGTGATTTGGATGGGATCCTCATCTTAGTAAGGGTAGATAGCCACGCTTCAGGCCCAAGTGCAGACACTATAGGGATAGCAGGGGCAGTTACAAAGTTAGTTGTTGCAGGCACAGGGATTTATTATATAGCTATAGGCACAGCTAGCATAGGTGCAGGTACAGGTATAGGCACAGGCACCTGCCCCAGGCCCACAGTTAGCTCAGGTGATGACAGAAAGAGATGCATTTAGATGGAGGGCAATGGAGGCTGAGGGCATGGCTTAGAGGTTGATGGGCACCGTAGAGAGTGCATCATTGCGAGATTCCATTGCAAAGGGCATGGATATGGCGAGGGAGGCTGAGTATTATAGAGTCAGATATGAGGAGCTATGTCCTCCTGAGTGCAGAGAGCCATATCCCCGATCTTGTAGCAGGATGAGGAGTAGATCACGGACATATACATAGAGCATGGGAGTAACTGGGCCTCAATGGGACCCAGACGCAGGCGCCAGTGGCAAGCCACCTCCTTCTATACCAGCTCCATCAAGGGCATCGACCAGTTAGCACATATAGTGCACATGTGTGTATCATTTTTGGATCATGTATACTAATTTTTTATCATATCTGATGTATTTCACTTTAGATAGTTTAGTTTCATTGGACATTTGGACATTTGTATCATTTTTGATGAGTGATGATATGCAGCGGCGATGATTATTTTTGATGATGTGATGTGCATTTTTTTTTTTTTTATTCAAGGGGTAAACGCTTTTGACCGGAGCTATGAACCGGATACAACCATTCAACAATACCACCCCAACGGGGTTTGAACCTTGGTGGCAAGAACAACAATGCCACCTATAAACCATCACACCATGCCAATACCGGCAGTGATGTGCATTTTTGAGATGATAATGTGATATGCATTTATTTTCATGTGTTGATGGATTTTGGTATGCATTTGAATGATCTGATGATTAACATGATATGTAGGATGATTCGATTATATTGTTTTTATTATGATGATGATGATTTGATAAATGTGTACTAATGATGTTATGCAGGTGGATGACTTATAATGTGATTATGAAAATGTATATATGGAATGTTTTTTTTTATTTGGATTTTTTAA
This sequence comes from Sequoia sempervirens, assembly GCA_007258455.2. Classification (NCBI taxonomy): domain Eukaryota; kingdom Viridiplantae; phylum Streptophyta; class Pinopsida; order Cupressales; family Cupressaceae; genus Sequoia; species Sequoia sempervirens. The sequence continues at coordinate 30,946,498 of VDFB02075321.1, forward strand.
TGTAGGTAAAAGATGATAATATGATGAAAAATGAATGTTGTGGTCATGATATGCAGTATGAATTTTGTATGATAAAATGATATGTAAAATGATATGAGTATGATAAAATGATATGTGATGAAAATATAATGATTTGTAATTAGAATGAACGGATAAATGAAATGATAAATGGGATCATAATGATAATGAAATGATAAAGAAATGAAATGATAATTAATGATAAAATAATGAAATGATAATAACAAGAGATGAAATGGGATGATATGAGATGTGAATGAAAGTAAAGAGAATGATAGTAAATGAAAGAAATGAAATGAATAATGATGCAATGAATGATAATAAAAATGAAATGATGAAATGATAATGGTAATGATAAGAGATGAAATGATAAGGGTAATGGAATGTTAAATGATGATAATGATAATGGAAATGGAATGTTAAATGATGATGATAATGATAATGTTAAATGATAATGATAATGACAATGTTAAATGATAATGATAATAAAATGGATAATGATATGAAATGAAAATGATAAATGATATGGAATGATAATGAAATGATAACGAATGGATAATGATATGAAATGAAAATGATAAATGATATGAAATGATAATGAAATGATAACGAATGGATAATGATATGAAATGAAAATGATAAATGATAATGAAATGATAACGAATGGCTAATGATATGAAATGAAAATGATAAATGATATGATAATGTTAAATAAAAATGATAAGTAAAATGAAATGCAAATGGAATGATGATGGATATGAAATGATAAATGAAAATGAAATGTAAATGGAATAATGATGGATATGAAACAAATGTTCAAATATCCTCCACAAATAGTCCAAAGAGACATGACCATCGTTTGATTTGATTATTATCCTTTCAAAAACTCTAATGCAAATCTACTATGTAGACATGTACAATGATCTAGTATGAAATGCAGCTTAATGAAGTGAACCTTTTTTTGAGCTTGTTGGTATATTTTCTGGAATCATAATAGAGCACTTTTAAAATGTTGGAAGTATGTACAAGTATCAGAGGGGAAATTAGCACCAATGATGACCTGAGTACAAATTTCATGATTTTTGATATAGCAAGTGATCACAAGCATCTAGGTATAATTGAACCGAGATGACCTGAGCATTTCTTGCATGAACATACAAAGACTAACCACTATCTGATGCAAATTTGGAACTGTCATCAATGATAAATCATCACGTCTCGCAACATATTTGCAACAGATAAATGATTAACCTCCAGACAACAGACAAAGAAAAATCATTCTCCTTCCTTGCCACTCTAGTTCAATACATCATCGAGTGTGCTCCAGAGAAATTATATCAAAAATTAAACAACCATTGTTCAAAAATGAAATACAGTTATTTCAAACATTATTCAGATTATAGATCATCCAGATATGAGTCATGATAAGGTACGCAATTGAAAGCTAGTGTGATATGGATCAATGATTGGATGTTTTGGTTTGATTTGGTTGTTTTATTTTTGTATGATTGTCTTTGATGTCATTGTCTCACTATTTTGGTAGAACTTTAAAGTTGATTGCCCCCAGTATGCCCATGTTTTCCCATGGTATTGACACAACTTGCTGAAATGAATATGTACAATAATCAAGCCATGGTAAGAGGTTATTGCTTGAGGTAAATGATGATAGCATGGTGCTGGGGTGGCCTCAAGATGATGAAAAGGATGCATGAAAGGAATGCCAAAAAGTTAAGTGCAGAACATGAACTAATAGATGGAAAGCTACTAATAGCGTTTGTTTGCCAGATTTTCACTATTTGTTTTTATTGCATTTTTCTTGTCAATAAACTACCTGTCACCAAGTTTTCACCCTATGACTTTTTTTTTACTCTTTTTTTCTTTTTTAAGGACTTTTTCTATTTTTTCAGGACTTTTTCTTTTTTTTTTGGATTTTTTTTTGGATTTTTTTTGGATTTTTTCAGGACTTTTTCTGATGATGATAACCACTTTAGACATAATACCTTTTTAGGTGCATGTTGTTGATAGGCTCATCAAATAGGTCCCCTTTTTGTGTTGATAATTTGTAGGCTCCTGAACCATAGACTGTGATAACCACGTAAGGACCTAGCCAATTTGGTTCAAACTTTCCCTTTTTTTCTCTATCTTGCTGATTGCATGGGTTTTCTTTCAGAACTAGATTACCCACTTGAAAGGTACGTGGCTTTATTTTGTGATTATAGCTGTGAGACATCATCTGTTGATATGCTTTTAGATGATTAGCTTCTCTTTGTCTCTTCTCATCTAGGAGTTCAAGCTCTTGGAGTCAGGAAACTCTGTATTCATCATCTATTGTAAGACCTTTCAATGATACCCTGAATGAGGGAATCTCAACTTCTAAAGGTAATATGGCTTCTACTCCATAGACAAGAGCAAATGGCGTTGCTCCTGTTGGCATGTGGACACTAGTTCTGTAGGCCCATAGAGCAGGATTGAGTTGAACGTGCCAATCCTTCCCTGAATCATTCATAATCTTTTTCAAGATTTTCAATATGGTTTTATTTGAGGCCTCTACTTGGCCATATCCCTTGTGGATAGTAAGGTGTTGAATATCTATGTTGAATATGAAATCTCTCACAAAGTTCATCAACATCCTAATTTTTGAATGGACATCCATTATCTATAATAATGGAGTTGGGAATGCCATACCAACAAATAATATAGTTGAGTATGAATGATGATATTTGTTTGTTGGTAACTTTAATAAGAGAGACTTCCTCAATCCACTTGGTAAAATACTCTGTAGATGTGATGATGAACTTATGCCCATTTGATGAAGAAGGATGAATCTTTCCCACTAGATCTAACCCCCATTGAGAAAATGGCCAGGTTGGCATGAATGGTTGAAGTTCATGTGCAGAAGCATGAATGAGATTCCCATGAATCTGACATTTTGAGCATGTTTTCACAAAAGTGAATGATTCCCTCTCCATTGTAGGCCAGTAGTAACCAATTCTAATCAATTTCTTGGATAAGGTCAGTCCACTCAAATGAGTATCATAGATGGTACCATGAACTTCTTGTAAAGCTTTATCAAATTCCTCATGTTCAAGACATCAAAGTAGAGTACCATCAAGACCACGGCGATAAAGGGTGTCAGTGATAAGAGTGTAGCGAGCGAATTGGCAGATAAAATTGTGTTTTTGGTTACGGGATAAATTAGGTGGCAAGATATCATCTTTGAGGTAGGCATAAATTTTTCCATACCAAGGTGAATCAGATCCAACCAAATGGAAAATAATTTGGCTTTCAGGCGTGTCATAGGCAGGTGTAAATGATTGTTCCACCAGAAATTCATAGCGAGTCTGATTTTCTAGGAGTTGTAGCAATGATGCAATCGTAGCCATTACATCAGCTGCTTTGTTGTCAAGTCTTGGAATTTGTGTGAATTGAATGTTCACAAAGTACTTCTTGAAGTCATCAACCATCTTTTTATATGGTAACAATTTTTCATCTTTGGTTTGATAATCATCATTAATCTGATAAATGACTAGTTGTGAGTCGCCATATACCTGTAGTTCTGTAATCCTCCATTCTAGCACTATTTTAAGCCCAGTGATCAATGCTTCATATTCAGCTATGTTGTTGGTGCATGGAAACATCAGCCTATATGATCGAGGAATAGTGTGTCCTTGAGGGGTGATGAAAAGTATGCCTGCCCCTGATCCATGTTGAGTGAAATAACCATCAAAATATAAGGACCATGGTTGTTTAGATTCTGCAATAAAGACATCAGCATATGGAAATTCAATGTGCAAGGGATGATCTGCTTGTAGTGGTGCTTCAGCTAATTGATCAGCGATAACTTGTTCTTTGATTACCTTGCGATCAACATAATGGATGTCAAACTCACTCAGAATCATTACCCACTTTGCTAACCTTCCTATCGATGATGCTTTGCTTAATAAATACTTGAGTGGATCAATTTTTGAAACCAGATTGATTGTATGGGTTAACATGTAATGTTGAAACTTCTGTGAAGCAAAAACTACTACCATACAAGCATTTTCAATAGAAGTGTAGTTGAGCTCATGACTTGTCAGTGTTCTACTAATGTAATAAATTGCACGTTCCTTTCCTGTAGAGTCTTCTTGCGCTAGCAGTGCCCCCAGGGATGTCTCTGTCGCAGCAATGTATAAGATTAGTGGTTTGTCTAGATTTGGTGGTACGAGAACTGGTGGAGTCATTAAATAATGTTTGATTTGTTGAAAATCCAATTCACATTTGTCATCCCACCTGAAAGGAACATTCTTATGTAGTAGATGTGTGAAAGTAAACTTTTGTCAGCCAATTGTGCAATGAACCTTCGTATAGACTGCAGTCATCCCTGTAGTGATCTCAACTGACTAATGTTCTTTGGTGGAGGCATTTCCATAATTGCCTGTACTTTTGTAGGATCTACTTCAATTCCTTTTTCTAAAATAATGTACCCCAAGAGTTTTCCAGATTTGACCCCAAAAACACATTTCTTGGGGTTGAGGAAAACTTTGAATTTCTCTAATCTTGCAAATATTTTGGACAAAATTTCAAGATTTCCTTCTCTGGTGTATGATTTTTCCAATATGTCATCTACATAATCTTCCATGAAGATATGCATCATGTCATGAAATATTGTAGTCATGGCTCTTTGGTAAGTAGCCCCAGCATTCTTTAGACCAAAAGGCATGACGTTCCAACAATAAATTCCCCATGGACATGTAAAAGCTATTTTTTCTTGGTCTTCAAATGCAATTTTGATTTGGTTGTAGCCAGAAAAACCATCCATTAATGAATACATGGCATGGCCAACTGTCAGATCAACTATAGTGTCGATGTTTGGCAGTGGGAAGTCATCCTTAGGACATGATTTATTAAGATCTCTAAAATCTATACATATTCTCATAGTTTTGTCTAGCTTGGATACAGGGACAATGTTGGAGATCCATTCTACATAATTGATTGGTCTTATGAAGCCCACATCAAGGAGTTTTCTCAATTCTTCCTTAACCAATAATGCAACATGAGGGTGCATCTTTCTGAGTTTTTGTTTCACGGACTTAGCCCCTGGTTTGATAGACAAGTGATGCATGATAAGACCAAGATCGAGACTAGTCATGTTAGCGTAAGACCACACAAAATTTACTTTATTTGCTTTCAGGAATTCCTTGAACTCTGGTATTTCTATCTCTGCCATTGATGCAGCTAACTGTAAAATTTTTGGTTTGTCGCAAGTCTCAAGATTGACAACATTTGTAGGCTCAATTAAAATAGGTGATCACTCATGGTAGTGCTCTGAGAGAGTGTCAAGATTCCCATCATCTGGTGCCTCAAAGAGGTTTTCACCATCTGATATGCTCTTTATTTTATCTTTTGTTTGATCTAATACTGCCAGATTCAGGTTTTCACCATTAGACCTCTTTTTTTTATTTTTACTTTTGCAGCTGGGAGAATTGACACTCTCCTGATCAAAGACTTTATATCAAAAATCATTAGTGGAACAATCATTTACATCTTCTACCGAAAGGATGTTTACAATAGCTCCATCACTTCAAAACATAGGTATATCAATAGGTTCAGATGAATCCCAATCAATGAGATCAAGATAAATCAAAGGTATAGGGTCATTGGGTTGTGTGAAATCGGCTATGGTTATGGTCATAATGGAGTTGATCGTAGGATCCGAGGTATGGGGTAGGTCAATGATGGTACTATCCTCATGATAATCTTGTTCATTTAGATCTGACTCAATATCACTAGAATCATAGTGACTTTGTAGTTCAGACTCTCGTGTTTGGGTCTCTGAACCTTGACCTTCGATTAGATTTGGGGCATACTGGTGTATTACATCAACCTCTTTATCCCTCCAGAACTCATCATTGTAAATTGTATCCCATTCATATTCAACAGAGTCTATGTCAGAATTTTTATCCAAGAAGTTCTGAACCGTTGCCAAACATGCTTCTCGTGAATCTGAGCCTTCTTGCAATGTGAAGATAGTGCCATGCAGTTGTTTGGATGTGCTTTCTTTGGAGTGATTATCATAACCTAATCTAGTTTACTCTTTGGCAGCAAGTCCATGGAGGTAAATAGGTTCAAATACTCCTTCTTTCCTTTTTCCAATAGGACCTTTATCATAGCCCATCTTCTGCATGATTGAGTACCCTTTTCCATATTTGTCCATGGGTAATGTGACATTAAAGATTGCTTCATCTTCATCTTTATAGAGCCAGTTTAGAATTTTTGTATCCTCAGGATCCTCCATGGGGAATTTTATACAATGGGTGCCATTTTATGTGTGTGTGAAAAATGTATCAATCTAAATGAAATTCAAACACATATCAATAAGACATTAAATCAAAAAAACTGAAAAAGAAAACAAAATAATCAAACTATGACTGCAGCTTCCCCGAAATCATCTTATCTCTCTCTAACTCCAGCATTTTGTTGCTTCCAATGGCTCTCAGATTAGCAGTTCAAGCTCAACAAAATGAATAGCTAAAGAACAAGATTTTAAAAATGCACACTATGCTAAATGCAAGGCTATGCTAAGATGAAAGTATGGCTATGATGCTAAAAGGATGTGATTGCATAAGTTGTTTGCATGTACGTTTGTGCGTTTCCATATGTATGCGTAGGTAACCAAGGCTTGGATTTGTATCGGCTTTTATAAAGTTTCAGAAAGGATTCGATTGGCTGATTTGATTAACAGCCTGAATTAAGCTTGTTCAAATGGACAGTGGAAGATTTTTGAAAGTGGATGAGGGAGATAGAAGGTTTCCCTTTTCCTTCGATTGTCATCATTGAGATCCGAAGAGAAATTATCATTTTGAAGAATGAGTTAGAATTAGTTAGAATTAAATAAAATAAATTTATTTAATTTAGAAGTGAAGACGGATATAGAAATTTGCATAATTAAATAAATTGTGTTTAATTATGTTTTAGAAATGAATTTAGAGTGAGGAAAATATTAAATTAAATATTTAATATTTAATTTGATTATGGGATGAAGAGAATATTCCATTATTTGAATATTCGAATATTCAAACTTTGGAATGATATGATAATTAAAATAAATAATCATATTTATTTAATTTAATTAAGAGGAATGTGGGAAATGTTAATAATTAAATAAAATTATTTATTTAATTAAGGTAGAAGAATTAGAAAATGAACAATATAAATAAATAATTAAATTTATTTATATGTAGATGACTTTAGAAGAATTAATTAAATAATTCATATTTAATTAATGTAGAAGAATTAGAAAATGAACAATATAAATAAATAATTAAATTTATTTATATGTAGATGACCTTAGGAGAATTAACAAGCTTAATCATGACCATTTTTAGATGTATACAGGTGTTTCTATTTCTATGTACTCTGCTTTATCATATTTCTACAATAGTTGCTATCTGACTATCCGTGGAGGTGGAAACACCAAAGCAGGGGATTGACTGAGGCAGTCCTCTAAACATAACCCCAACATTTTCTTGTTCTTTTTTATGTAGGTTATTCATTAAGTGAAGTTCTCAAAGACCTCAACTCACGAGTTCGAAGGTCCACTTCTACCACCTTTCTCTTGCCAAATTCTAGCTTAGCATTGTTAAATTATTCTTCTTGTTGTGTTGTTATTTCTACATTTTCCATCTTTTTCATAGCATAAAACCTCATTGGTCAATTTATTAGTAAATTTTTTAGTGTTTCTTTCTACACTATACTTTTTCCATCTGTACAGACGCCAACACTCCATTGATATGTCAGTGCATCACACTAGATTTTGTACCATACATTGTCATCCTCAGGTGGTGAGCTACTTAAGTTGTAGATTAATCCCTAGGATTTGACTTGTTTGACCCCTGAGACATTCACGTTAGCTAAAGGACAGAGACAATTTTTTTTTCCTTCCTTTTCATCCCTTAAACCTTAAACCTTTCTAATTTATTCATCTAGCTTGAGGTAGATCAGGGTAGTTTATTGTTCAAGGCCCTCTCATGACCTCGAGTCTTGAGCAGCTATCCCCCCTCCTCTCAACCTTGATACATGTTTTCTATAAATCTTGGTTTAAAAAAAAATTCCATGACTATCTTCATATGAATTCATATTTTCCCAAAATGTATAATTCTCCATTGATAATGGTATAGGGGAGATCTATGTGGTTGAAATTTTTATCTTCTTTGTTATAATTCTTTAGGAAGGTACTATAGATAGTTCTTGAACAATGTCTTATATCTAATTGGATACTACACATATCCTGAATAGGAATATACCAAGAAAATCATCTTCAATATGTTCTTCCTAATTGTCAATTCTAGAAAGATAGTATACTCCTTGATTGGATTTTTTGGGTTTCACTATAATCTTGAAAAGGCATTAATCATCAACATATTCAATTACTATAAGTTATGTGCTTGTAAAATTAACTAAATGATTATTCCTACCTCTAGGTTGTGTTAGTACTATGCCAATTAGGGTACTAGATGAATTGGCATGAACATGATATAGTTGTGTCAAATATATAAATATTAATAATGGAGCCTCTACTGATATTTTTAAGTGCATCAAATAATCAATGGTACTTATCTATCCATTCAAACTTCTTTTTCTTTTTCTTGAAGAATTCCTCAATAGGTCCAAAGATTGTAGCATGGTTTATAATAAATTTATAGTAGTAACTAGTATAACCCAATTTTTTTTATTTGTTACACTCCTTTGGGTTAGTAGATTTAAAATAATAACTTTTTTAAGTGGATCTACCTTAATTCTCTCTTTATAGATGATATTAATCCTAAAATACTACCTAATGAATAGAAAAATGGGTATTTAATGATATCACACATTTTCCACTAAATCATTCACTAATGTCCTAGGAGTCTCAATTGGATTGACTAACAACCTCACAAGGTGAGTCAATTCACAATTAAGAAGGTCCTAGGAGTGGGTTCTTTGATTTCTAAAGGGTTCACCACCAAGAGAATGTTTAAAAAAGAAAAATTTTGAAAACACGTTGTGATATGAAAAATGACCAAAAACTAGAAATGTAAGCTAAATGAGAGATGAAAATGATGAAATTATGCAACAGGGAGATAGTATGTGTGTACCTAGGAAGTCTGGAGATGTTGTGAGGATTCTGGAAATGTAAAGAAGTTGCCAAAAAAAATTGTGAAGGACTAAGATGCCCAAAATGGTGTATTAGTCCTGCTATTATTTTTTGGGGCAAATACAAAGTCTTCAGATGTCAGAACCAGATCTTGAAAAATATCTAAAAAATATGCCTAGGAAGACTAAGATGCCCAAGGTTGTGTATTAGTCTCATGAATTTTTGCAAACTCTGAACAGGATCCTAAGCTCCTTAAGGTATGCACTTGCTTCCCTTCCTATCTTAGGTTCTAAAACTTTTGGATTCATCCTCTAGGTGAGTTTTCGTGAAGATACAACTTTTTGATGCAACTTTTTAAATTTTTCAACTTTGCACTCCAAGTGATCTTCAAGTCTTCAACCTAGATCTACAATCACAAATATGCAAGGAGGGAAAAACTTGTTGTTTGTTAGTGAATGGGGGTTTTCCTTGGTCAAACCCCTTGTTGGTAATTAAACCTTGAAATGAAATAGAAATAATGAATGAAATGGTGAATGAACAACATGCAATGCTACAACTCACCAAACCCTTGAAAAGTCTACAAACTTCTATACAATGGTTGCAATGGATATGGATCTTGAATGCTTGAAAGATAGGACTTGAATTGCTTGCTTGAATTAAAACCCTACATCACAAATGTTAGCACAACACACATGATGCAAGAAAACTCTTTGATATGATGCTTGAATCTAAAATGGCTCCAAATTATTGATGAATCTTCTCTTGAATGCTCTTGTGAGCTCAATTATGCTATGGTAAAGGATCTCACAAAAGACTTGGGTTGAAATGAATGAAGGAACCTTGTATTTATACTTACTTATGCTTAATATCCCAAAATTCTATCACACAAAGCCAACCTATGAATTCATTAAATAAAGGAGGATAAATCCCACCAAAATTTGAAATTAAATCCCCAAAAATGACTCAAGGAGGACTAAGACGCCCTAGGTGGTGTCTTAGTCCCAAGTCCTAAAAACTTGGGGCACAGACACAAAAAGGGGCCCAATCCAGACATCTCAAAATCAAGGTCCCAAGAGCCTTGGGGGACTAAGATGCCCTAGGTGGCATTTTAGTCCCGACCCAAAAATTAGGGACACACTAATGGATTCATTAAATTATCATTTATGCACTAGAGAATTTTGAGATTAACAAGAAAAATATGTCATTCATAGGGCTTGTGGACACCAAATAGGACCAATTAATTCATAAAGAAGCATATATAAAGCAAGGCAGGCCCAAACAAGTGTGAAAATGCAAGGGTATGCATTTTACTACACTATGCTACCAAATGGAGTTGTAAATGTGTATTTCTAAATATTTAATGCAATTCTAAGACTATAACATCTTTCAAACATTAGTCTTAGTGGTTGAATGTGATCCTTTAGCATTCTATATAATATTCATACATCAAGATATACTTCAAAAAATTCAAGTACAAAATCTTTGAAGGGATTGACCATAATTCAACCAAAAACTATGATTGTATTATTTAGTTTGAATGGCATAACTATATTGTTAGTGTAGGTTTTTATTTTCCTTATGTTAGGGGCATTTATTTTCTCCTACACATATTATTTAATCTTGATTATGTTTATTAGGTATGGTTAATATGAGGACACATAGTAAAATACATCAGCTACATGTGTCACTCTCTTCCACACATGGGTAGTTGAGTTACACATCCTCTTTTGGCTTGTTGTGCTACCTCACATAACCACTATTTTGTATTTACCTGAGTAGGTTATGGGGTAGTTGGGTTTCTCACCCTCTTTTGGCTTTATGTTCCACCTCACATAACCTCCATTTTGGCTCAGAAGAGGCATGTTAACCCAATCCTTAGCCTTGGACCTACAACTACAATTCCATGTTAATAGCTAGACAAAAAACTAACTTTAACAATATGATTGATAACTCTTTTTTTTAATTTTTTATGAAATTGAAACACATTATAGATGACAATATCTATTTTTTAAATATGTAATATTTTTTATGATTCGAGATTATTTTCTATTTATTAATTGGTTTATGAGGAAACTAGTCTATAAACTTGAAATGTAAGGGGCTCATATTTTTTAATAACTTATTTTAAGTTTCCTTTAAAAAAATATGTGTCATCAATCTACACACAATTTTTTCCATGGTGAAAAAATATTAGTTTAGCTCAAATTATGCTTGTCAAACATGAGAGGTTTTTCAAAAATAGCAATTAGGGCCAATAAAAATTAATTTTATTTTTTTTAAAAGAATACACAAATTTAATTTGTATCATCTAGGTATCAAAATAAATAAAATATTTGAAAACTAGACTCAAAATTGTACATTTCATATTACTAGACTTTTTTAATATTCTATGCATAAGTGCTTCAAATTTTTAGTCCAATTGTGATAAACATTGATTTTCAAGAAAAACACTTACTTTTTGGCCAAAAAGTGGACCCAATTTATTTCACCCACCCATACTAGTGGTGTATGTGGTATCATTCAATATTTTTTCCTTGTTTTTTATATTTGAGGTGTTTTATTTATGTTTTATTTCCCAAATTTATGTGTTACTTCTTTGTTTGGTAAATTTATTACATCTATAATCCTTTTGAGCACATTGTATATTTGTAATTTTGGATCCTAAAATTGGAAAGTACAAAAAATTTCCTTTGTTATATTCCAATGTTTTGTTTCTCCTCTTAATTCCTAATTGTATATGAGAGTTAGAGTTCAATAAAATAATTGTGTTCTTAGACTCATTAGTTTCTCCTATCTCATCCCATGAGTATTCATAAATTTTTTTGATAAATTACTTGCTCCATCATATTCAATTATTCCACTAATATTCCTTTGTATTGATTAAGGTAAATATGGAAAAAAATGGCATGTACATAAAAAAAATAACTAGATAGGAAAGTCGAATGAATCTCACCAACAGTGAGACTAGAAAAAATAACAAACAAAATGTAAGAGAGGGGGACCAACCACATCAAGGCTCCAAGCCATGGAGAGCTGAGTTCAGAGGGCTGCCCTAACTTACCTCACTCTAAAGGGGTGTTTTATGACAAGGATCGAGAATGATAAGGCATGTGATGTACTTCAATCACCCTACAAATCTCGAACTTAGGTTTGGGCTAGGCGAGATGGATTTTGGAGTTGGTACTGTGCCTCAGATAGCTCTCTATATGAGGAGAATAGAGTAGTTTTGGGATGACAACACGATGTGTTGGCATCTCTCGGGTGTGCTAGCATCCATGCAATCAAAAAATAGTGAACTCAACACAAACTACCGAAAAACAAACTGACATCCTAGCTAGTAAATATAGACAATAAAAATAGAATGAGAAAGTATAGGAAATAGAGACTAAAGTGATAAAACAAGTAAACAAGAACTAGGGTGACAAAGATAATCTCAAAAAAGTGTTTGTTTTCTAGCTAGCTCCACACGTACTCTCACCTGCACATAAAAAGAAGGGGAAAACTGTTGGGGCTATATAAGGGTCTTCCTTAGTCAAACCCTTTTTTTGGTGTTTCCACCTCCATAGATAGCCAAAAAGCAACGAAGTAGAAATATGCAATAAAGAGAGGTAAAGAAAGTAGAAGTTGCAATAAACACTACAAAAAAGTAAAGTGCTACTCAACCAAATTACAAAGGAGAGGATCGAAACGTTACCACTACCACCCAAAATCTCACTACCCAATGGAGGAAAATATGGACTTGGCAAGGTCACCATAGTCACAACTGTGATGTAGGGAGGTCTCGCAAGACTCCAAACCTACACTACTATAGCTTGCTTCACACTTGCTATGTGGATTTGATGGAGTGTTGTTGCTGCAATGGAGTGTTGAAGTGTTGCTTGTGAGTGAAGAGAATGCTAGAAAATGCTAAGAGAATGCCAATTTGTTGCTTAAAGAATTTAGGAGAGTGAAAATGAGATGAAGATGGATGAATTTAAAGGAGAAGAGGGAAGAATCTTCCATTTTTGGGGTCGTTTGGTCGAAGAGGGACATTACAAATCATTCCCAATCAAATGTATAACACCTCTTCCAACTTCATATGCGGGAATCCGTCAGGGTTGAAAGCACACCACACTGAAAATCTACACATCACACGTGCATCCCCGAAAGAAATTCTCTCACTGACACAACAAACAGATGCCAAGTGGAAGGAAGGAAATTGGGTGATGTGGAATTTTTCCTTTGGATTTGATTATCTAAGGTGAGGATGTGTAAAAGGGGAATTTGCATAAGGGGTAGAAATTTACACCTATACATTTTCCCCCCACTTTAGCAAGCACGAATAATGATGAGTGCTTCGGTAAAGTACATCGAATAGTTAATAGGGTTAGAAATTTATACCTAAACCATCAAGGAAGCAGACCATGATCTAGAAAGCTAAAAAGCATAAGACAAGCAAAGGACTCCATAGGAACTCTCCTTGAGGAGTTTTGGATAGAAGATGCCATAGCCCTGCAAAACTCTGAAGCACCACAAAGTACACCAAAGGCCCTCAGACCAACGATGGACAAATCCCATAGGATGAAAGCATCTCACAAGCCTGCAGACCTGCAAGGAGGCAGCCCCCAAGAGCTCTCACATGAAGTAAGCTCCATGAATTATTCACCTTACAGGACCACAAACCTGCAAGAAGGTATCCCCCAAGATCTCTCGCATGAAGGAAACCCCTTATAGGCCTGCAAACCTGCAAGGAGGTATCCCCCAAGATCTCTCACATGAAGGAAACCCAAAGAAGTAAGTGCCTTATAGACCTATAGACCTACAAGGAGGCGACCTCCAAGATATCTCAAATGGAGGAAGCCCAAAGAAGGAGACTCCATAGAGTTAGAAAGTAGCTTCATAGGTGCACTTGCAAAGCAACATGTTTACCCACAGATAAATCATGTCTAGAAAAAGGGTGGCCATGTAGGAAAATAAGCAGACGGTCATGTTGACTATCAATAAGTTGGAAGGATTTCAAAGTGGTCCCTCGAGAACCTGACATGAAAAGGGGGGTCCACTCAAGGGACACATTGTTTGAAAATGCAAAAAAGACACTTTTTCTCAAACTGATTTGTCATCAAGGAATCCTTTCGAAAGATGTTCACTTCATCAAGGAATTCAAAAGGAAGAAAATTCCCCCTGATGAGGGGAGGTCAAATTTATTTCCACCATGGAGGAAAGTTCCCAATTTCTTTCTTTGTGAACCCACGATGAAGGAAATGTGTTTCATTAAGGGTCCTATTTGTGAATGTGGTTTGAAAAAAAATGTTTGTGAGGATTTTTGGGAAAAGATTCATTGGTGACGAATGTATTTTCTAAAAATTGTAGCATCATAGAAATTGCATTGTCACACATGAGAGGGACAACTCAAGAAAATATGAGAAAAAGAAAGGAAAAGAGCAAAAAGGAAATAGACATAAACAAAGAGCACAGGGGTGATCTGATATTTTGGGGTTAGAACTACCCATAAATATATGTATAAGTATAATAATAGTATATAAATGAGCTATCATCAACCCCCTACTATATTAGACCATGTGAAGAATGCACGAGAAGACAGAATAAAAATAAAAAATTGGGTCAACATGGAAGGGGAGCATAAATTCCCCCAACACTTTGCATTATCCCCAATTTTCTGAAAATCAAACAAAAACATGGAAGAATGATGATACAAATAGAAGAAGGTTTATGACACCAAATCACTCCTATATCCAAGCACCAACAAGGATGACAAGGGTCATCTAGGAACACATAACACAATCACAAGGAAACACATCACAACACACACATCTAATATAAAGATAAAGAAGAGGCCTCCCCCTAACACTCATCAAACAAGAGGTCATCTGCTTCCCAATATAGATCATTGTAAGGGGAAGGAGGACAAGCATGTAGTTGTGGAATATTAAGAGGGGGAGTTTCTAACCCTCCCTCAACAAGGGCTAAGGAAGAAGGCCCTGTACTTGGTCTTCTCCACTAGGCTCTTGTGGAGATATGGTCAATGATTTTGCAAAGATCATTGATAAGGTTGGAACTTCATCTAGAAATTTAAATATGCAATTTACTAGAGTTCCATGTTGTACCTCAATGGGTAGAGAAGGTTGCACCCAAGGTTCACTGCTTGGCTCAATGAATGACTAAGGAATGGTGACAAACTCAAGGGAAGTCAAAACTAGTTCTATTACTAAGATAGAACAAGATAGTGCAAGACCACCCTTCAGAGAAAGTGGGCTCCTCTTACACCCTCCATTACTGGAAGGTCCATCCTCTACCTTCTACTTCATCGAGGGAAGTAAACTCCCCATAGATGAGGTGAAACTAGTTCTATTACTAAGACAGAACAAGACAGCGTAAGACCACCCTTCAGAGAAAGTGGGATCCTCTTACACCCTCCATTACTGGAAGGTCCATCCTCTACCTTCTACTTCATCAAGGGAAGTAAACTCCCCATAGATGAGGTGAAAGGTGTGGAGGATAATCGGGAAGAAAAAACCGTAATAGATACCACTAAAATATTTGGAATATCTACGAGTTTATGGAATGGTGGGATTTCTAGAAGGGACATCAACAAGGGTGGCTCAACCGAAGGAGCAATAAACACCTACACCTTTTTGGGGTCAGGTGCACTTGCACTCACAGTGGGATTCAAAAGTTAGATTGAACTAGATTGAATGGAAGTAGAGGGAGGAGGGAGGAGGACACAACAAGAGGCCCTGAAATGGGGGTAGTCAAATCCTCTTCCTTCTTCTGCAAAGTGTCCTACTCAGCCATGAGAGCCCTTCAGTGATGATTGTGCTCATGCATAAGGAGGTTTCTACGACTCTTCAAGCTAGAGATCAGGAGCTGGGAAGGGACAAAAGGCTCCTGCTCAACCATGGGAGTGTCCACTATAATCATTTTTAATGGAGGGTCAAGATCCTAAATGGGAGTAGGAGGAAGAGATTGAGAAACAATAGGGGGGTCAGCTCTATTTCCTCACAATGGGCCTCTTCCCATTTACTACTTTGGGACAACAAGCAGTGGGAGGCCACAAGGGCTAGGACATAGAGGATTCCTCATGGGGACCCTTTTTCTTTCCATACAAGTAGTACCAAGGTCTAGGTGGTTTAGTAGGGAGATCCAATATCCTAATCTTAGGTTTACGCCAAGCAGGAACCATCAGACTTAGTAGGTAAAAGCTAGGAATATTCATCTAAAACTCTTCTCTAAAAAGAGTAGGAGAGCCATCCCAAGGATGGGGCGGCTTCTCTTTTCCCTTTTCGAGAAGAGGATGCAGCTAACTATTGTACTACTGGAAGGGTCAATTTTGGTTGTCCCTTTCCCCCAGTCTTATACTTCACATAATTCTTGTAAATTAGGTTCATTCTCGGGGGAAGCGGACCAATTGGGGTGGGCCAAAAATGATCCAATGAGTAACTCCCACAGGACACCAATAGCTAGTATCCAGTGTCATGTACTAAATGCACAACACCTTCGTGGGGGAACTTCAAACAATTATGAATTAAGAGGTAATTCCATTCATGGAAGCTAGCCAGGGTATACCTAGCTTCATCCTGAATAAATTTGACTCTGGAATAACATCAAAAACTATGTCTACAGCCCTAGGTCCAACTAAGATGGACAGAGTTATTAAGCCATATGGCTTTAGACAAATACCATCATGCGTAAGGATGGTAGATTTCATTTCTTCATACTCCTTTCTATTCAATGAATTAAGCCACATTGTCTCTTCCGTAATAACATTCACTTGACTCGCAGGGTCAACTAAGACCCCTGTCACAATGTTTCCATTGAGGTGAGTGGGAATGTAAAGGGGGGAGGGTTATTGTTTAAGGGCATATCCTATGAATTGAATGTGATTGTGACCATGTTAACATATGCCTCATATTGAGTGGTAGAATCAGAGGGATTGATAATCATGTTGGAAGAATGCGACAAAAATGGGTCCATGTATATTTGCAATTCACTATTCACTTGCACCACTGATTTTTTTGTATTTTGTTTACTTCCTATTAGTGATCCAAATTTTCACCCCTAATGCCAAGCTATGAAAGAACTTAGTAGGTTTGGATGTAACATGGGACTGCTTTTAGGTTGTGCGTGTCCTATTTGAAATCAGACCTCTAGATTATGGGCTAGCTCCCCTTTTGATGCCACCTAACTAATGATTTCTAAGGAAAATGGTAAGAGATGCATAAAACATGAACATTAACTGAAACTACCTAGGGTGATACACCAAAAACCAACTAAGACTTGATAACAGCCTATCACATTCAAAACAATTTCATAAAACCTTGTTCACACAACTCATTTTCACATGCATTTCACATAAGTAATTTATAAGGAGGTTTCTAAACAAGACTCTTAGAAGGAAAAAAAAAGTTTGACAACTAACAACACTGTTAACTAACACAGCTTATAACCTGTAATAATGCATTTTTTGCTAAATAGATGCCTAAACATGAGACAAGTTTGCAAGGAAAGATTAAATTTCACAAAACATATTGATCAATCACTAATAGCATGCTATAAAACATTAAATGAGAAGGTAAAGTTCTCTATTTTATTGATTCAAAGTACTCATTGTATAACAAGTCCATATGAGTTACAATACTGCTCCATGCTGAAAAATAGCTCTAAAAACCAAAGCTATCACTCTGTTGAAAGAAAGAACTAACTCCAAAATTCCAAAAAAAGTTACTTAAGCAAAAACCCATCAAATCCCTTCACACATCTCCGTCTAGAAGGTTTTGGTCAGATGCAGCAATGAGGTCAAAAAAAACCTTCTAAAATCACTCCAAAAGTCCTCCAAATGGTCCAAGGTCAAGCCAAGACCATAGTCATGCCAAAAGTGTGACAAAACAGCCTCTAAAATAGCACATTTCTCTCGAAAACAGTCAAAGGCACAACTCACACACTCTCCTCATGTCTGCAAGTCATAATTTTGTCTCCTGCAGCCTTGACCCATGCTATATGTGTGTTTTGAAAACACAAAACACTAATTTGCATTAAAACAAAGATAATCTGCTTAAGTGATTTATAATCCATCGCTTAAACAAATTACTTTACATTTTAAAGACCAATGCAAAAGGTCCCACCAACAATATTAAATTACATTACATTCGCATATGAATAACATCAAAGTGATTTGCAAATCACTTAAATGATGTTTTTTACACTTTGAAACAAAATGCAAAATATAAGGATACATATAAATGCTTCCAAAAGCATTAAGCAAAATCAAAACTCCAAGGCATTTGATGAAATTACAAACCTCCACTCCTACACTTCAAGGCCACACACTTGGTCAACATTCTCCATGATTTTCAAAGACAACAAAAGGCCCATATTTTGGCCTATGTGGGCATCAAGGACTCCACACATCTTGGAAGGCATAACTCAAAGTCTTTAAGGCATCAAGGAATTACATGCTTCAAAGGTCAAAGGCATAACATTAGGACTTGGCACATTTCACATGTTTCTTCATGGAGGACTTAGCAATTTTGAAAGGCAGGGCACATGTTTTCAATCATGAAAATAAGGAAAAATTTTCCTAAGTCTTGGCATTTGTCATTGGCCCCCATAACACATTTAAATATGTTTCATTTTTTAAACTGAATGGGAAAAACTCCCATTGTCTTTCCCAAGGGTTCAAACCCTAAACAACAAAAGATGAAACAAAGCAAAAAAAACAATCATTTTACAACAAAAGATGAAACAAAGCAAAAAAAACAATCATTTTTTGCTTTGAGCCTTCTAGAAGAAACCATCCTGCCACCATAGGGTTTCTTGCTTGCACACAGAACATGATTTTATGATGGTTTCTTGGCAATTTTCTAATGAAAAATATAGAGAATAATAGGTAATTGCATTCTTTTGACAAGAATCTATGTTATATCACTTTTTTTTAAGGTCATTTTGAGCTCAAAAGTTGTGTCCTATTGCATATTTCTGACCATTTTGTTTCTTTTCTCCTTTCTATTGTTATTTCTCCTTCCCACACCCACCATTGAAGCTCAAATGGAGGCCCATTTTAGTAACAGAATGCTTGTAAGTTGAAGGAAAATTTCATAAAATCTCTGGTAAGCTTTGTCGACCCACTCCATTCTCTGCAAATAAAGCCCAAACTTGAGCTTTCATACAAGTATAATGTTGAAAGATAGTTTATTTTCCTATATTTGAAGTTTAAATCAAAACCCCAAGTGTATTTCATGGTTTTGTGAATAATTTTTTCTCCTTTGGCCATGGCCATGAAAATGAAACAAGGTTTCATTGACTTTTGATTTGCTTTTAAAACTCAATGATAGCCTTTAAATGGCTCTATATCTGCAATTTTTTAATAGACCCGGCTCTTTTCTGTTGTCTTGTGAAGAAAATGAACTTCTGGCCATGGTCATGGAGAAAATATTAGGGTTTTGACATACCCTTGTTTTTTGTTCAAAACTTCATGATATCCTTGAAAATACTTCTATATTTGCAATCCATAATAAAATAACCCAGATGGGTTCTTTGATCTATAGAAAAATTCACAATTTTTGTAAAAAACCCAAGGGGTTTTCATGTTTTTGAAAAGAAGAAACCCAAATTTGGGCCATGGTTGTAAGAGAACTTGGTCTTGAATGCTTCAATTGTTCTTTTCTAGAAGGAAACTCACTTTTATTCCTTGTATTCTACTTTTTGAAACACAACCCAAAGTGGGTTTTCTTGTGTCTTTGTGATGAAAAGACATTTACAGGCCACGGCCATGAAAATGTATTGGATTATTGTATGCATTTTTCATTTTTGAACATCTCCATTCATCTTATAATTGCAATTTGACACAAACCCCATATGGGTTTTTGATTTAAGAAGAAAACACTCTTTGTTTACCTCTATATTTTGCATTTCATAATAAAAAACAAGTGGGTTTTTTTTTAATTTGTGAAGAAAATGACCTTACCAGGCCACCATGACACATTCTCTGAATATTATCATAAAATTTATCCTTTTTGCATCTCTAAAGTTTTATTTGGTATAAACCCAAATGGGGTTTTTCTCATTTTTTGAAGAACTCAGATTTGATGACCACTTTAAAGATGTTGCCCCCAAAGTTTGGTTGTAAAAATATTCAATGCCATTGCACAATGTGAGGATAGTTTAATTAAAAGGCTCCACTTCATTTCCATTTTGGAATTCTTGTGAATCTTTAAGGAAATTCTTGTTTTGATTTTCTACATTCTTGTTATTATTTAAAAGATTATCTTTCTTCTCCACATCACCATCATTGAAGAAAGGTGAGATAAGAGTGTGCATTCAACAAAGAATTTACTTTATTGTTGTCTCCCTGTGTATTTTCCATAACTTCCTTGGTTAAATTATCCACTTCCTCCCTCCAAACCAGACCATCACCTCTCTTATTCAACCTTCTTCATGTCTTCCACTAATATTGTATATACTTTGAGTTAGTTGTTTGATCAATCTATTGAGGAAATTCCAACATAGGAACACCCAAATTGAGGCTCTCTAGTGTGTAATTCCACCCACAATGGGTTATAAAAAAACCCACAAAAGAATGAGAAAGAACCATCAGTTGTGGACACCAAGGTACCACTAATCCTTTCCCCATAGTTTCCTCAAAGAAACCCTCTGGAAAAATATCATGTAGTGTTGCTTTCTTCTTTGTCATCACCATCATCAAATCACCCATAAAAATGAATAACCAATGGCCTTCAGTCCAAGAGCTATTTCATAGATCTTCTCTTTGGAAAGCATGATGACACTGCCAAAGGAAACATATATCACAGTTGAGTCCTCTTGTGCATTCAGCCAATTTGTGCAATTTGTTGCTTTCCATAGATGTACACCACCCTCTATGTCTTCAAGATTTTTTCCATCTAGAAAATTTGATGGAAGTAGAGGACCTATTGTTCTAAATGGAATGGGTGAGTCCATATATTACATTTTTGTTGCTTCTAGTTCATTGAAGGAGTTTCCCAATATCCATGTTGCTCGAGAAATGATACTAAAATAATTCAACACAACTTGGGTTGGAGCTGGATAAGGACTTGAATGTTGTAAAAATTATGGTAGATCTAATGGATGTAGTTGTGTAAGTCCCGATATTGCCTCCACATTCATAGTATTCTCTGGTTTATTCTTTTGTTTTATGTAGCTTTCCTTTGTTTCACAAAACACATCTTTTGTTGGCTCAAATGTCTGAACTCATTTGTTGATTCTTTCCTAATCATGCTAGCTTGTTCTTTAAATGAAACATTTAGACTTTATGCTGAAAACAACAACCTATTTACCTTTTGAAAGCAACAAACATATAAAAGAATGATACTCATTTTAGATGCAAAACATAATGCATGTTGTACCTTGTCTCCCACTACTTGACTCTTTTTATGCAGACTCCATTAGATGTGAATGGTTGAACAGTATAAATGCTTTTAAATGTTCATGTGTTGGCCTCATTTATAAAGCAGATTTTCTTTTCATAGCCCCTTTTGATCCTGCTTAAGGGCTACTCCATTGAGGGCACTATTGTTTGAAATGCATTGACTAAACCTGTAACATGATATGATTTGCTTTCACTTTACTCGTTGCATTATGAAATACATCTTTACATAGCCTTATTTGAAGATCATGTAGCATGAATTGGTTGTTCTTCTATCTATGTTGAGTGAATGACCATTGGTTTATTCCATGTGAACAGTGTATGGTTCTTTTGGCTCATGTAGACTTGTGCCTTTCACCATGTTCTTTCACTACTCTTTGTCATTAGCTCTTGTCACACAAGGTTATTATTGCTCATAGATTCTTGTTGTCCCTTTAATGTAGATTGTTGCTACTATCCCACCATGAATTGTAGCATGTATTCTCCCTTCTTTGACTACCACAATCCTCATGGTTCCACAAAAATTTCTTGCTACCCCACATGTTCATAACCTGGTTTCCACAACATTTCAGCCCTTTTGATCATATTCAACAAATAAACATCGTCTCCTCACTTTAATTCTAGTGGGTAGACACATGTCACCTATGTTGGTGACCTGAAATCTCACCATCCTATGTGGTGTGTGGTTTTCCAATAGGGTTAAGGTGAGAGGGGCCTAATAACACCTTGCACTATTACTTCATGTTTTCCCATATGCCTCACGATGGCTTTAGGCATGTCTTGATTTCTCCTTCATTATTTAAGAGATGCATAATTGAGCTTGATGCATCTATAATTGAACTTGATACATATTTGAAATCACCTCTTTTAATAAAATGGGTCTTGGATCCACTTAAGAAGAATAAAAGACATATCCAGCAAAATGCACCTTCCTTTTGACATGATGGCAGCCATATGACTGATTCATTATGAAAAGATGAAGTATGAACTCTTGACAGCTCAAATTATATGTTTCATCTTTTGAATATGATAATAAAATTTGATCAACTGGTGTGATTCCATGTTGATTTAATGTATTAATAGCATGTCTATCTTTGATCAAGTTGCTCAATTTCCTATCCCTCTTAAAACATTAGAGGGAAGCATGTTGAACTCTTCCCTCGTAGGAGCCACATTTACCCCACATGTTGTAATTAGTTGAATCAGAACAGTAACAAGACTTGTCCGAAATTTGCATAAGGAACAAACAGTTAGATAAACAAAGCATATCATAGGTGTGTTTAATCACTCCTTTCTTGTTTTTAGGGACACTTATGGTATGCTGCTATTTTAATGCTTGTAGACATTTGATCACATGTTTATGGATGTTTTGAATATAATTTTGATCAAGGATCTTTCACTGCTCTAACAACACTATTTTAATCCAATGCATGAAACCTAGGAGTGGCGAGGAAGGAGTCAAATGGAAGTAGAGTAGTAGAGTAGAAGAGATGATGCAAGGCCAAGTCAACAGAATTCGTCATTCCACTAGGAAATGATGGGTCCCTTTTCATGTTATATGTAATTTTAATTTTTTATCCATATGTGTATGATTTCTTCTTTACTCACATTAGGATAGCTAGTCCCTTGGCTTGTGAGGGACATTTATACTCTCACGATTATCAATAAAGATTACATTTGCAATACACATGGTTCTCTTTCTCATTTTTCTATAATTGCAACATTGAAATAAAATGTTTTTTTTTTTTTTGACAATCTCTTTTCTACATATTAATGTTCTTAGAAAACTATGGTTTATCTTTTAAAATGTTTAAATGAAAACACCAAAAGAATAAACACTAAGTTACCTAATTTCAAGTGAAAGCTAAAAATCAGGTAACACTTCCATCGAGACAAATAGTACCATCCTCGATGCATGCCCATATCTCATGATACAGATCCATACAGCATTCGGTATCATGTCCATTAACTTGATGGTACTAACAAAAGGTATTTGCATTGTACCAACTAGGGTAAGATTCCTTGAGAGGTTTAGGGTTTTCCAAGGTTATAATCTTATCCTTTAGCAACTTCTGCAAGATGGAAGAATAAGATTATGCTAACTTTGTGACCTTTTTATTGCATCTGAGGCCATTATCATTCATAGCAGTTACTACATTTGCAACAACCTTACCCTTTCCAGATATCGATACAATGGACTTCCCTTCTAAATGGGAGCGCTTGGAGGATCCTCTGAACTGAACTACCATTTGTTGATATTCTCATAATGCAGCACACAAATGTGCAAAATAAGGTATTCATAAGGAAAAACTTCTCCTACCAAGGTCTCTACAAGTTTCCTATGAACACCTTCTACACGTCAAAATTAGGTAGGAGGTATGAGATTTATGAGAAGAGTGCTTGGTACAGTGCTATGAAATCAATAATCTTCTCATGACTCCCTTGTTTGCATCCGACGAGATCTGAAAAGGTCATCTTCGGTTCAATGTTCACTTGGAACTGTTGGAGAAACTAATTTACAAGTTCATCAAATGAGAAGATAGAATTGTTTGGTAAGGAACATTACCATTCAAGCATTCTGTCCTTAAGAGATCAAGGGAATAATTTTTCCATCAATGCATCATGATGCAAGAAGTCTCTACACGGAACATTAAAGGCAGACACATAATTTTGTGGGTCCCCTTTGCTCCCATATATTTTGAATTTGGGAATCTCCATTCCTTGGGGGAAGGGAGTGTTTAAGATTGCTACCGACAATGGGCTATGTTAGAATAAGGGTTGAAAGATAGGTTGGGCAGAGGCTTGGGAGAGACTCACCAACTAGCTTTGCATCTTACCCATGTTCTAGAGATGAATATTCATAATAGGGTCTTGGGATGACAAAGGTCTTATGGAACCTCCTCGAGAACCACCATCGAAGCCACCTCTGGAACAACCAATGAGTGATGAGACAAAAAATTGTCTCATCTATTGGCCAAATAAAAGCATGTATTTTGCTTAATTATGAAGTTTATCAAGACTAAGCATGATGAGGAAAGTAAGATATTTTTAGCTAGATTAGTCAATATTTTATCATATCTTAAAAATTATGATATGGGTTCTTGATATTTTTGGATAAAAATTAGGAGACAAGAAGGTGAAAAAACCCATTAAATTTTACAAAAACCTAGTTCGCGGTTTGAGAGTAAACTTCACCAGTCCGATGCTCCAGAACTTTGTTTTCGTGCTCTAAAATTTATGGAGCTAAAGAACGATCTAAGTGAAGGATAAGTATGATAGCATTTATGAAGTTGAGTAGTTTGGGCTTCTATAAGTAGTTAAAGGACAATAATTGAGAGCATCTAGGAGGCATTTCAAAGCATCTAAGGTAGGTTGTTGGTTTGTGCAAACAAATGGAGCATATCTAGGATATATTTTTGGGTAGTTTGAACCTTTTTGCAAGCATCTAGGAGTTGTTTCATGAGCTTTAATGATACACAAGGGAAAATCATGACTTTTTCAACACTCAAATGTCTTTTTGGAGCTTGTTTAGGGGCTACAAAATAGGCATATTTATTTTGGATGACCAAAGAAGATTGAATCAACAAGATGAAGAAAAGACATCTTTTCCCCTCAACACATGTTCCTATCTTATAGCAAGTTGTTGCACAACTATAAGGCTCATCTTTTAAAATTCTATAAATTCATTGTAATCAAGGAATCAAATGGGGAAGAGTTTTATAAAATAATAGAGTTCAATTTTTAGCAGCAATAGTGTAGTTGTTTGTAGTTTTCACTTCATAGTTTATTTTCCAGCAATCTTTCCATTCCTTATGATTTACATTTCCAAAATTTCCCTTTGAATGATTCTTAAGATAGATTTCATTCCAACATTTTCATTTACCAACTCTTAGATTAGATTTTTTCTAGTAATTTCTTTCATGCATTTTCTTTATTTTTTTTATAGAAAAAGAATGTCATGCAAATGATTTCTTCTCCCTCTTGCATATTGCCATGGACACTGCCCTGGATTGACATTTATAGTTAAATGATGAGGATTAAAGCGACCTTCATCAATAGGGCCACTGCTAGGACCATTATCAGAGCCACCTCCACTTCCAAAGCCACCACCATGGCCTCCACTGAAACCACCTCCGCCACTGCCCCTTCTGTCGTTCAAGCCACCAACACTACCAAAGCCTCCACCAATTAACCCATCAAAACCTCCACCACTAGAGGTGGCAGGAGAGGTGAAACTAAAACCAAAGGGTATTCTATTTTCTTTGATAGTTTCAAATCTCTTAGAGGTAGAGGGGATGTTGATTGATGGGACTATGTCGGCCATGTACACAGACATGGGAGGCATCAACATTCCTAACTGTCTCTCATGTTCTTCGAGAGTGGCCACTTGTATGATGTTAGGGTTGTTTGGAGGGGTACATGCTTCAATTAGACTAGAGAGACTAGTTAGTAGCTTTATGCTTGCTCAATCTTTTCCCACCATATACTTCATCTCCCTAATAACCCAAGTGGCCCTAGCCATCTTTGGATTCTTTTCTAGGTGATTCTCCAAGTCACCCAGTCCTCTACTAAAGGTAGAGATATATTTTGAAGGAATTTGAACGGCCTCATGCTTGTCTACCAACGGTGGTGTAGGAGACGTGGGATGAGTGTGTTGAAAAGACAACTGAGAGGGGGTGAATCATTTGCCACCAATCACATTCACAAATCTTAAAAAATTATTAACTCCACGTCCACTTTAATTTATTATTAAGTATGAACATGAAGTGTAAATAAAAAAAGAAATATCAACACAAGAAACACTAAATTTACATGGAAAAATCAATAAGGGAAAAACCACGGTGAGGATTAACTCACAATATAAGAGTAATTGCAAAACCATTTACAAAGAGGCTCACTACCAAAGGGCACACTTCCCAAGATAGGATTCACTATCCAGATAGGACTCACTGTCCAAATGGGAGGCTCACTGCCTATAGATATAGAAAGATAGAAATAAGAATGTTACATAGAGAACATTATCTCAATGCAACAGAAGATCCACCACAACTTCCACACATCTACAGCCTTGATCAGAGAATTATAGACGCCATCAACTCACTGCTTTCAGGAGTCTAACACATTAAATTTCTCGCTACCTCAATTCACTTTTACACTATCTTCACATCTATCTTGCTTATCACACGTGTGGCATACAAACCTTAACATCTTTCCTCATATTTATACCATCTTCATCCTTAGAAACATTCTCCAAGGTCAGCTACACATGCTTCATTTTACAAATTCAAATTAGGTCAGCAAACCAACATTCTAGCAGTGCATAAGAATGAGAGTGGACCAAACCAACACTTAACCAAGACCCAAAATAACATCTTGGTCAATCACACGCTTCCTTAATTGATACTTATCCTTCACATGACGTGTAAACACCAGGTCAGCCAAACCTAATGAAAACACCAATGAACTTTGAAGTACACACTTCCACGACAAGAAGATAACATGCGGACCACACAACAAGATTCACCATACACTAGAACACATCCTAGATGCCTTCATATTCATTTGTGGAAAATGCAACAACCTTCATACACATAGTAATTTCCATCAATCCATCCGGACTGTATAGACACACACAAAAACTCAAAAACTAGTCTTCTCGAGCCCCAAACCATGAACACCTTTGATAGAACATAGATAACACCATTACAAGCCTTCTTCCAAATCTGCAAGACCTGAAACAAAATAGTGGAGGACTAAAAAGAAAAAACATTTCTCCCAGTCCACAAACAAACAACTTTGCTAGACCAGTTCACAAACCGGTGAACACAACTTTCACTCTTCATCAAACCAAAAGCTATAATCCAAGACAACACACATCTCATAGTGCAACAATGATACTTCCTACTCTCCCTAAGGAGTAGATCCCAGTCATCAGTCTAGAAAGATGATGAATTTGTAGATCCACTAGACTGGTGCGCCTCTCTGTGCACCTAGTTCAAAGAAGGAGGGGTAGTAACCCCCAACTTCTCCTCGAGATACTCAAAATTATCCTTCAGAAGAACCTTAGTAAATATATAAGCAATTTGATCCTTTGTAGGCACATATTCCAACTTGACTTCATTCTCCAATACCTTCTCTCTCAAGAAATGATATCTGTTAGATATATGCTTTGTCCCCGAATGCATTATCGAATTCTTTGAAATATTTATTATACTTGTATTATTACAAAAGATAGGGATAGGCTCATCACACATCACTCCTATGTCCTTCAATGTTTGCTTCATCCATAACACCTGTGTGCAACAAGATGTTGTTGCAATGTACTTGGCTTCTGTAGTGGATAAAGAAATGAAATCATGTTTCTTGCTTAGCCATGAAACCAACCTTCCTCAAAGAAAGAATGCACCACCATTTGTACTCTTCTGGTCAACTACACAAACAGCCCAATCTACATCAGTGTAAGCACTCAAAGTAAAATCACTATCCTTAGGATACCACAAACCATAATCTAGAGTGCCTTTTAGATATATGAATATCCTTTTCATACCTGTAACATGTGTTTCCTTGGGTTCTTCTTGAAATCTGGCAACCAAACATACTATATGCATGATATCTGGTCTAGTAGCAATAATATATAATAATCTACCAATCATAGATCTTTACTTTCTTTGATCAACTTTAGGAGATTCATCATCCTCAATTTTCATCTTAGCATCATAGGGGTACTGACTAGTTGGATTCATCCATTCCAAACTTCTTCAGCAATTATTTAACATACTTTGATTATGAAATGAATATTCCCTTATTAGTTTGATTCACTTGAAGTCCAAGGAAGAAATTCAACTCACCAATCATAGACATTTCAAACTCTTTTTGCATCTCCTCTATAAATCTCTTGCACATACCTTCATTTCCTCCAAAGATAATATCATCAACATACACAACCACTATCAACATTTTGTTTCCTTCAACCTTGAAATAGAGATTAATGTTTGTGGAGCCTTTGTTGAACCTTTGTTGTGTCAAATACTTCTCCAACCTTGCATACCATGCTCAAGGAGCCTGTTTAAGTCCATACAATGCCTTTTTCACTTACAAACCATGTCCATTTTATCTGATAACTGAAATCCCTATGGTTTTTCCATGTACACCTCTTCTTCCAATTCTCCATTTAGGAATGCAGACTTAAGATCCATCTGCTAGAACTTGAAATCTTTGTGAGCAGAAAATGCCAAAAACGTCTAAATAGCCTCCATTCTTGCCACCAGGTCAAATGTCTCCTCAAATTCTATTCCTTCAACCTTTGAATAACCTTTGCACACAAGCCTTTCCTTGTTTCTTACTACTTCACCATTCTCATTCAGCTTATTCTTGAATACCCATTTTGTACCAATTACCTTCTTGTTTACCAGTCTAGGAACCAATTCCCATGTCTCATTTTTCTCTATCTGTTGTAATTCCTCTTTCATTGCTCTAACCCAATTTTCATTTTTACATGCTTCACACACTATTTTAGGTTCTATCTTGGAAAGTAAACACAAATTTACCTCAGCTGCTATGAATTTGCTTCTTGTTTTTACACCTTCACTTTTGTCTCCAATTATCTATTCTTCCGGATGATTTTTATGTACATGTAGACACCGAAATTTGGTTTAGGCCTGCAACTTTCATATTCTTCATATTTCGTACTCTTCATGGTCATGATTAAATAATTTTAATTATTTAATTAATTCATCTTTTATTAATTCTTCTATTAATTAAATAATATTGATTATTTAATTAATTCACACTTTTCTTTATTAATTAAATAAATGCTTTTTATTTAATTATGCTACTAATTAACCTTCTTCTTGTCAAATTAAATAAATTCTTATTTAATTTACTCTTTATCATATTTCAACTATAATTAAATAAATTCATAATTTATTTAATTATTCATTTAAATCCCCTTCATCATTTAATTAAATAAATATTATCTATTTAATTATTCTTCAAATATCGAGTCTTGAATTAAATGAATTATTTAATTCATTAATTCTATTTTAACACATTCTTCTATATTTTAGATAATTATGTGAGTTATCTAAGTATTCACTTTTACTCGACTCAACATCTATTTTAATCGTTTAGTTAACTATTGATTCGATGTCTAAGTGGTGTCTTCGAGTAATCTCTTCGTCAAATCATGCAATCCTCCAGTTCTAACTCATTTGCGTGTACATGCAAATTAATTAAATATTCTTATTTAATTAATTAAATGTTGTGCATGCATTCGAACAAAGAGTCGTTATAATCAATCTTTATCTTTGTCATGCAAAGATATTTCTTATGTTTTTGAATGCCGAACTGAAGATTAAATTATTTATTTAATCTTTAATCCTATTTATAATTCGAATCACTCATGTCATCACTATCAGTTAACATAATGCATGTCTAATCTGTTAATCTCAACTGTCCGTTGATCTTTCAATCTTGACCTGTCATTCGAATAATCAATTTTCTATAAATTGATTTGTCATTCTTCATTCCAATCTCTCTCGCAAATTTTATAATCTTTTGAGAGCACTCAATCTTGAATCTTCGATATTTTGCTAATCATTATCTTAGGCTATACTTGCACAAACTTGAAAATATGAGGGCAATTATACTACACAAGCAAAATGGAGAAGGGCAATCGAGATGAATCATGGAAATACGTTTGGAATTGGTGAGATTGTTCTAGTTTTAATTACGTTTTTACTTTCCCATGTTCTTTGTTGCTTAACTAATGAATTTTCATTTTAGATTTAGTATTGTATGCATGCATGTGTGCTTCTAATCTTCTCTGTTGTCTATTGTGTAAGCTTTTCATTTTCAGTGTTACATTTGGTGAACCCGACGTGAAGACACCATCTTCGCGAATCTGTAGATCTTTTAATTTTCATTTTTGCAGATTTTTCATACGGAACGACGCATGTGAAGTTTTCTGCACCACAATTGAATTTATGAACCACATCTAACAAAAAAATGACGCAATTGAAGTTTTTGAACCTCAAGTGATTTCTCGAGCCGCAACTGAAAAATAAATGACGCATCTAACTGGTAACGAAATGACGCAATTGACTGGTAAAATTTTATTTTCATTTCCTGCAATCTAAAATTTTCAATTGATTTTTGTGTTACTGATATCTTATTTTTAGCGTGTGGCCTTTTCGAAGTTAACAACTTTTTTGCAGGACGATTGATGAAGACAATATTGAAAATTACTAACGAGTTTTTCTGCAGGACGCTTGTCGAAGACCTTAGTTAAATTTAAAACAGATTGTTTGGTAGCATAGAAAATCTTTCGTTTGGTTAAAATTAACAAGTGTCTACTGTGTTTGGTGCGAAAGCACAAGTTTTTTCACCCTTTCGACTTGGTACATCGGAGTATCCTCTCCCCTTGCACATTCGTGCGATCCTGGGTGTAAGAGAAACGGTTACCAACTCTAGAACTTGGGCCTATTCTGGTGGGAAAAAGTACTCACCCCAGGACGACTCAGACCAGTAGCACCCTGAACCCGAGGGACTTCCAGCTGGTATATAAAAGTGGGTTCTTGGGGAAACCCCAAGAATCATGAGTGTGGTTCTGACGAGATGGATCTGAAAGGGGACTCGCATCGTATGGATCACACCCCATGAATGGAATGCTCGAATTAAATACCTTTTGTTTTAGAGACCAACCTATTTGTGGCCATTGCTTGGTATAGTGCAAGGTACAATATCATGCCCGAAGATACTCACTACTGATCCCCTTGAGTAGAGATAGCAGTTCTTGGGAGGTCATTACCCAAAGAATTCAGAATTGGTGTGCTCAAAAGACATTAATGAGTCGTGGAGGGGAGCCAATGCCACCAAATTCCTAAGCTATCCGCTCTCGAGAAGGAAAGGTGTTTATCACCAATCCGGAATATAATAGGTGGGCTATACCAAGTATACAAACCCTAGGCCTTTGGCCTATTAGGATGTGCTTGTCTGTTATCACTTTAAACGTTCTTTGAGTCCAAAATCGAAACTAAAAACACTTTGTCTTACGATTGTCTTTGATTGTCAGAATTTGGACACAAAAAATGAAGTCAGTTTAAATTTCATGTCACTGAAAATTCACTGAGAGTCGCAACTGTTCACTAGAAACTCGCATCTAATTTTTAGATTCGTATCTGTCAAATTTTGAGTCGCATCTATTAATTTTGAGTCGCATCTGTTATTTTCAGTCGCATCTATCAGTTTAGCTCACATTTGCTTTAGAAAAACCGCATGCATTATATTCTAAGTCGCATCTGTCAATTTGGACCGCAACTGTTAAAATTGGACCGCATCTGTGAAATCCTGCGATGCATCTATCTGATTATCAAAAAACCAAAATTCACAGTCACTGTCCAGTCAACACAGTTATACCAGTTTCAATTGTCTTCACACAAACTGTCTTTGAAACAGAAACCTGAAATGATTTGCTCAATTTTGCATACCTTAGGGTCATTTAGTCGTTACCATAGTTATCTTCAGTTAGAGTTTAGCTTCATCTTAGGGTACATATCACCTTGCATTAGACTTCTAGAAAGGTCGCTTTTACAAACTTTAGGATTGATTTACCATCTACACTCTAGAAAAGTCATAGTGTCAACAAAATTTGTCATTGAACCTAGTCCTATTATCTTACACTTTGTCCTACAGAGAGTCATCCTAGCTCATCACTCTAGTTAGGAAACTCAACTTGTCTTTGATCCTCGTCCTACATTGGTTCCTTGACTTCACTAAATTGACACCTTGGTTTGACTTTAGGTAGTTGGTCCCTTCATCTTGAGATTATAAAATTGATCACTTTAGGGTCTTGCTTAGACTTTTTGCATCTTTAGAGTCTAGACTAGTGTCATCCTAGGACATCCTTTTATTTTTCATAAGAAAATCTCAAAAACATAGACTAGAGTCATACTATTCATAGATATAGTCTTGCATTTCCTGCATATTGAGCTTGTCTTACATGGTTGAAACTAGGTCTAAGAGAAGAGAGAGAGAGAACATGTCGAACCCAAATGAGTTCATCAATCCATTTTCTTCAAGACCTCATAAGACTCTATTAGACAAATTCACTACTAGAAACACTCAAGGACATATCACAGTAGAGGACATAGAGGCTGTCGCACAGGACCCTGAGTTTGCTTCTTTTGTAGATGAGTACCTAGCAAACGATCGTCAACAATTTTTAGGAAAATTGCTAGCTGAAGGTGCTACCTTACCTCCAGGATTTGACATTAGCACCTTACAAACTTAACCTACACAAGGGACAAATACTATGACTGCTAGTACTACTATACCTCAAGTCAGCACGACTATGCCATCCAGCACGTCTACACAGAGTACGACAGTCCATACATCCCCATTTGGTACATCTAGCATGGCATCGGGATTTAATTTCACTACGGGGGCTTCATCATCTACTCCCTTTGGTCCTCTTGTTGTGAATAAAATGTCTAAAACCCTAGCCTCCACACCTTATGTCGGCGCTACCAGTTCATAGTCAATGACTACACCTAATACTAGTACCATGATAATAGAGAAGGATCTCATTGAAAAGGGTGAACTTAAGATGACAATAGCAAATTGAAACCCGATCGTACAAAACACCCCCACGGATAGAAACAGATTTTGGTCTCACAACAAAAATGTCACAAATGATGGGGTGGTTGATGCTAAAACATTACAAGTACGACCCCTCCTCACACTACAAGGGCCTCATAACTTTGCTAACATGCTTAATGCTATCAATCGACCTCCCAATGTGGTCCAAAACACTCAACGCTCACAACAAAGGAGATTTCAGAAACGTGAGTTCACTCCCTTAGGGGAACCCATTGAGTCAGTGTTCAAACAATTGCTACAACATAATCTCATACAGCTGCAGGAACCACGACAATGCAATCCAGGACAATTTAAACCAGCTTGGTGGGATGACAATTCCTTTTGTGACTATCATGGGACTAAGGGGCATAACCTACAAAACTGTCGACAACTGAAGAATATCATATAGGATCTAGTTGACAAGAGAATTATTGAGGTTAGTGGACAAAAACAAAAGACATCGAACATAGATCATCAAGTGTTTTCAGACCCACTACATGACCATGGGAAAGGAACTGTCCCTAGTTTGAGTACTAAGACCAATATGTCAGCCAATTATGCCAGTATGAAACATGATTATGATAGTGGCAAAATCATTCATTGCCTTCACACTGCCGATCAAAACATCAATACCATTACTATCAATGCTAATCCTGAGTGTGCAGTTAATACTCATCGTACTAAGTTCACTATCCAAGGCCCTCCATCGCAGAAAACATCACAACCTTCCAAGTTACAATATAACCTACTTGACCAGTTGGGGAAGACCCCAGCCCAAATTTCAATCTTGGAATTGTTGCGTATTTCTCCTGAGCATCAATCCATCCTCGATAAGTCTTTATAGAACACCATGGTCCCTAATGACCTTGATGTCAATCGTTTCTAGGAAATGGTGGGCTACTTGACCAATAATCATCATGCCACGTTCTCTAAACAAGACTATGCCACAGAAAAGATGAACCACAATGACCCTTTACATCTAGAAGTCCTTGTTGATGACACCAAAGTTAGATGAGTTTTGGTAGATGGAGGAGCAGGGTTAAATCTATGCACTTTAAAACTAATTAAGGCATTAGGTATTTTAGAAGCATGCATAGACACCACTAAGAGTATTGTCATTAAGGCTTATGATGATGAAGAACGAAAATCAAAGGGGGTGGTAACACTTCCTATTAGAATTGGTCCTACCGTGATGGAGACAAAGTTCCAGGTCTTGGATCTCACCCTCCCTTATAACCTTCTGCTAGGTAGACCATGGATTCATGCCATGAAGGCAGTCCCTTCCACGTATCATCAGTGTCTTAAATTCCCTTACAATGGCACCGAAATAACTATAGATGGTGATCCTGATCCTTTCCAGTATTGCACAAATCTAAAGGAGATCCCTCAACACCAAGTGCCAGTAAACCAAGAGGCCTCACCGTCTAATCCATCTTCCTATGTTGACCCTTCCATGCTCACTCGAACATCAATTTCACCCTCACTTCCTACCACTCCTAGGGTTGAGATCCAAGACAAGGGTTGTGGAGAGTATTATATGAAGACTTCTTATTGTGTTAGCCATTTGGTTCCTCCTAAGTCATTTGGTTTACCTATAACAGGTAGGGGACAATCTATGATCACTATCCATGTTCCCCCCACAACAACTTTCACTAAATGGGGTGAATTAAGCAAAGAGGTTGTAGATACAGAAGATGTCACTTTCTGGTTGTATAAGGAAGATAATCAAGAACCCCTTTTACTTGCTCATATTCCTACAAGTCTATATGGAAAGGGTTTCAAAATCATGCAAAGCAAAGGATATGATGGACAGAGTGGTTTAGGTTTAAACCAAGATGGTAGAATTGAACCAATATTTGTTTCTCAGTGGCCAAAAGGAGTAGGGCTAGGGTTTCAACTGATTCAGATTGGCGTTCCTAGTACTCCATTACCCTTACTTGAGGAAGTACATGCATTAGATGATATTAAGACATCTCATGAACCAGTAGACCAATATCATTCTGACTCCCCTGAATCTAATGATTATGAGTGGGATTCCTTATCCTCTACTTCTTCCATGGACCTTGACAAGTTATTTGGAGAACTTGACTTGCTGTTAAGTTCCTCACCAAATCCCTTAAATTCCTGTCCACCAAAGAAAATGACAAAAGAGGAGTGGTTTAAAAACTACTATTGGGAATCACTTGATCCTACCTTGTGGCAACCTGAGCCACCTATTTTTGATAGTCAAAACTTGGCATTAGGCCCACCTATTTATCCACCTAGACCCAAACCCAAAAGCAAAACAGACTTGGTACAAGACTTTTGTAACCACATGAATAATTCAATCTTTACCTTGACCCCATTGGACTTTGATAACTCCGATGATGACATGCCCTTAGTTTATTCCCAACTCATCGATTGGGATCAACAAGATACACCCGTTTTAGACACTTTTGAGAACGACGAAGCAATTGCCGAGTTCCTGGGATTACGTGAAGGCATACCTAACAGGGATCATAAAGCTAGTTTTACCATTGACTTAGACAACAAAGCATATTTTGGGGAATCTGTTCAACCCTCCAGTTGCAAAAATGAGAAAAAGAATAAACGAAATAAATAGATGAGTCTCTAGGTGAAAACCAAAAGGCACCTCTAGACAATGAAAAAGTAAAAAGAAAGGATGCATCTAAAGGTGAAAACCTCTCTAAGGCACCCAAGGATGGAGGTTTGAACATTCTTCCCATTACACAGGAAAAGTCACCCATGCTTGTTGAAGAAAATGTAGAGGTCAACATAGGCACAAAAGAGAATCCTCGACTAGTTTATTTTGCAGCGTCATTGACAACAGAAGAGAAGCCTAAGTTCCATGACTTATTTGCACAGAGACAAATAAATTTTGTTTGGTCATATGCAAACATCCAAGGTTGGACCCTGAAATTGTTCTACACCATTTTCCTTTACAACCAGATGCCAAACCAGTGAAACAGAAGTTGAGAAAAATGCATCCACAGATTGCTTTATTAGTAAAGGTAGAACTTAAGAAATTGTTAGATGTTGGTTTCATCAAATCTATCAACTATGCAGATTGGATTTCCAATCTTGTACCAGTCACTAAACCGACTGGGGGCATTCGCATCTGTACTAATTTTAGAGATATCAACAAGGATTGTCCTAAGGATGACTTCCCTTTGCCTAACATAGACATGATAGTTGACATGACAGCAGGATATGAGATGTTGTCCCTTATGGATGGATTTTCAGGATATAACCAGATTAGAATTGCAACTGAAGATCAACATAAGATAGCTTTTACTTGTCCTTGGGGAACGTATTGCTGAAATTTTATGCTCTTCAGACTCAAGAATGCAGGAGCAACCTATCAACGTGCCATGACTACTATCTTTCATGATCTAGTACACACTTGTATGGAGGATTATGTCAATGACCTTATTGTAAAATCCAAGACAAGGGCAGAACACTTATAGGTTTTAGACAAGATATTTCAGAGGCTAGAAAAGTATAAAGTGAGACTTAATCCAAAGAAATGTGTGTTTGGAGTCAAGTCAGCGAAATTGTTAGGTTATATCATCTCAAGATGAGGCATTGAAGTGGATCCTGCTAAGGTGAAAGCAATCATGGACATGCCACCACCCACCAATCTTAATCAATTAAGGACATTAGAGGGAAGGTTGCAATCTATCAGAAGATTTATAGTGCAGCTAGCAGACAAGACACATCCTTTTCAACATCTACTTAAGAAAGGAGTACCCTTTGCATGGACAGCTAAGTGTGGAGAGGATTTTCAACTCATTAAAGAATATTTACTCACACCACTTTTTTTAATGCCACCTGTTGAAGGAAGACCATTGATTCTTTCTATTATCGCAACCCATTCATCACTTGGAGCATTGCTTGCATAGAATGATGATGAAGGTCATGAAAGGGCAGTCTATTATATCAGTCAAACTTTGGTTGGTTATGAGCTCAACTATAGTAACATTGAATGTGCTTGTCTTGCAATAGTATTTTCTACCCAAAAACTAAGGCACTACATGCTAAACCATCAAACAATGTTGATTTCCAAAATATATCCTTTGAAATATTTTCTCAGTAAGGCAGCATTAACAGGACGACTAGCCAAGTGGGTTATGATACTTAGTGAGTATGATATCCAGTATGTAGAAAGGAAAGCTATTAAAGGACAGGTCATTGCTGATCAGTTAGCTAACGCACCTATACAGGCAGATCACCCCTTAGTTGTAGACTTTCCTGATGAGTTCATATTCACAATTGACACAAACATAACATGGAAGCTGTACTTTGATGGTTCACATACAAATCATGGTTTAGGAGCGGGTATACTGTTTATCACACCGCAGGGTGATTCCATCCCTAAGTCATTCAGGATTGCATTCCCATGCACTACTAACATGGCCAAGTATGAAGCTCTAGTGACAGGCTTACGCATGGCAGTCAAGTGGAAAATTAAGATTTTACAAGTATATGGGGAATCTCAACTAGTAATCAGACAGGTAAATGATGATTATGAGACTAAGGATGAGAAGCTTACTCCATACAAACACATGGCTGATAGCTTTAAAGAGTACTTTGACAAAGTTGAATTTCATCAAATACCTCATGTTTTAAACAAGGCAGCTGACGCTATGGCTACAATTGAATCACTTCTTGACATTCCTAACAACGTGCCCAAGTTTGAGTTCCTAGTAGAACAACTTTTGGTCCCAGCCTACGATATTCCAGATTCTGAAATGGTGTGTGACATTGTTGGTCTCGATTCCCCATGGTACAAAGAAATCTATGATTACCTTCATTCCGAAGTCATACCCATTGGCCTATCCAACAACCAACATAGGACATTCCTCCGCAAGTCAGCCAAATAAACCATCGTCAAAGACACCTTATATAGACGCGCCTTAGATAATACCCTATTGAGATGTCTTGATTCTATTGAAGCACAAACAACCTTGCATGGGGTGCATGAGGGTATATGTGGTTCCCATTCTAGCGGTCCTACCTTAGCCAAAAAGATTATGAGACTGGGTTATTACTGGCCTACTATGGAAAAAGACTCATATGTCTTTGTAACGAAATGCCACCAATGCCAAGTTCATGGAGACTTGATACATGCCCGAGCACAGGAGCTCTATCCTATCACGTCACCATGGCCCTTCGCCCAATGGGGACTCGACCTCATAGGTAAGATCCACCCCACATCATCTAATGGACACAAGTTCATTATCACGGCCACTGAGTACTTTACGAAGTGGATTGAGGCTATTCCTATGACATACATTACTAGCGCACAGATTTCTAGATTTATCTTGAACTATATCATCTGTCAGTATGGTGTCCCTCAATCCACAATCACTAATAATGGCCGCCCATTTAAGAACCAAGAAGTCTATCATCTGTGTGATCAATTTCATATCCAACATCACTTCTCCACTCCATACTACCCCCAAGGTAATGGCCAAGCAGAGTTGTCTAACAAGACCATCATTCGAATCCTCAAGAAGACTGTCAATGATGCTGGTCATGACTAGCATTTACAGCTTAACCTTGCCTTATGGGCTTATCGCACAAGTATCCGTACTCCCACTGGTGCTACTCCATATTCACTTATTTTTAGGTCTGAAGCCATTCTGACTATTGAGGTCGAGATTCCTTCCCTAAGGGTATCCCTAAAAGGCCACATTGATGATGAAGAGTATCGAGTATCGCGACTCCATGAGCTAGAATTCCTAGATGAGCGAAGACAGAAGGCATTAGACCATCTTCAAGCATATCATAATTGCCTTTTTCGTAGCTATAATAGGAGAGTGTTGAATAGAAACTTTGACATTGGTGACCTGGTTTTAATGGAGAACCCAAAGAATCAAGTAGAAAGAGAGAAACCAGGAAAGTTTGAACCTAATTGGTTAGGACCTTATGTTGTTACAGAAGCTTTTGGATCAGGAGCGTACCAACTCTCTACTCCTGAAGGTGAACCATTGTCCTCACCAATCAATAGTATGCATCTGAAGAAGTTCTACGCATAGCTTCTAGGAGCCTTTGTCTTAATTGGCAAAAATACAAAAAAAAATCATAAAAATCATAAAAATTGTTATCAAGGTGAAAACCTGGCAAACAAGCATCTTGGTAACACCAAAAAAATTAGTTAATATGGAAAATAGTAAAGAAAAATCATTCATCCAATAGTGAAAACCACTTCGGTGGTGCTTTGGATAGGTATCATGGTGAAAACCGAGCAAACAGGCGCCATGTGTACTCAACTCTGCTCCTTTGTCTACTATCATTCTAATCTACCTTGTATATATTCCACTTCCTTGTACATAGTCCTTATCCCTGTACATACTACCTACCCTGTACATAGTCCCTACTATGTACATAGTCAACTTCCGTATACATAGCCCACTTCCTTGTACATAGTCCACTACCTTATCCATTGCTTGTATATACCATTCATAAATAAGTGGTAGTCTTTCCCATAACTTGGAATGATTGACATCGAGAGCATTTCATATCCCTTGTTTTACCCTATTCATAGTCAATTGGTCTTATACTCGACTGGGGGAAAACACTTGACATGCGTCATATTAGTTCTTACATTGGTTGTGTTGAAGACGTTAAAACCATGGAAAATCCACAAACATCTCAAAATGACCTGAGAAAACACAAAAAAATTAGAAAACTTCAAAAAGACAAAAAAATCAAAACATTTCAAAAATTCAAAAACAGAGTCAAAGTCAGTCGCCCTTGTCAGTCTTTGTCGTTTGTCAAACTACATTGCCTCTGCGACTAGACGTAGGCAAGGCCATCTGCCGATGTGCCCCCGAGGCATTAGGTCAGTCCGTTTAGGTTTGTCTGTATAAATTCATGATTTACTCCATATGTCTATATGACAAGGTCATTGGTCATGTCGAACTATGAGGTCTCTACATGTACAACGTAGGCAAGGCCATCAATCGATGAGCCCTCGAGGCCGCACTAGGTCAGTCCATTAGAGTTCGTCACATTCACTTTCACACACGTCTTCTATTTGTAGTTGATCTTGTCGGTCGCAGTCAAGTCAAACTACGAGGTCTCTGCGTGTACAATGTAGGCAAGGCCATCAATCGATGAGCCCCCGAGGCCGCACTAGGTCAGTCCTTTAGGGTTTGTTGTCACACACAGCTATTTGTCCACACATCGTCTCAAGTCATGCATCAATCTGGTGAACTAGTCAGCAATGTCTCTAAGTCAAATCAAACAACTTGCCAAACAAAACAATTCAAACAGATCAACCAAAAGTCTGCTCCAGGATGTGTCCTTCTTGGAAACAGACGTTATCAAAACAATCAACCTATGTCTTATTCAGGATGAGACCTTCCTACATAATTGATAAGGTCAAACAATCAAACATAGCCTTACACAGGTTATCACATCAATGGCATCTGACTCAACGTCTTATACGATACATGTCTTTCTAAAACCAGGCTTTGTCATGCCTTATACAGATAGTCATAACATCGAAACCAGACTCACAGTCTTATCCGGTATGTGTATCTCCTGACATCAGGCTCTATCAATCAATCCTTTTTTCAATCAAAACAAATCAAACAAACAAGTCATGTGTGGGTCCTAGTCTGAGACCTGCTACTGTGTGCCGCTGAAAAATTGGGAGCCCGTCTCTCTAGGGGAACCTCTGCCTCATATAAGTCCCGGTAGTATCTCTCCCTCTCTCCGGCTTTGACCAACTCTCTGGAAAATGTTGTTGATGGTCCTGTGCATAGTGACCTGAGCTCTGTGAACCTTTGCTCAGTCTCCTATCGCCGGGCTATGGCCTGATCCCTATCCATCAAGGCTCTGTCTCTCTCCATCCGATAGGAATCCCTCTTGGCCATCAACACTCTCATCTGATCCTCCAATGAGGCAACCTGGGCTCGCAATGTATCCATGTCTGGGTCCTCTGCCCCTCTCTAATCCTGTCTGGCCCTGTCTATCCCATCATCCTCCTCATCAAACTCCTCCAGGATCTA
This sequence comes from Sequoia sempervirens, assembly GCA_007258455.2. NCBI lineage: Eukaryota > Viridiplantae > Streptophyta > Pinopsida > Cupressales > Cupressaceae > Sequoia > Sequoia sempervirens. The sequence goes on from VDFB02075321.1 coordinate 30,987,686, forward strand.
ATCCTTGATCTCTCTCTCGTGATCATCCTCCTCCTCATCATCCTCCCGGTAGGCACCTAGCAAACCAAGAGCATCAATTTCTGGCTCCTCAACACCTGCCTCCTCGACACCTCCCTCCTCTCTGCCTGCCTCCTCGACACCTGCCTCTGCCTCTACTACGATATCTGGGATGTCTGGGATAACTACCTCTGCCGGCTGCTCCTCCTCACCACCTCTGGCCACATCTAACATGGCCACATCCTCCTCTCCTCCTCTCTCCTCTCGGAATGGTGACAAGGCTGGCCCTCGTCCTCTCCAACCACCTCTCCCTCTGCCTCACCTACCTCTAGGACTTGTCCCACACCGCTCTACCAGTGTTGGTTGCCCTGGATCTATCAAGGGGATCAGCCTGTGCACTACCCACCACTGATCATAAGCTGGAGTGGTCCCTGGATCTGCCGGTCTGTCTCTCCATCTCCATAGAAGTGCCTATAACCCATCAATATCTGCCTCTGCAGTCACGACTGGAATCTCTAGCCCCCATAGCAAGACCTCTCGTGATGACCGAGCAAACTCTACTCTCCCTCAAGGTACATCCTGTACCTCTCCAAACTATCTCAATACCTAGTCTGATAACTTCCACTCTATAATGTGCATGTGGGACACTGTCCATCCCACCAAATACTGTGTCTATCTACAAAATGGCAGGTGCTCATCCTCATCTGACCACTGCTCGTAGCCTAGGTACGGTCTCCATGTGAACTCCTGCATCATTTCTATGGCATGTCTAAAGTAGCCTGTGTCTCCAATATGATGCTGAGTGGTCACCCCTGCATAACAAAAGGTGTATGGGGATCCATGAGGTACATCTACTGTAACAGGTGGCCTGAAAATAGCGATATGCTCCCACACCCATACCATCAGGAGCGTGGTACCGCAGCTCATCAACTATGCCTCTCGGTAGGAAATTTCATGCAAGTGGAAGTACAGCATCCCTAGTACACACGAACCCCAGGCATATACGACTCAATGCTCCAGCATGCCCACTAACATCTCCCCCCATCCCACAAGGAATCCATGACCACGATGGTCAGGTAGTACAATACCACCTATCAGTGTCGCTACAAGACAGTCTAACTGTCTATATCTTTGGGCCAATACCCGCCACCTAATCTCATAGTCATCAACCCCTAGTTGTCTAACGTTGGCATGGGGGTAATATCTACACATCTCGGCAATCCCCCTCTGTGTATCATAGGCTACCCATGTCCCTCTAATAGGTAGTCTCAATATCCTATATACATCCTCTAAGGTCACCGTCGCCTCTCTAGTCGAAAGGTGGAAGGAAGACATCTCCGAGTGCCACCGTTCACATAATGCCGTCAGTAATCCCCGATTTGCCCGAATCTAGGGCATATCGGTCACATGTAACAAACCCAAATGCCATAGAGTTTGTCGTTCGGCCAGCTGCAAGCTGTCTCTAAATCGAAATGTCGTGGGTCTCGACTCTCGTGTATAAATAGGGTCTAATACAACCTGCAACAATATTATACATGTCTCATGTCAGCCTGAATCATCTATCCTAGTAAAAAAATGACTGTTTTAATATAAAATGCAAATGCATCGTTATTTTGCACATGTGTCATTCTTTTACACATGCGTCGCTTTTTAACAAATGCAGTTCAAAAATTCTATATGCGTCATTATTAATCAAATGCGGTTCATAATAATCAAATGCGTCATGAACATAACATTTGTGTTTCGAAATGAAAAATGCATTTCAAAATAAACAAATGCGGCTATTAATATGCACATGCGTTGCAAAATGTCAAATGCGTAGCAAAAATAAACAGATGCATTTGTTTGCTAAAGCCTATTCTAAATGACCTGCATAAACTTTCAAATGCAGCTTTTCACGGTCAAATGCGTCGTTTGCGCATACACATGCGATGCAAAATGAAAAATGACACATAACTAAAAATTGAATTAAATGCATTAAATAATGCGCAAATCAAAAATTTTCAAAAGGCAAGTTTTAGGTCCATACCGGGGGGTCTACGCCGACTAGTCTCTGGTATGTCTGGATCCTGTATGCACGATGGTGAGTGGCTGGAACTGGAGACATCCTCGCTAAAATTCAGAGCAAATTTTTCAATCTCAAAGCTAGGTGGGTGCAAATGAATAGTTTTTCACCCCAATTCAAATATATACCTAGGGCTTAGGTGGCATTTCCTTCCTACTAGCCATGTAAACTTCCCTTTTCTATCATCCTGTACCCGTCCCTCCCATTTCCAAACCCAATTCCGTCAACTGCATTGCATTTCTGCCTCTCTACTGGGCTAATCGGGAGCATTTCCAAAAATTTTCAGAACATTTCAAAAATTTGTCAATTTTCCCGAGGGGGCATACCTTCACCTATTCTAATTTAGAGCATGACTGGGACATATTTTTATCGACTTTCTTTGACACAATGCCTAAAAGTGACATTGTATCAAAGAGGGGCAAATGTAGACACTGAAATTTGGTTTAGGCCTGCGACTTTCATATTCTTCATATTTCGTACTCTTCATGGTCATGATTAAATAATTTTAATTATTTAATTAATTCATCTTTTATTAATTCTTTTATTAATTAAATAATATTGATTATTTAATTAATTCACACTTTTCTTTATTAATTAAATAAATTCCTTTTATTTAATTATGCTACTAATTAGCCTTCTTCTTGTCAAATTAAATAAATTCTTATTTAATTTACTCTTTATCATATTTCAACTATAATTAAATAAATTCATAATTTATTTAATTATTCATTTAAATCCCCTTCATCATTTAATTAAATAAATATTATTTATTTAATTATTCTTCAAATATCGAGTCTTGAATTAAATGAATTATTTAATTCATTAATTCTATTTTAACACATTCTTCTATATTTTAGATAATTATGTGAGTTATCTAAGTATTCACTTTTACTCGACTCGACATCTATTTTAATCATTCAGTTAACTATTGATTCGATGTCTGAGTGGTGTCTTCGAGTAATCTCTTTGTCAAATCATGCAATCCTGCAGTTCTAACTCATTTGCGTGTACATGCAGATTAATTAAATATTCTTATTTAATTAATTAAATGTTGTGCGTGCATTCGAACAGAGAGTCGTTATAATCAATCTTTATCTTTGTCATGCAAAGATATTTCTTATGTTTTCGAATGTCGAACTGAAGATTAAATTATTTATTTAATCTTTAATCCTATTTATAATTCGAATCACTCATGTCATCACTATCAGTTAACATAATGCATGTCTAATCTGTCAATCTCAACCGTCTGTTGATCTTTCAATCTTGACCTGTTGTTCGAATAATCAATTTTCTATAAATTGATTTGTCATTCTTCATTCCAATCTCTCTCGTGAATTTTATAATCTTTTGAGAGCACTCAATCTTGAATCTTCGATATTTTGCTAATCATTATCTTAGGCTATACTTGCACGAACTTGAAAATCTGAGGGCAATTATACTACACAAGCAAAATGAAGAAGTGCAATCGAGATGAATCATAGAAATACGTTTGGAATTGGTGAGATTGTTCTAGTTTTAATTACGTTTTTACTTTCCCATGTTCTTTGTTGCTTAACGAATGAATTTGCATTTTAGATTTAGTATTGTATGCATGCATGTGTGCTTCTAATCTTCTTTGTTATCTATTGTGCAAGCTTTTCATTTTCAACGTTACAGTACATATTTTGGAGTCTTAGGAGCATATTCTAGATCTTCTTCTTCTTCTTCAATATTTTCTTCTTCTTCCTTATTATCTTCTTGTACTTGTCCATAGATAGGTTCATCTGGTTCAACCTCACTTATTTCAACTAATCTGTGCATATCTTCATCAACTTTTACATTTGCACTTTCAACAATCTTTCTCAATCTTTTATTGAAGCATCTATAAGCTTTTCTATTAGTTGAGTATCCAAGGAAAATACCTTCATCACATATTGCATAAAACTTTCCTAGGTTCTCATCATTTCTTTTAATATAACATTTTCTTCCAAACACCTTAAAGTACTTAACAGTAGGAATTTTTACATGCCGCAATTCATAAGGATTCTTTGTGATGTTACCTTTGATCTGAACACTGTTAAGAATATAAAAAAAAGTGTGAATTGATTCTCTCTAGTACACTTCAAATAAATTCATCTCTTTCATCATAGTCCCTGCAGCCTCTTGAACAATTTGATTCTTCCTCTCACTTACTCAATTCTGCTGAGGTGTTCTAGGAGCATAAGGATGCCTCTTTATACTATTCTCTTCACAAAACATATTACACTCATTGGAAGTAAATTATCCACCTTTGTCAAACCTTAAACATTTGATTTTTAGGTTCACTTCATTATCTACCATAGCCTTGAACACCTTGAATCTATCCAAAACTTGAGCTTTCTCCCTAAGAAAAAGTAACCCATGTCATTCTAGAATAATCATCAATTAGAAGCATAAAATACATGTCACCATTAAGACTTCCTATTCGTGTGGTACCACAGAGGTCTATATGAATCAATTCCATCATTTTGATAGTTAATTGTTCTTTTCCTTTCAAGTTGCATCTTGTTTTTTTCCCAACTAACAACTTCTGCAAATAGTATTGATAGGCTTTGTGATCCTAGGAAAACCCCTGATAGCTTCTCTTGAACTAATCTTGATCAGATTGCTAAAGTTTTCATGTCCCATCCTCTGGTGTCATAGCCAACTTTCATTAACTTGAGATACAAAACACTAAACATTAACAACCTTAAGTTGATAAATGTTTCTAGCTTCTCTTGAACTAATCTTGATCAGATTGCTAAAGTTTTCATGTCCCATCCTCTGGTGTCATAGCCAACTTTCATTAACTTGAGATACAAAACACTAAACATTAACAACCTTAAGTTGATAAATGTTTCCATATGTTCTTCTTCTTGCAAGTACCATAGTTATGGACCCTTTTCTGATTTCACAAGTACTATCCTAAAATACAAGCTTGAATCCTTTGCTACACATTTATCCAACACTCAAGAGATTATTCCTTAAGCCCTTAACATAATAGACATCATCAGTATTGTGTTTTCCATCAAAACTAATTGTTCCTTTTCCAACAATCTTTGCACTAGAATCATCTCCAAACATGACTAATCCTCCATCATACTTTTCAAGTTTAGGAAACTTACTTTTGTCTCCGGTCATATGATTTGACCAGCCACTTTCAATTAACCAATAATCTTCATCTTGTCTAGCATGAAAGGCAATAACCAGAGTATGTTCCATCTCTTCCTTCTTGTTTTCTAGACCACATTCCCTTGCACATCTTCCATGATTAGTAGACGCTAATTTATTCTCTAAGGCTAGAAACAAGCATTCATCATTATCACCCTCAATATTAAATTCATCATTGAAAATTTCAGCATCTTCTCTAACATAATACAATTTCTTGAACTTGTTGTCCTTTTTGTCTTTATTGTCTTTGCTCTTCTTATGTATGGCTCTATTTGGACATCTTGAAGCATAGTGACCAATATTTCCACAACTAAAACATTTAAAAGGTAACATACCTTTGTACTTTTTGATACCTTTCTTCAATTTCCTTGTAAAATTTTCTTCCAACTCCTCTAAACTATCATCATCCAAATCATCTTCTATCTTAGTGGCTTTGAAGGTTGTTTCTATTTTCTCCTTTTCTTTTCCAAACTTCCTCATTTCAAATGTGGTCAAGGTGCCAAATAGTTGTTCTTTAGTGAATTTCTTTGGATCATAAAATTCATCAATGGAGAATACCTTATCACTGTAACTCTCTGGTAGGGTCATTAGAATATTTTCCATTACATCTTCATCTATCAAAGTACCACCTTGATTTTTGACTTCATTTACTACACTATTAACCCTTTGAAAATAGCTTGCAATGTCTTCACCTCCTTCCATTTTCAAGTTCCCATATCCATGCTTAGCTATTAACTTCTTTAATAATTTGACTCTATCATTTCCTTCATAGATATCCTTCAACTTTTCCCAAACTTCATAAGCAGTGCCCAATGAAGTAACTTTTGTCAGCTCGGTCTTAGATAAAGCACCATAGATTGCATACCTTGATTTTTCATTTTCTTCATAGGAAGAAATATCATTTGCAAAAGAAGGACCATTTGCTAGCTCAACATATTCTGTCTCAATAGCTTTCCAAGTCTTGTAACCAAGAGAGATCAGGTAACCTCTCATCTGCACTTTCCAGAAATTGTAGTTGGATCCATCAAAAATGGGGATTGCCAATTTGTGTGCCATCAGATCTACCTCAAGCAGTTAAGCTCTTCTCTGAGGAACCAAAGCTCTTATAGAAATTGTTGAAAACACAACTAAGAGGGGGGGTTGAATTAGTTGTCACCAATCACATTCACAAATCTCAAACAATGATTAACTCCACATCCATTTTAATCTATTATTAAGTATGAGCATGAAGTGAAAATAACATAAAGCAATATCAACACAAGAAACACCAGATTTACATGGAAAACCTAATAATGGAAAAACCACGATGAGGATTAACTCACAATATAAGAGTAATTGCAAAACCATTTACAAAGAGGCTCACTGCCTACACATACAAAAAGATAGAAATAAGAATGCTACACAGAGAACATTATCTCAATGCAACAAAATATCCACCACAACAACTTCCACACATTCGCAACCTTGATCAAAGAATTATAGATACCATTAGCTAACTACTTTCAGAAGTCTAACACATTAAATTTATCACTTCCTCAATTCACTTTCGTATTATCTTCACATCTATCTTGCTTCTCACACTTTTGGCATACAAACCTTAACATCTTGCCTTGTATTTATACCATCTTCGTCCCTAGAAACTTTTTCCAAGTTTAGCTACACATGCTTCATTTTACAAATTCAAATTAGGTTGGCAACTCGACATTCCCATGGTGGATAAGAATGAGAGAGGACCAAACCAACACTTAGCCAAGACCCAAAACAACATCTCAAATTAATCACACACTTCCTTAATTGATACTTATCCTTCGCATGACATGTAAACACCAAGTCATCCAAACCTAATGAAAACACCAATGAACTTTGAAGTACATGCTTCTGCAACAAGAAGATAACATGCAGACCACATAACAAGCTTCACCATACACTAGAGCACATCTTAGATTCCTTCAAATTCATCCGCAGTAAATCCAACAACCTTCATACACATAACACTTTCCATCAGTCCATCCAGACTATATAGACACATAGAAACTCAGAAACTAGTCTTCTGGAGCACCAAACCATGAATGCCTTTGACAGAACATAGATAACACCATTATAAGCCTTCTTCCAAACCCATAAGACCTAAAAAAAAAATAGCAGAGGATTGCAGAGTATAAAAATTTCTCCCAGTCCACAAACAAACAAATCTGCCAAAATAGTTCACAAACTGGTGAACACAACTTTCACTCTTCATCAAACCAGAAGCTATAATCCAAGATATATCACCCAAGGATGCCCTTAAAAAACACTTCAAATCCGCACAAGCATAGGATCAACATAGAAGAAATGTGGAGCAAATTATAAACACACATACAACTCTGACTTCATTATTTATTAATTTTCTCAAAAGAACTTGGTAACTCATCATATCAACACACCTACAACATCATAAAGATAGCTCCATGTACTCACAACATATCAACAGTATCTCAACTATGAATGCACCACCTAAAATCACTTGTTTCTTTTCTCTGCAACAACCTATATTGTGTTGACATCAATGACAACATTAATGAAAACACCACCATACTCATTCATACTTGCAATAGAGTGGGGACATGGTCAATCTCATCAGATAATCCTACCTTGCCCCTCGACAACTACTCCTGGGCAGAAATACCAACGACAGATCTGACAAAAAGGCTTGTAGAGAAACCAAAAGTGACCTTCATCCTTTCCATCAGAAGGTGTCACACACTTCTCCTAACAACTTACCTAAAAGTCATGGACTGGGTTGTGATACTCTTAAACCTTCACAACACTCAAGTTTACAATGATCACAAGGTACCAGAGAAAAGTCTCAACATTGATGAATAGGAAGACATTGACTCACATTGATTTCACCAAAAATGTAAGAGGGGGACCAACCATGTCAAGGCTCCAAGTCATAGAGAGCTGAGAGCTAAGGGCTACCCTGACTTACCTCACTCTAAATGGGTTTTTTATGACAAGGATCAAGAATGATGAGGAATATGATGTACTTCAATCACCCTCCAGATCCCAAACTTAGGTTTGGGCTAGGTGAGCTAGTTTTTGGAGTCAATTTTGTGCCTCATATAGCTCTCTGTCCAAGAATGGAAGCATAGTTTTGGGATGACAGTGCGACGCACTAGCATCTTTTGGGTGTGCTGGTGTCTATACAATTAAAAAATAGTGAACACAACATAAACTACCAAAAAATAAACTAACAGCCTAGCTATTAAATCTAGAAGGTAAAAATAGAATGAGAAAGTAAAGGAAATAGAGACTAAAGTGATCGAACAAGTAAAAAGAAATAGTGTGATGAAGATAATCTCACAAAAGTGTTCATTCACTAGCTAGCTCCACGCGTACTCTCACCTTCACACAAGCAAGAAGGGGAAAATTGTTGGGGTTGTATAGGAGTCTACCTCAGACAGACCCCTATTTTGGTGTTTTCACCTCCATGGACAGCCAAAAAGCAACAAAGTAGAAATATGCAAAAAAGAGAGGTAAAGGAAGTAGAAGTTGCAGTAAAAACTACAAAACAATAAAGTGCTACTCAACCAAATCACAAAGGAGAGGAGTGAAACATTACCACCTCCACCCAAAATCCCACTAGCCAATGGAGGAGAATATGGACTTGGCAAGGTCACCATAGCCACAACTTTGATGAAGGGAGGTCTCGCAAGACTCCAAGCCCATTTTGTCATGGCTTGCTTCACACTTGTTATGTGGATTTGATGGAGTGTTGCTTCTACAATGGAGTGTTGAAGTGTTGCTTGGGAGTGAAGAGAATGTTGGAAAATGCTAAGAGAATGCCAATTTGTTTCTTAGAGAATTCAAGAGAGTGAAAATGAGATGAAGATGTATGAATTTGAAGGAGAAGAGGGAAGAATCTATCATTTACAGGGTTGGTTGGTCGAAGAGGGACATTACAAATCATTCCCAATTGAATGTGTAATGCCTCTACCAACTTCAAATGTGGGAATTCGTCAGGGATGACAACACACCATGTGGATGTCTACACACCATGTGTGCATCCCTAATATAAATTATCTCAACAACAAAACAGATAGATTCTAAGTGGAAGGAAGGTAGTTGGGTGATGTGGAATTTCACCTTCGGATTTGATTTTCTAAGGTGATGATGTGTAAAAGGTGAGTTGTGTAAGGGGTGCAAATTCGCTCCTATACACAAAACAAGTCCCCTCAAGAAGAGAGAAGAATAATAAAGGTCAGAATTCTTTTAACCAAAGCATGAAATTGGGATGAGACGATAAACAAGGGTCCCAACCCTATACAAAACCACAAAGAGGTTTAAAATGAAAGAGAGTAGGGAATACTAGAGTCTCACTTAGGCAATCCTAAAACCAAACCAAGTTGAGCTATTGCTTGCAACCTGAGAATGAGGTAGGAAGAGAAAGAATAAAGATATTTCCTCCTCCTATGAACAACAATCCAAACAATACTATCATCCAAATTCATATTACAAGGGGAAACAAGAGGATAAGCCTCCACAAAAGGCGTATCACCATGAAAAGAGGGAATAGGAGGACAAAAAGTTGAAAGGAAATCATCCTCCACTTGAGAATTATGGAGCTAAGTTAGGGTAGCAAGTGAATTAGGTCACAAGCACAAAGTAGAAAGTATCCTAGTAGCACTTTAGAAGATAGAGTCTCAACATAATCTTGATAAGAGTCATTAGTCAAAGAATCAAAAGTGTGGGATGTCAAGTGATCTCCATTATAATTCTTCCACCAAGTAGTATTTCCTTTATGATGCAAGAGAGAACAATTTGTATCCAAGTGACCAGTTGAGAAGCAACAAAAGCATCTAAAAGGAGACCCTCATAGTCAAGTAATTGAGTCTAAGGCCTACCCCAACCATCAAAACCACATCCCTATGAAGAGACTTGGAGCTTTCAATTTCCACCAAAATGCAAGAGAAGGTAGAGTACCCCATGAAGGAAATCAACCTTCAACTAGCGACCAATAAATTTTTCAATGGCCTTATAACAAGAATATTCTCAAAACTAGATAAGGACTTGAATATTCCAATATCCATGTTGCTTGAGAAATGATACTGAACTAATTCAACACAACTTGGGTTGCAGCTAGATAAGGACTTGAATGTTGTAAAAATGATGGTAGATCTAATGGATGTAGTTGTGGAAGTCTCGATATTGCCTCCACATTCATAGCATTCTCTAGTTTATTCTTTTGTTTTATGTAGCTTTCCTTTGTTTCACAAAACACATCCTTTTTTGGCTCAAATGCCTGAACTCATTTGTTGATTTTTTCCTAATCATGCTAGCTTGTTCTTTAAATGAAACATTTAGACTTTATGCTGAAAAAAATGGCCTATTTACCTTTTGAAAGCAACAAACATATGAAAGAATGATACTCATTTTAGATGTAAAATAGAATGCATGTTGTACCTTGTCTCCCACTGCTTGATTCTTTTTATGCAGTCTCCATTAGATGTGACAGGTTGAACAGTATAAATTCTTTTAAATGTTCATGTGTTGGCCTCATTTATAAAGCACATTTTATTTTCATAGCCCCTTTTGATCCTGCTTAAGGGTTGCTCCATTGAGGGCACTATTGTTTGAAATGCATTGAATAAACCTATAACATGATATGATTTGCTTTCCCTTTACTCGTTGCATTCTGAAATACATTTCATTGCATAGCCTTCTTTGAAGATCATGTAGCATGAAGTGGTTGTTCTTCTATCTCTGTTGAGTGAATGACCATTGGTTTATTCCATGTGAACAGTGTATGGTTCTTTTGGCTCATGTAGACTTGTGTCTTTCACCATGTTCTTTCAGTACTCTTTGTTATTAGCTCTTGTCGCACAAGGTTATTATTGCTCATAAATTCTTGTTGTCCCTTTAATGTAGATTTTTGCTATTTTCCCACCATGAAATGTAGCATGTATTCTCCCTTCTTTGACTTCCCCAATCCTCATGGTTCCACAATAATTTCTTGCTACCCCACATGTTTGTAACCTAGTTTCCACAACATTTCAGCCCTTTTGATCATATTCAACAAATAAACACCATCTCCTCACTTTAATTCTAGTGGGAAAACACATGTCATCTATGTTGGTGACCTGATATCTCACCATCCTATGTGATGTGTGGTTGTCCAATAGGGTTAAGGTGAGAGGGACCTAATAGCACCTTGCACTGTTACTTCATGCTGCCCCATAAGCCTCATGATGGCTTCAAGCATGTCTTGATTTCTCCTTCATTATTTAAGAGATGCATAATTGAACTTGATGCATCTATAAGTGAACTTGATGCATCTCTAAAATCACTTACTTCTTTTAATAAAATGGATCTTGGATCCACTTAAGAAGATTAAAGGATATATCCAGAAAATTGTACCTTCCTTTTGACATGATGGCAGCCATATGAGTGATTCATTATGAAAAGATGAAGTATGAACTCTTGACAGCTCAAATTATATGTTGCATCTTTTGAATCTGATAATAAATTTGATCAACTGGTGCGATTCCATGTTGATTTAATGCATTAATAGCATGTCTATCTTTGATCAAGTTTCTCAATTTCCTATCCCTCTTAAAATATCAGAGGGAAGCATGTTGAACTCTACCCTCGTGGGAGCCACATTTACCCCACATTTTGTAATAAGTTGAATTAGAACAGTAACAAGACTTGTCCTAAATCTGCACAAGGAACAAATAGTTAGATAAACAAAGCATATCATAGGGTTTTTTGATCACTCCTTTCTTGTTTTTAGGGACACTTATGGTATACTGCTATTTTAATACTTGTAGACATTTGATCACCTGTTTATGGATGTTTTGCATATAATTTTGATCGGGTATCTTTCACTACTCTAACAACACTATTTTAATCCAATGCAGGAAACCTAGGAGCAGTGAGGAAGGATTCAAATGGAAGCAAAGCAGCAGAGCAGAAGAGATGATGCAAGGCCAAGTCAACGAAATTCATCATTCCACCAGGAAATGATGGGTCGCTTTTCATGTTATATACAATTTTAATTTTGTGTCCATATGCGTATGATTTATTCTTTACTATCATTAGGATAGCTAGTCCCTTGGCTTGTGAGGGACATTTATACTCTCATGATTATCAATAAATATTACATTTGCAATACACATGGTTCTCTTTCTCATTTTTTATGTAATTGCAACATTGAAATAAAATATAATCTATTTTTTGACAACCTCTTTTATGCATATTAATGTTCTTAGTAGACTATGGTTTATCTTTTAAAATGTTTAAATGAAAACAACAAAAGAATAAACACTAAGTTACCTAATTTCATCTGAAAGCTAAAAATCAGGTAACACTTCCATTGAGACGAATAGTACCATCCTCAATGCGGTCCCGTATCTCATGATGTAGATGCATACAACATTTCAGTATCATGTCCATTAACTCAATGGTACTAACAGGAGGTATTTGCATCGTACTAAATAAGGTAAGATTCCTTAAGAGGTTTAGGGTTCTCCAAGGCTATGATCTTATCCTTTAGCAACTTCTACAAGATGGAAGAATAAGATTCTACTAACTTTGTGAGTTTTTTATTGCATTTGAGGCCATAATCATTCATAGTGGTTACTACATTTGCAACAACCTTACCCTTTCTAGATATCGATACAATGGACTTCCCTTCTGAATGGGAGCGCTTGGAGGATCCTATGAACTAAACTATCGTTTGTTGATATTCTCATAATGCAGCACACAAATGTGTGAAATAAGGGTATTTCATAAGGAAAAAATTCTCCTACCAAGGTCTCTACAAGTTTCCTATTAACACCTTCTACATGTCAGAATTAGGCAGGAGGTATGAGATTTATGAGAAGAACACTTGGTAACGTGCTATGAAATCAATAATCTTCGCATTACCCCCTTGTTTGTATCTGACGAGATCCAAAAAGGTCATCTTCGGTTCAATGTTGGCTTGGAACTGTTGGAGAAACTAATTTACAAGTTGATCAAATGAGAAGATAGAATTGTTTGGTAAGGAACAATACCATTCAAGCATTGTGTCCTTAAGAGATCAAGGGAATAATTTATCCATCAACGCATCATGATGGAAGAAATCTCTACACAAGACATTAAAGGCAGAAACATACATTTGTGGGTCCCCTTTGCCCCCATATTTTTTGAATTTGGGAATCCATTCCTTGGGGGAAGGGAGTGTTTAGGATTGCTACTAACAACGGGCTATGTCAGAAGAAGGGTAGAAAGATAGGTTGTGCAAAGGCTTGGGAGAGACTTGCCAGCTAGCTTTTCATCTTACCCATATTCTCGAGATGAGTATTTAGAATAGGGTCTTGGGATGACAAAGGTCTTGTGGAACCTCCTCTAGAACCACCACCAAAGCCACCTTTGGAACCACCAATGGTTGATGAGACAAAAAAATGTCTCATCTATTAGCCAAATAAAAGCATGTGTTTTACTTAATTATGAAGTTTATCAAGACTAAGCATGATGAGGAAAGTAAGATATTTTTAGTTGGATTAGTCAATATTTTATGATATCTTAAAAATTATGATATGGGTTCTTGATATTTTTGGATAAAAAATTAGGAGACAAGGTGAAAAAACCCATTAAATTTTATGAAACCCTAGTTCATGGTTTGAGAGTAAACTTCACTAGTCTGATCCTCCAGAACTTTGTTTTCATGCTCTGGAATTTTTGGAGCTAAAGAACGATCTAAGTGAAGGATAAGTATGATAGCATTTATGAAGAAGTTGAGCAGTTTTGGCTTCTATAAGTAGTTAAAGGACAATAATTGTGAGCATCTAGGGGAATTTCAAAGCATCTAAGGAAAGTTGTTAGTTTGTGCAAACGAATGGAGCATATCTAGGATATAGTTTTGGGTAGTTTGAACCTTTTTGAAAGCATCTAGGAGTTGTTTCATGATATTTAATGATACACAAGGGAAAGGCATGACTTTTTCAGAACTCAAATGTCTTTTTGGAGCTCATTTAGGGGCTGCAAAATAGGCATATTTGTTTTGGACAACCAAACAAGAATGACTCAACAAGATGAAGAAAAGACATCTTTTTCCCTCAACACATGTTCCTATCTTCTAGAAAGTTGTTGCACAACTATAAGGATCATCTTTTAAAATTCTATAAATTCATTGTAATCAAGGAATCAAATGGGGAAGAGTTTTATAAAATAATAGAGTTCATTTTTTAGCAGCAATAGTGTAGTTGTTTATAGTTTTCATTTCATAATTTATTTTCCAACAATATTTTCATTCCTTGTTATTTACATTTCCAAAATTTATCTTTGAATGCTTCTTAAGATAGATTTCATTCCAACATTTTCATTTACCAACTCTTAGATTATATTTGTTTCCAGTAATTTCTTTCATGCATTGTCTTTCAATTTTTTTATAGAAAAAGAATGTCATGCAAATGATTTCTTCTCCCTCTTGCATATTTCCATGGACACTGCCCTGGATTGAAATTTATAGTTAAATGATGAGGATTATAGCAACCTTCATCAATGGGGCCACCGCCAAGACCATTATCAGAGCCACTGCCATCAATAGGGCCTCCACCGAAGCCACCTCCACTTCCAAAGTCACCACCATGGGCTCCACTGAAACCACCTTTGCCAGTGCCCCTTCCACCGTCAAAGCCACCACCACTACCAAAGCCTCCACCAATCAACCCATCAAAACCTCCACCACTAGAGGTGGCAAGAGGGGTGAAACTAAAACCTCCTAAGGGTATTCTATTTTCTTTGATAGTTTTGGATCTCTTAGAGGTAGAGGGGATGTTGATCTATGGGACTGTGTTAGTCATGTACACAAACGTGGGAGGCATCAACATTCCTAATTGTCTCTCATGTTCTTCGAGAGTGGCCCCTTGTATGATGTTAGGGTTGTTTAGAGGGGCACATGCTTCAATTAGAGTAGAGAGACTAGTCAGTAGTTTTATGTATGTTTGATCTTTTCCCACCATATACTTCATCTCCCTAATAACCTGAGCGGCCCTAGCCATCTTTGGATCCTTTCCAAGTGATTCTCCAAGTCACCCAATCCTATGCTAAGGGTAGAGATATATTTTGAAGGAATGTGAATGGCCTCATGCTTTTCTACCAACGGTGGTGTAGGAGACATGGGAGGAGTGTGTTGAAAAGACAACTAAGAGGGGGTGAATCAGTTGCCACCAATCACATTCACAAATCTCAAACAATTATTAACTCCATGTCCACTTTAATTTTTTATTAAGTATGAACATGAAGTGTAAATAACAAAAAGAAATATCAACAAGAGAAAAACTAAATTTACATGGAAAACCCAATAAGGGAAAAACCACGATGAGGATTAACTCACAATATAAGAGTAATTGCAAAACCGTTACCCAATATAGGACTCGCTATCTAGATAGGACTCACTGTCCAAATGGGAGGCTTACTTCCTACAGATATAGAAAGATAGAAATAAGAATGTTACACAAAGAACATTATCTCAATGCAACAGAAGATCCACCACAACTTCCACACATTTGTAGCCTTGATTAGAGAATTACAGACACCATCATCTCACTGCTTTCAGGAGTCTAACACATTAAATTTTTTGCTGCCTCAATTCACTTTTACACTATCTTCACATCTATCTTGCTTATCACACTTGTGGCATAAAAACCTTAACATCTTTCCTTGTATTTATACCATCTTCATCCTTTGAAACTTTCTCCAAGGTCGGCTACGCATGCTTCATTTTACAAATTCAAATTAGGTTAGAAAATCATCATTCTCATGGTGGATAAGAATGAGATTGGACCAAACCAACACTTAACCAAGACCCAAAATAACACCTCGGATCAACACACGCTTCCTTAATTGATACTTATCCTTCACACAACATGTAAACACTAGTTCGACCAAACCTAATGAAAACACCAATGAAATTTGAAGTACGCACTTCCACAACAAGAAGATAACATGCGAACCACATAACAAGCTTCACCATACACTGGAACACATCCTAGATTCCTTCATAGTCATCTGTGGAAAATACAACAACCTTCATACACATAACACTTTCCATCAGTCCATCTGAACTATACAGACACACACAATAACTCAAAAACTAGTCTTCTCAAGCACCAAGCCATGAACTCCTTTGATAGAACATACATAACACCATTACAAGCCTTCTTCCAAATTCACAAGACCTGAAACAAAACAATGGAGGACTGCAAAGTAGAAGCATTTCTCCTAGTCCACAAACAAACAACTTTTCCAGACCAATTCACAAACCGGTGAACACAACTTTCACTCTTCATCAAACCAGAAGCTATAATCCAAGACAACACACATCTCATAGTGTAGCAATGATACTTCCTACTCCCCCTAAGGAGTAGATCCCAGTCATCAGTCCAGACAAATGATGAATTTGTAGATCCACTAGACTGGTGAACCTCTATGTGCACCTAGTTCAAAGAAGGAGGGGAAGTAACCCCCAACTTCTCCTTGAGATACTCAAAAGTATCCTTCAGAAGAGCCTTATTAAATATATAAGCAATTTGATCCTTTGTAGGCACATATTCCAACTTGACTTCATTCTCCAATACCTTCCCTCTCAAGATATGATATCTAATAGATATATGCTTTGTCCCTAAATGCATTATCGAATTCTTTGAAATATTTATTGTACTTGTATTATTACAAAAGATAGGGATAGTCTCATCACACATCACTCCTATTTCCTTCAATGTTTGCTCCATCCATAACACCTGTGTGCAGCAAGCTGTTGTTGCAATATACTCAGCTTCTACAGTGGATAGAGAAATGAAATCATGTTTCTTACTTAGCCATGAAACCAACCTTCCTCCAAGAAAGAATGCACCACCACTTGTACTATTACAGAAGATAGGGATAGGCTCATCACACATCACTCCTATTTCCTTCAATGTTTGCTCCATCCATAACACTTGTGTGCAGCAAGCTGTTGTTGCAATATACTCAGCTTCTACAGTGGATAGAGAAATGAAATCATGTTTCTTACTTAGCCATGAA
This sequence comes from Sequoia sempervirens, assembly GCA_007258455.2. Classification (NCBI taxonomy): domain Eukaryota; kingdom Viridiplantae; phylum Streptophyta; class Pinopsida; order Cupressales; family Cupressaceae; genus Sequoia; species Sequoia sempervirens. The sequence continues at coordinate 31,004,964 of VDFB02075321.1, forward strand.
ACCAACCTTCCTCCAAGAAAGAATGCACCACCACTTGTACTCTTTCAATCAGAAGAGCCTTATTAAATATATAAGCAATTTGATCATTTGTAGGCACATATTCCAACTTGACTTCATTCTCCAATACCTTCCCTCTCAAGATATGATATCTAATAGATATATGCTTTGTCCCTAAATGCATTATCAAATTCTTTGAAATATTTATTGTACTTGTATTATTACAGAAGATAGGGATAGGCTCATCACACATCACTCCTATTTCCTTCAATGTTTGCTCCATCCATAACACCTGTGTGCAGCAAGCTGTTGTTGCAATATACTCAGCTTCTACAGTGGATAGAGAAATGAAATCATGTTTCTTACTTAGCCATGAAACCAACCTTCCTCCAAGAAAGAATGCACCACCACTTGTACTCTTTCAATCATCTACACAACCAGCCCAATCTGCATCAGTGTAAGCACTCAAAGTAAAATCACTATCCTTAGGATACCACAAACAGTAATTTGGAGTGCCTTTTAGATATATGAATATCATTTTCATAGTTGTAACATGTGTTTCCTAAGGTTCTTCTTGAAATTTGGCAACCAAACATACCACATGCATGATATCTAGTCTAGTAGCAATAAGATATAATAATCAACCAATCATAGATCTTTACTTGCTCTGATCAACTGTAGGAGATTCATCATCTTTAATTTGCATCTAGTCATCATAGGGGTACTGACCAGTTTGGATTCATCCATTCCAAACTTCTTCAGCAATTATTTAACATACTTTGATTCTGAAATGAATATGCCCTTATTAGTTTGATTCATTTGAAGTCCAAGGAAGAAATTAAACTCACCAATCATAGACATTTCAAACTCTTTTTACATCTCCTCTATAAATCTCTTGCACATACCCTCATTTCCTCCAAAGATAATATCATCAACATACACAACCACTATCAAAATTTTGTTTCCTTCAACCTTGAAATAGAGATTATTGTCTGTGGAGCCTTTGTTAAACCTTTGTTGTGTCAAATACTTGTCCAAACTTGCATACCACGCTCTAGGAGCCTTTTTAAGTCCATAAAATTCCTTTTTCACTTACAAACCATGTCCAGTTTATCTGATAACTAAAATCCCTATGGTTTTTCCATGTACACCTCTTCTTCCAATTCTCCATTCAAGAATGCAGACTTAAGATCCATCTGGTATACCTTGAAATCTTTGTGAGCAAAAAATTCCAAAAACATCTTAATAGCCTCCATTCTTGCCATCAGGTCAAATGTCTCCTCAAATTCTATTCCTTCAACCTTTGAATAACATTTGCACACAAGTCTTGCCTTATTTCTTACTACTTCACCATTCTCATTCAGCTTATTCCTGAATACCCATTTTGTATCAATTACCTTCTTCTTACCAGTCTAGGAACCAATTCCCATGTTTGATTTTTCTCTATCTATTGTATTTCCTCTTTCATTGCTCTAACCCATTTTTCATCTTTACATGCTTCACACACTATTTTAGGTTCTATCTCTTAAAGTAAACACAAATTTAACTTAGCTACTATGAATTTGCTTCTTGTCTTTACACCTTCGCTTTTGTCTCCAATTATCTATTCTTCCAGATGATTTTTATGTACATATTTTGGAGTCTTAAGAGCAAATTCTAGAGCTTCTTCTTCTTCAATATTTTATTCTTCTTCCTTATTATCTTCTTGTACTTGTCTATAGATAGGTTCATCTGGTTCAACCTCACTTATTTCAACTAATTTGTGCATATCTTCATCAACTTTTACATTTGCACTTTCAACAATCTTTCTCAATCTTTCATTGAAGCATCTATAAGCTTTGCTATTAGTTGAGTATCCAAGGAAAATACCTTCATCACATATTGCATAAAACTTTCCTAGGTTCTCATCATTTCTTTTAATATAAAATTTGCTTCCAAACACCTTAAAGTACTTAACAATAGTAATTTTTCCATGCCACAATTCATAAGGAGTCTTTGTGATGTTACCTTTGATCTGAACTCTATTAAGAATATAAACAACAGTCTGAATTGATTCTCTCCATTACTCTTCAAATACATTTTTTTCTTTCATCATAGTCTTTGTAGCCTCTTGAACAATTTGATTCTTCCTCTCAATTACTCCATTCTGCTGAGGTGTTCTAGGAGTAGAAAGATGCCTATTTATACTATGCTCCTCACAAAACATATTACACTCATTGGAAGTGAATTCTCCATCTCTATTAGACCTTAAACATTTGATTTTTAGGTTCACTTCATTCTCTACCATAGCCTTGAACACCTTGAATCTATCCAGAGCTTGACCTTTCTCCCTAAGAAAAAGTAACCCATGTCATTCTAGAATAATCATCAATTAGAAGCATAAAATACATGTCATCATTAAGACTTCCTATTCTTGTGGCACCATAGAGGTCTGTATGAATCAATTCTAGTATTTTGATAGTTAATTGTTCTTTTCCTTTCAAGTTGCATCTTGTTTTTTCCCAACTAACAACTTATGCAAATAGTATTGATAGGCTTTGTGATCTTAGGAAAATCCCTAATAGCTTCTCTTGAACTAATCCTGATCAGATTGCTAAAGTTTGTGTGTCCCATGCTCTGGTGTCATAGCCAACTTTCATTAACTTGAGATACAAAACACTGAACATCAACACCCTTAAGTTGATAAATGTTTACATATGTTCTTCTTCCTGTAGCTACCATAGTTTGTAGAAGTTGAAAAACCAACTTCACAGTCCCCAAGAATCACCTGCAAGCAATCACCTATCACATGCAAAGATATTCAAAACAAAAAATAGAGAAGTTTTGTAAACTCTCAGAGCAACATTGTGCAAGCAAAAATCAGAATTGTTGATTATTGAGAATAATTTTTTACAAATAATACAAAAGCCTTCGAAAAGGCGATGATGCAATAAAGCAGGAAAAAACAACCCTAATCTTATCTTGAGAAAAAGATAGCTCAATAAGATAAGATAAGAATTAAATGATAATTATCCTAGGAAATAAATAATTACCTAAGTAAACTTATCCTAAAGTGTAATTAAATAATTAATTACACCAACACACCCCCCCATAAGTGCAACTTAGGGAGAAGAAAATTATTATGCAAAGATGAGTCCCAGCAACAAGGCCTGATCAGGTACTCATTTACAAATGCAATGCAAAATAAATCGAATGAGGTAAAGGAGAAAACCACATGGGAACAAAACTCCTCCCCAAAATAGAATGCAATAAACTACCTAAGTGATGAAAAATGGAGGACTCCATAAGACCCCCCAAGGACACCATTCATCACAAAGATACATGAAAGAATCTCCCCATAAGAGAGGAAGTAAGAGACCACAGATCCCCCCCACAATGAAGTAACTCTAAAAGAAGTGAAGAAACTACATCTCTAGAAAGAAGTGAGAGGGAAGAGGTTGAATGAAAGAAATCTCTGAAGGTGGAATAGGGGTTTTTGGACTCTTTGATCGTGATGGCAATGTCCATTTGAGCCCAAAGTGCTCCGAAATTTTGGCTACCCCTAGATCTACCAAAAATCAACCTGACTTGAAACCCTTGCATAGAAAAAGATGTTGTGAGAGAATATCTTTAGATAACGAATAGGCAATGACAGTTCTGGAGCTCTGATACCATGTAGAATTTGAAAAACCAACTTCACAATCCCCAAGAATCACCTGCAAGAAATCACCTATCACATGCAAAGATATTTAGAACAAAAAATAGAGAAGTTCTGTAAACTCTCAGAGCAAAGTTGTGCAAGAAAAAATTAGAATTGTTGATTATTGAGAATAATGTTTTACAAATAATACAAAAGCCTTCGAAAAGGAAATGATGCAATAAAGCAGGAAAAAGCAACCCTAATCTTATCTTGAGCAAAAGACAGCTCAATAAGATAAGATAAGAATTAAATGATAATTATCCTAGGAAATAAATAATTACCTAAGTAAACTTATCCTAAAGTGTAATTAAATAATTAATTACACCAACATAGTTACAGACCCTTTTCTGATTTCACAAGTACTATCCTGAAATACAAGCTTGAATCCTTTGCTACACATTTATCCAACACTCAAGAGATTATTCCTTAAGCCCTTAACATAATAGACATCATCAGTATTTTGTTTTCCATCAAAATTAATTGTTCCTTTTCCAACAATATTTTCACTAGAATCATCTCCAAACATGACTAATCCTCCATCATACTTTTCAAGTTTAGTAAACTTACTTTTGTCTCTAGTCATATGATTTGACCAGCCACTTTCAATTACCCAATAATCTTCATCTTGTCTAGCATGAAAGGCAATAACCAGAGTACATTCCATCTCTTCCTTCTTTTTTTCTAGACCCCATTCCCTTGCACATATTCCATGGTTAGTAGACACTAATTTATTCTCTAAGGCTAGAAACAAACATTCATCATTATCACCGTCAATATCAGATTCATCATCAAAAATTCTAGCATCTTCTCTAACATAATACAATTTCTTGAACTTTTTTTCCTTTTTGTCTTTATTGTCTCTGCTCTTCTTATGTATGGCTCTATTTGGACATCTTGAAGCATAGTGACCAATATTTCCATAACTAAAACATTTAAAAGGTAACATACCTTTGTACTTTCTGATACCTTTCTTCAATTTCCTTGTAAAATTTGCTTCCAACTCCTCTAAACTATCATCATCCAAATCATCTTTTGTCTTAGTGGCTTTGAAGGTTGTTTCTATTTTCTCCTTTAATTTTCCAAACTTCCTCATTTCAAATGTGGTCAAGGTTCCAAATAGTTGTTCTTTAGTGAATTTATTTGGATCATAAACTTCCTCAATGGCGAAGACCTTATCACTATAACTCTCTGGTAGGGTCATTAGTATATTTTCCATTACATCTTCATCTATCAAAGTACCACCTTGATTTTTAACTTCATATACTACAATATCAACCCTTTGAAAATATCTTGCAATGTCTTCACCTCCTTCCATTTTCAAGTTCTCATCTCCACGCTTAACTGTTAACTTCTTTAACAATTTGACTCTATCATTTCCTTCGTAGATATCTTTCAACTTTTCCCAAACTTCATAAGCAGTGCCCAATGAAATAACTTTTGTCAGCCCAGTCTTAGATAAAGCACCATAGATTGCATACCTTGCTTTTTCATTTTCTTCATAGGAAGAAATATCATTTTCCAAGTCTTGTAACCAAGAGAGATTAGATAACCTCTCATCTGCACTTTCCATAAATTGTAGTTGGATCCATCAAACACAGGGATTGTCAATTTGTGCACCATCAGATCTACCTCAAGCAGTTAAGCTCTTCTCTGAGGAACCAAAGCTCTGATAGAAATTTTTGAAAAGACAACTAAGAGGGGGATTGAATCAATTGTCACCAATCACATTCACAAATCTCAAACAATGATTAACTCCACATCCACTTTAATTTGTTATTAAGTATGAGCATGAAGTGAAAATAACATAAAGCAATATCAACACAAGAAACACTAGATTTACATGGAAAACCTAATAATGGAAAAACCACGGTGAGGATTAACTCACAATATAAGAGTAATTGCAAAACCATTTACAAAGAGGCTCACTACCCAACATAGGACTCATTGTCCAAATGGGAGGCTCACTGCCTATAGATACAGAAAGATAGAAATAAGAATGTTACATAGAGAACATTATTTGAATGCAACAAAAGATCCACCACAACAACTTCCACACATTCACAACCTTGATCAGAGAATTGTAGAAACCATCAGTTCATTACTTTCAGGAGTCTAACACATTAAACACTAGGTAAACACCAAGTTGTCCAAACCTAATGAAAACACCAATGAAATTTGAAGTACACGCTTCTGCAACAAGAAGATAACATGCGGACCACATAACAAGCTTCACCATACATTAGAGCACATCTTAGATTCCTTCAAATTCATCTACAGCAAATCCAACAACCTTCATACACAGAACACTTTCCATCAGTGCATCCAGACTATACAGACACATAGAAACTCAGAAACTAGTCTTCTGGAGCACCGAACCATGAATACCTTTGATAGAACATAGATAACACCATTACAAGCCTTCTTCCAAACCCATAAGACCTAAAAAAAAATAGCAAAGGATTGCAGAGTATAAACATTTCTCCTAGTCCACAAACAAACAACTCTGCCAAACTAGTTCACAAACCGGTGAACACAACTTTCACTCTTCATCAAATCGGAAGCTATAATCCAAGATATATCACCCAAGGATTCCCTTAAAAAACACTTCAGATCCACACAAGCATAGGATCAACATAGAAGAAATGTGGAGCACATTCTAAACACACACACAACTCTGACTTCATTATTTATTAATTTTCTCAAAAGCACTTGGTAATTCATCATATCAACACACCTGCAACATCATAAAGATAGCTCCATATACTCACAACATATCAACAATATCTCAACTATACATGCACCACCTGCAATCACTTGTTTCTTTTCTCTCCAACAACCTAAACTATGTTGACATCAATGACAACATTAATGAAAACACCACCATACTCATTCATACTTGTAATAGAGTGGGGATGTGGTTCATCTCATCAGAGAATCCTACCTCACCCCTCGACAACTACTCCTGGGAAACAATACCAATGGTAGATCCGACAAAAATTATTGTAGAGAAACCAAAAGTGACCTTTGTCCTTTCCATCGGAAGGTGTCGCACACTTCTCCTAACAACATACCTAAAAGTTGTGGACTAGGTTGTGATACTCATAAACCTTCACAACACTCAAGTTTATGATGATCACAAGGTACAAGAGAAAAGTCTCAACATCGATGAATAGGCAGACATTGATTCATGTCGAGTTCACCAAAAATGTAAGAGAAGGGGACCAACCACGTCAAGGCTCCAGGTGACGAAGAGCTGAGAGCAGAGGACTACCCTAACTTACCTCACTCTAAATGGGTTTTTTATGACAAGGATCAAGAATGATGAGGAATATGATGTACTTCAATCACCCTACAGATCCCAAACTTAAGTTTGGGCTAGGTGAGCTAGTTTTGGAGTCAGTACTGTGCCTCAGATAGCTCTTTGTCGAAGGATGGAAGCACAGTTCTAGCATGACAGTGAAATGCGCTAGCATCTTTTGGCTGTGTTGGTGTCTATACAGTTAAAAAATAGTGAACACAACATTAACTACCAAAAAAAAAAAACTAACAACCCAGCTAGTAAATCTAGAAGGTAAAAATAGAATGAGAAAGTAAAGGAAATAGAGACTAAAGTGATAAAACAAGTAAAAAAGAACTAGGGTGATGAAGATAATCTCACAAAAGTTTTCATTCACCAGCTATCTCAATGTGTACTCTCACCTACACACAAGAAAGAAGGGGAAAATTGTTGGGGATGTATAGGAGTCTACCTCAGTCAGACCCTTGTTTTGGTGTATTCATCTCCACGGATAGCCAAAAAGTAACAAAGTAGAAATATGTGATAAAGAGAGGTAAAGAAAGTAGAAGTTGCAGTAAACACTACAAAACAGTAAAGTGCTCCTCAACCAAATCACAAAGGAGAGGAGCGAAACATGACCACCTCCACCCAAAATCCCACTAGCCAATGGAGGAGAATATGGACTTGGCAAGGTCACCACAGCCACAACTTTGATGAAGGGAGATCTCGCAAGACTCCAAGCCCATGTTGTTATGGCTTGCTCCACACTTGTTATGTGGAGTTGATGGAGTGTTGCTGCTACAATGGAGTATTGAAGTGTTGCTTGGGAGTGAAGAGAATGCTGGAAAATGCTAAGAGAATGCCAATCTATTTCTTAGAGAATTAAAGAGAGTGAAAATGAGATGATGTATGAATTTGAAGGAGAAGAGGGAAGAATTTGTCATTTACAGGGTTCGTTGGTCAAAGAGGGACGTTACAAATTGTTCCCAATTGAATGTGTAATTCCTCTACCAACTTTAGATGCAAGAATTCGTTAGGGACGACAACGCACCATGTGGATGTCTATGCACCGTGCGTGCATCCCTAATAGAAATTCTCTCACTAACAAAACAAATAGATTCTAAGTGGAAGGAAGGTAGTTGGGTGATGTGGAATTTTTTCTTCAAATTTGATTTTCTAAGGTGAGGATGTGTAAAAGGGGAATTTGTGTAAGGGGTGCAAATTTGCTCCTATACACAAAACAAGTCCCCTCAAGAAGAGAGAAGAATAATAAAGGTCAGAATGCTTTTGACCAAAGCATGAAATTGGGATGAAATGATAAACAAGGGTCCCAACCCTATTCAAAATCACTAAGAGGTTGAAAATGAAAGAGAGTAGGGAATACTAGAGTCTCACTTAGGCAATCCTAAAACCAAACCAAGTTGACCTATTGCTCGCAACCTAAGAATGAGGTAGGAAGAGAAAGAATAAAGATGTTTCCTCCTCCTATGAACAAAAATACAAACAATACTATCATCCAAATTCATATTACAAGGGGAAACAAGAGGATAAGCCTCCACAAAAGGCCTATCACCATGAGAAGGGGGAATAGGAGGATAAAAAGTTGAAAGGAAATCATCCTCCACTTGAGAATTATGGAGCTAAGTTATGGCAGCAAGTGAATTAGGTTGCAAGCACAAAGCAGAAAGTATCCTAGTAGCACTCTAGAAGATAGAGTCTCAACATAATATTGATAAGAGTCATTAGTCAAAGAATAAAAAGTGTGGACTATCAAGTGATATGCATTATAATTCTTCCACCAAGTAGAAGTTCCTTTATTATGCAAGAGAGAACAAGTTGTATCCAGGTGACCAGTTGAGAAGCAACAAAAACATCTAAAAGGAGGCCCTCATAGTCAAGTAATTGAGTCCAAGGCCTACCCCAACCATCAAAACCACATCCCTATGAAGAGACTTGGAGATGTCAATTTCCACCAAAATGTGAGAGAAGGTAGAGTGCCCCATGAAGGAAATCAACCTTCAAGAAGCGACCAATAAATTTTTCAATGGCCTCATAACAAGAATACTCCCAAAAATAGAGGGGAAGATTTGAAATTCTAAGACAGTGAACACACATTGAGTGGTTATGTAAGAGGGTTAAAGAAAGTTGTCCAAGGTTTGATCAATAGAGAGTGCTCTCCCCAATCCAATAGATTAGTGGAAACTAAATTTTTATCCTCAAATGAAGCCATGGAAACAATGAAAAAACCTTTAGCACAAGGAAAAGTTCAATCTCACTAGCTAATAAGGGCCTCCAAGAACCCAACACCCAACTATGAAGATCCAAAAGAGAAGGCAATAGATTGGATAATCTACAAACTAGAACCCTATGTTAGTAGAAGTCCTCATTTTCTACCACATCCTAGCCACAACCCACCATTGACAAGGATTTGGAAAAAGGAAGATGGTATGATTGCCCTTGGAGGGATGAACAATAGTAGAGTTGACCACATGAGCAAAGCTCCTAGCCCCAGTAGTAATAACAAGCTTCAAAGGAGGGGCACACCCCTCACCCTCAACACCAACACTGGCCCTAATAACAATCACTATAGTCATGGAAGCTACAAAAATTAGATAAATTGCTACAAAAGGAGAAGTAGACATGAGACTAAAATCACCTACTAAAGGAGCAGTAGGCATGCATGGTATGGGAGCATCAAGCACAGTGGGAGCAACAAGAATGACAAGAGTGGTAGAAGCAGCAAGAGCGATAGGATTGGCAAGAGCGATCATTTCTAGCTTGCTAAATATTACCAATAGTTCTTTGTTCTTATAGATACCTATTCTTAAATAAAAAAATGTTCATTCTTTCAAATTGTGTTTTGTTTATGATTCTTCCATAACTTGTGGCACTTAAGATAAATGTATTATCAATAGCATTCATTCTAATGTATTCATTTGTAAAATTGTATTCCATTGTTTGATGATATTGTATTAAATCATTTATTTCAAAATAATGGGGTAGATTAACATGTGATACTCTTCATTCTACATAATTTAACCTTGTATTTTGTGATATGTTCACTTAATATGCAATGTCCATTTGTGTCATTCTAATAATTTTTTGTCCATAATGACTTTTCTAAGTCATAATATCTTCTTCTTATGTTTCTTTAGCACTCTTATGCCTATGCCTCTACTACATCCTCTATATTAGTTGAAGAATTATTTTTGTCTATAAATATTTCAACTTCAAAATTTTATCACCATCCCATTCCTTTCTAGGTATTGTACCTATTGTGTATAATGTTTTACTATATTTTTCTTCATTCTTAGAGTGAATTTCTTCTATATATACACCTTGCATCCCTCCATTGAACAGTATATGTAATTATTTTTCATTTATTTATAATATTAATTATTTCCTATATTCTTTAAATATTCCTTCATTATCCACAATCCATGAAAAAAAATTGAGATCCTTCATACATATCTATAACTTTGATGTCAACTTTTTTCTTTATACCCATGAAGTCTATTTGTACAATATGTCATGTATTAGACATATAAGGCTTCCACTTGCCATGAAAAAAAATTGAGATCCTTCATACATATCTATAACTTTGATGTCAACTTTTTTCTTTATACCCATGAAGTCTATTTGTACAATATGTCATGTATTAGACATATAAGGCTTCCACTTGCTAAGAAAATATCATATGATGTCTAATATAGTTGTAATTTTCTAGATGCTTCCCAAATCTCTTCAACCATAATATTTACATATGCTCCTAAGTCCAATAAATATTTTATAACCATTTTTCAATTTACCTTTACATATAATAAGACTAGCTAATTCTTCCATCTCTTATGGGTTTGTAAGGATCTCATCTATGGTTTCTTGTGTTATAGATCCTTTTTATTCTATTTAAAAAAAAATGTTTATATTTTTCCAATTTTTCCTTCTATTATATTTTTTTTGTGTCTTATAGGTTTTGGGCCTCTTTGTCCAAGAAATATGCTCTATTAATTTCTTCTTATTTTTGTATTTTTCTATTATGTTTTTTAATTTTATAATCACTATATCATAGTAACTTTTGTTTGGACATTCGTTTTCTTTCCTACTTTCGTCATCTTCTTCTAATATATACTTGTTTTTATTGGTATATAATTCTCCATAGGTTATTACTAAAATGGTGTTGTCTTTTTTCTTACATTTTTTAAGAGCTTATTTCCTCACATGTTCATTTCTTTGTCCATTGTATCTTTTTAGTAGTTCTTCCTTAGTCATAGAGGGTTTTCCCACTTCATGTTTAGATTCAATTGATTTCTAAAATCATTTCCCATATTCCTAGAGAAATCAATCTACTTCATGGCCAGGAAATATCATCCTAAGGATAGATTGATCAACACATAAATAGAATAGAATATATATGATTTAAATTCAATTGTTGAGAGTGGATAATATTTCTTTCATATCAATCTCATTTAAACCCAAGAGGGTATTTATAGAGGTATCCTTAACAAAATTAGTCACAACTAAAGATTAAAAAGCTAAAAATACGATAGTAACTTATTTAATGTATGTTGGGGCCCAAACATCATCACTAGAATAAAGATTAACCTATTGCAAATAAAACATTTTTAAGTTGATATGAATATCATTGCATAGATGTAAGATGTAGATGAGAAAAATATGATTCCTAAATATAGGAATTGTTATGCCTCACTAAAGATGCTTCCCTTGGTAGAACCATTGAATAGTGAGATACTCACAAACTACTAACCTACTCTTAAATTACTAGGGAAAGTTTTTACTTTGAGAATATAGTGGATCATTAACCTCTAGGACTAATGTCTAATCTATTAGGATACAAACTCATAATATACCAAGAGAAATAACACATTGAAATCACAACAAAATATTAGTTGTGCATGTAATGTCCCTACCAAAAATATTAACTTACCATTTTTTCAACTTTAGCTCACAATAGTCAATGGATCATAAAATCATTTAATGTTTAGGAACAACTACTAAATGGTTACAAGCACAAACTTGTGTCACACTTTCGACCAACTAAATAATTTTGAGTGAAACAGTTTCACCCTAAACATTTTTGGGCAAAACAATTTCACTTGAAACTACGTAGGCCATAAAGTTTTGAGTGAAACCCTTTCACTCGAAACAAAATATATATATATATATATATATATATATATATATACCTTTATCGATCTAAAAGCTAACTCAATTTGCATGTATGTTGTTTTACTGAAAGGATTTTAGTCAAAACCCTTTCACCTGAAACTGTCTATGTGGCATACTTGTTGACAACCACCTCATCTTTTTTTAAAAATTCTGAAACTTTCCACTTGAGCATGATATTTCTTCAGTCAAAATGATTTTTTTCAAAAAACTAAAAATACCATTTTGTAGAGTTCGGAGTCAAGAATCCAAATATATATAAAAATTTGATAGTTTGATTAGTTTTAATATTTTTTAAAATAATGCAATTAGGTTGTTAAAATTAAAAAATGGAGCAGAATTTTTATAAAAAATACTAAAACATATTTTAAAAAATCAAAAAATATATGGTGCACTAGAGGAAAGAATCCTCTCCAAAAAGGTATAATTTATTTTTTAAATGATAAAAAAATTAGACAATGGTTGATGTCAAATGAAAACTATCAAACTGTTACATTTTAATTTAACATGTTATTATGAGGAAAATATACATCAAAAAAATTATTTTATTTTCCATGCACTAGATATTGAAGTTATCTATTTGGGAAAAAATTAGGGGAAAATAAAATTGTTTTCTTTTTTTTCTTGATGTCAATTCAATTGTCACTTTTTCCAAAAAAAATACAGCAATTCAAAATTTGCTCTTAAATTTATTAAAAAAAATCTAAACAACTTTAAAAAAAAAATTAAAAATACAAGAATAAAATTCATAAGAGTTGCACATTTCATTAGTTTACATCTTTTTGAAATTCAAAACATAAAGACCACATTTATATGGTCTAAGTTGAGAATTTTTGTTTGTGTTGATCAATTCCTTTATAAAATTGTGACATGGGTTTCTACTTTTACCCAAATTTCTTTCAAGTAATATAAATACTCACAAACAGGGATCATAATAATATTAAAAATTGTGCATAGTTGCCATGGCCTTGCAATGGGCTTTATCATCATAAACTACGTTACATTTATTAATCATCCGAATTACACATTTTTGTCAAACAAGTCATATGCAAGTTGAATTTTCAATAGAGAGAGTACTTGAAATGATTATTATTGTCACTATAGCTTGAAATATGGATTAACTTACTTTCTAGATACTATAGAGTTTTTTGCTCAATTAAGGATTAATTTTTGTCCTAAACACTTAAGCAACCATTTATAGAGAAAATACTCCCCATGGAAGGGTCGTGTCACATTTCGGTGAACCTTTTTCTTGCTTGATCTACTTCCCACAACCTTAATACAACACACATCAATATGAATAATGGTGGCATCTTTAAAAATAAAACTTCTTTGACAAAGGCCTACCCAATTTTGATTGTAGACACCTAGTAGATTGGCTAGGTGTATTCATCGTCACTAAATCTATCACCTAATCCCTAATCAACTAATTTCATCGCCTAGGCCTATATTCCATCATTTATTCCTAATTAACATAGGACATATCACTTTTACCTAAAGTCCATCACGTAAATTAAATAATTCTATTATTTAATTTACCACATTTTTTCATCTCCTAACAAATAAATAAATACCTATTTCCATGTATTATATGCCTCCCCCATATGGTTAAAATAATTAAATAATAAAGACTATATTCTCTCACCACTTTTCAAGAATAATGGGAACTTATCTAAATACTTATCCTTCTGCTCCCATTATTCTCTCAACAAATTCCAAGAATATTGGGCACCTATGAACACTTGTCCTTATGGTCCCCTTATTCTCTCAACACATCCCAAAGTTATAGCCTTCTTAGGTCCACATGTCCCTAATTTCCCTCTTCCTCACAACTACTTACTAAATTTGGTAAGTTAATCCTAACCATTCATGTTCTAACTAACTTCATCTCCACCCTTCATCCTCTCATAGATCTTAGGGAATTCCTCTCAACCATTCTCAAATCTTGACCATCCATTTCCCATTTTGAAAATTTATAAATTCAAGCATCCTCACATCCAAATGAATTCATAATCACTCATGCTACGTACATGCTATCAAATTGGTGATCATTCAAGCAAAGAGCATCCACATCCCAATCATTCAAAGAGAAAATCAAATCACAATTGAGATTATAATAACATGTTATGTTGATTCTAATGTTATGCTTTATTGAATATCACTTTTGTGTGCTCTATCTAAAACTTTTGCATGTTTTGAATAAGGATTTTACATACTAGTTTACTTTCATTTTAATTCAAAATCTAGACATTACATTGACATTCAATTATCTCCAAAGGGTGTAGTGGCAGAATGCAAGGTGTATAATTCCTTAGAAACTCCACGCTAGCATTTATTATGTGATCCTCGGAATCTCCACGCCTCAGATATAGAACAGCTAGCGGCCAAACTCGAACCCTCGACTCCTTCCCAAGCTGGCGATAAGCTTAGAGGTGCTACGCTACCTTAAAATTTCTCATATTCTCTTCCAAAAAAGTTGAGCGATAGGATTGGTAACCCATGAAAATAAACCCATCTCTCTTTAAATGGTAAGGCACTTCCATAGGATTGGTACGAACAGCTCCATTTGGGGATTTTAAACAAAAAAATAATCTTTTTCTTACAGATTACAAGTTCTTTACAATAGTAAATATATATATATTAAACTAAATTTTCAAATAAACTCTTCAACATTGAATTGTGAATTCAAAATTAAGGATAAATAATAGCGCATGTGTGAATCCTACAAATCTACCAAAAATTGGTTAAGGGGATTTTTATCTTAAAAGAAAAGATAATCAATTGTTCACTTCTTCACACTGATGTTTGTAAAATGTAATTGTCAAGAATGCTCTCTTCTCTCCAAAAACGTCTTTTATAGACACTTTTATGGCAACTAAAAGAATTACTCTTTTATTTTACTTTTCCCCTTCATAATAAAAATTTTTAAATTTAATATTCATTTTAATCATTATTTTAATATTTTTCTTCCACTTCAATCATCTTTTTGAACTGAATATTAAAATATCATCTTGAGAAGATTTTTAATTTAATAATATATTTTTTTAATTGCACTTTATTTATAAAATAAAGTTATTTCAAGCAACTTAATATTAAATTATTAAATTATTTTTATTACATACTTAGTAATCCATCCCTAAACTATATAAATATGTATGTAATAAAGAAGTGACCATTACAAAGCTTGAAATGCTTAGAATGCTATTAGCATTCATCTAATCTCTTTCATGATCATGCCAACAAGTGTGGAAAGAGGAAATTCTAAACTAGAATTTATCTAAAGATCTACAAAAGGAATCACAAAGACATTCAAATACAAACACCAACTACAATATTAAAACCTCATTGTGATTTACAAAACTTGTTGCTCTATAAGTGACTAGACTTGCAAAAATTGAAACTCTACACAATCCTTGGCACTTACAATCAAATGAAAACTTATAAATGACTAAAATTTTGAATGACAAGTGAAATTATATATATAGCACTCCATTTGGTTGCCTAGTCACTTGTGAGAATTTGAATCATAATTAGATATCATAAATGTGGCATGCAAGACAAGCTAAAATCTCACAAAATATATTGAATGGGTAGTTGAGATCTTGCATGAAGATTTTATGCATCACAAACTCAACCATTGCATTAATGGAAATATGGTCACCCCTATCATCAACCATTGATATTGTCAGAAAATTTGTGCCTTTGGTATGGACATAGGACTTTTAGGTAGGAAAGTCCTCCTAGAATAGTTTCTAAATTCAAATAATGTTATTAATGACATACTAGGAAGATCTGATAAGTGGTTGATTTTTAGCAATAAGAAATGTGGATATTTGATGTAGTATGGGAGGTTGGGACCAAATATTAAGAAGGAAGTCTAAAATTCCATCAAAACTCCATAAAAGGGTGAAATGAATAAATGAAATGTTATGGAGAAAGGTGGGAGAAAGATGTGGAACTAGACATTAGGATGAGATATCCAAGTGGGAAACTAGATGTCTAGAGGTCAACTTAAACTTTGTACATAAAAAAAACTAACATTAAAAGCATTAGGAATCTTTGAAGAAATTTGATGTTGAAGTAGAAGTCAGAACAAGACTTGAATGGAAATCTAGAAGTCCACTAAAATTCTACAAGAAAGAATCAAAGTAAATGGGAGAAAGTGTAGAAGAATGAGAGATGCAAAGTTCGATTGCAAGGTTAGAGGTGAGAAAATTATGTGAGGATCAAACTCTAGAGATCCATATAAACTTTGCAACTAGGTGAAAAGATTTATGAAAAACATGCAAAATTAGTGAACAGAAGTTGAGAAAGAACTAAAAGAAGTCTACAGGTCTTGAGGTCCAAAGTAATTCCTCAATGAGGGAAGTTGAAATGAATGCAAGAATTGAGAGAAAAGAAGGATTTGAGGTTGAGAGGAAGATGGGAAAGAAAGAAGTTTGGATGAACTCCAAAAGTATACAAAGGAGAGGAAATAAAATATTTGGGTGGATGCAAGAAAGGAAGGAAGTTTGCGACATAGGGATAAGGGAGAGAAGTCTGAAGGTCTATCAAAACTTGCAAAAGGAAGAAATAAACAAAATCGAAAGGGAGAAGGACCTGATAAACTTTATAGAGATTTCATGTAGGACCAATAATCAAGATAGGAGGTCAAACAAGAGGAAGATGTTTGGTAATACACCAAAACCCTACAACTCTACAAAAATAGTAGAATTTGATGAAAACACTCCCAAACTTTGAACTTTCTAGAAATTTTATAATTTTCAACATGTGATATGAACATGGGGATAAAAAGGAACAACACCTAGGAAATTCTAACCAAGGGGTGTCACTTAAATATTTCCTAGATCAGTTATAAATAATGGGCAAAATGAGGCCTAATGCTCAAGGGGGTTGAAACTCAAAAAAAGTTCTCTCGGAGTGAACTATGATAGAATTTATATTCATTCTAGTATATGGTTCCTTGTGTTTCATATATTTTTTATTCGGATGTTTTAAAATATTTATTTTCTCTAATAATTTTCTTCCTCTATTAGACAAACCATGTCTTTTACATTTTGGGTCTTTGTCAAAGAAATCTACTCTCTTATTTTCTTCTTATTTTTGTAGGTTTTCTATTAATTTTTGGATTTTTTAATTACTATACCATAGTCACTATTTTTGGGGTGTTCATTTTTCTCCTCACTTCCATCTACTTCTTCTAAAGTATTTACTTTTTTGGGTATCTGATCCTCCATTAATTATTACCACAAATCTGTTTTCTTTTTTCTTAAATTTTTCAAGAGATTCTTTCTTCAATTATTCTTTCCTTTATCAATTATTACCATAACCCTGAGAAAAATAATTTTTATAACTAGTATACTTTGCTCCTTACTTTGTATTTAGAGCACTACATGATTCACATTATCGATTTATCTTTGATTTTTTCTCTATGTTAATTCCTCGTAATCATGAGTTTTATAGCCATTTAAAATGGTCATGGTCAATCATTGGGTTTTTTCTATGCCTCTATCCATAAATTATTCTTTTTTATTCATTTCTCGAAACCATTGGTTCATATCTTTCTTCTTTCAATAATATAGGGAAATCATATGTTACATGTTTATCCCATTTACATATAATGTTATAGAAGTTCATTGTTCTTTTAAGGGATTTTTTCAAATTGTACACTTAATG
Organism: Sequoia sempervirens; assembly: GCA_007258455.2. Taxonomy (NCBI): domain Eukaryota; kingdom Viridiplantae; phylum Streptophyta; class Pinopsida; order Cupressales; family Cupressaceae; genus Sequoia; species Sequoia sempervirens. Next base: position 31,022,777 of record VDFB02075321.1, read on the forward strand.
TTATGGCTCTTTTTGTACCTTCCAACTTTGGAAATTCATTTCTTAGGTATCCTTTTTTATTGTAATAAGTACACCATATATTGTGCTTCTAGCTAAGGGAGGAGTTTCACTCAACTTTTCTTAGAATTTCTTATTTTAGTTTCAACTTTTATAATTCAAGTTTTAATAGCTTTATCTCCTTATTGATAGAGTAATCATGCATTACCTAATAATTAATTAATATTTAATTTATTATTAAGCTAATTCATTCCATACACTTAAACTAAATTTAGGAGTGTTTTTTTTTTTGTTAACTAAAGTGAGTTTTTATTAGATGATTATGTCTCATCACATAGGATCTTGACACTTGTCATGATCTAATCATTTTACCATTTAGGGTTGCTCTTATAAAGCACTCACCCTCATTGTATTGTCTACTCTTTATCTCTTGATCTCCTTGAAGATTCTTGAGGTTCATTTTGTAAGTATTTTCTTGTTGAGGATGTAGAAAATCATTATTCGCAACTCTCTTTGTGTGGAAGGTGTTTATGTTCATTGTTTGATCTTGTATCTCATGTTTATTCACAATTATAACATGGTATATGAGCCCCCTAGAGGCTAAAAATATTCAACCCCTAGTCACATGGATGATTTTTGGTGTATTTTGGCACAAAAAGGACCTCACTGTTGCATTCAAAAGGTTGAAACGATGAATTTTGATTATAAATTTTCTCATAATTAGTTGTTGGTGTGAATACATGCCTTGTACCTAGTTAATTCACTTACTAGGGAGTTAGGGGACATATCCACATGTTAAGTTTACTTAGGTTCTAAGATTCTTTCTAAAATTCTTAGTTGTCATTTCTAGATTTTATCTTAATCCTTGGTTGTTATGACTTAGTTGTCTCATGTGATAGTATTACAATACTTTTCATGATCTTGTTAAATCCTATCTCACACCTTGCCTATATAAGCAAGGAATCATATGTACATTGCTATATTTAGTGGTTGTCATATTCAGTGTGGCTAGTATTTTCACATTCTTGCATCCTTAATCATAGCATGATATTTCTACCATTTCTCTCTTGTGAAAGTTATACTTTCTTGTAGGTATCCTAGGGTGTTGAGGAGTTCACCATAAACTCGTACATGGTATCAAAGCTTCAGTGCTACAAACTTCTTCCTAGTTCTAAGAGACCAATCTTGGAATGATTTTTTTTGGGTGTGACTTGGGGTCTTGAGAACCTCGCCATTGAATCCAAGGTGTTTGAAAAAGTTAGATTTGGCTTTCGTTTCAACAAAATCTGACATTTTTTGTTAGATTTGCAAGGGCTTGAAGGAAGGGTTTCAGTTAGCAGATCTAAGGGTAGCTAATTTTTTGGAGCAATTTGGGAAAAAATCGACCTCACTATTACATCTGGAAGGCTTGAGAACCTAAGGGTCAACTAACAAATCATCCAAATCTAACACTTTTAGTCAGCATGTGAGGCAAAAAAATTAAGCCATACATGGTTGTACGACCCCTTACAGTCGTCAAATCTAGTACAGTCAACATTTCTTTGGCATATTTTGTAGAATCTCTACCAATGTGAGTACTTCGCATGGTCTACATCATCAAACATACTTTTTTGTAGACTGGATCATATTTTTCAGAGGTCTTTTTGGCAGGTATTGTGGTACAATCAGTGTTTTATACTCTGTAGGTTTTATTTATATAATATTTGGTTTTAAGATATTGTTTAAATAGGCCGACATATATGTTTTTATCACCATCGAAGATCTTGGTCATAGGGTCCCTAATCCTTGTGGGCTCCACCAATAGAGGAGGCTGAAATCCCTAGGTGGCACGGCCTATGGCTCGCCGCCCACCGACTGCTCCGCTCCAATAACAGCACCACTAGAATAATGATAGTTTATTTATTTTTTCTAATCTGCGGCACCTAGCCATATGGGTGACCGTGACCTAGCCCCCGAGGGCTAATATTTTGTACCTGATTAGTCTTCAAAGTGCCTCATACAAGCCTTTTTTTTATTTTTCCATAACTTTTGATCTAGATGGCAAATTTTTTGAAACAAAATATTGCCAAAAAGCTAGAGATGCGTATTTTCTACTTGTATAGGTGATTTTAAAAAAATAATTATTTGGTAGCATTTATTATTGACTGAAGTTAGATCTTTCTTATTGCTCCTAAGCTTATAAAATTTTTCCGTGATCTCCAATTTTCATGATTCTTGTGGCATTGGAAAGGTATTAAGGAGTTCTACATTTCCATCCATGCAATTTTTCTACATTTGTCCCAAGTTGATCATTAGTTCATTTTTTTCCCAAAGGATGTTCTGGAGATTACTTGGATGTTTTAACAATTGAGAGGGTGTGATTTTAATCTCTACATTTCATTTTAGTTCCAGATCATTTTTCAATCGACTGTTGCTTCATAGATTCTAGGGTTGTGTCATTTTTTGAGATTTCTAGTGTTCCTTGGCATCAGTTATGTTGTTTCTTTATCATGATTCCAACCTGAGTCCTTGAGTGACTCTAATATGGTTTCTAGCAAACATAATTATCTTTCATTTTCTTGTGATATTAAGGATTCCAGTGTTATTCCACAAGTGTGCTTCTAGTGCTTCTTTGTAGTAGGTTATCTCATTATGGGGGGCTATATGGTATCTCTTTTCATCCTTTGTGTGGATGGAGATTGATTGGATTTGTGATGGATATCATTATTGTATTTCATCCCTTTTTGGGTGGAGTTTTGTCTCAATGGGTTTTCTCATTTTCTTCATATGTGAGAGATTGCATTGCATATGTACATGGCACTAGTAGTAAAATAGCAATAAATGACTAAAAACTACTAAAAATTGTATATAAATGACTAAGCTTGGTCACATGACCATTAGTAGTTTAATGTTCATTTATAACGCGACAAATTTATGACTAAACCATTTTTAGTCATTTATTGGTTATTTTGATTGATCAATTTGGTAGTATATTTAGTCATTAATTTAGTCATTGATTTAATCATTTTAATCATTATTTTACTGTCAACTGGTCATATATTTAGTCATTGATTTCTTTCAATTGATAGTATAAATTAAGTAGTTAATTTAGTCATTGATTTAGTCATTTTAATCATTATTTTTCTATCAACTAGTTATATATTTAGTCACTTATTTTTGTCAATTGGTAGAGTTGTTGTGTGAATTGTGAGAGTTAGTAAATGAATAATAAAAACACACACAACCAATGAAACGTATTACATTAAAGATTTGAATCACATAATTAACCAAATTAAAACAAAACAAATTTCTAAAATCATTCCAATGTTCTCTATTCTCAAGGATCCTTTAAATCATTAGTGCTCTCAGATGTGTATATGCACTATGACTGGTTTGGATGACAACCTAAGAAACAAGATGTTGTAAAATGCAAGAAACTAATTCCTATATGATTTAATAAGCTATGTGATAGTGCTATGATGCCATGATATTGAATGATGCAAATGACAATGGTGATATGACAATGGATAATGATGCTAAAGGCTATGGTGGAAATGTTGTATGAAGCTAATATGTAAACTAAAATGCAAATATAAGACTAAGACATGATTCTAAACTAAAATGATTCTACAATGCTCAAATGCTAAATGCTAAATTGATCTATGCTCACTAAATGCTCTCAATATTTCTGCATAATAAGTTTACTCAAAGATGTGTTGTAAAATGTTGTAGAATGGGCTTGTATTTATAGCAATTTCAAAGCATCTTGTGATGTGGCAGCAACCAACGGTCAAGATTTCAGCATGAGAGATGAACAGTGGAGATGGAAGAAGTTTAGAAAGAATCATGGAGGATGTTACCTTAACCAAGTGCAACATGCCAAATGTATGAGAGAATAAAATGTGTGAAAGAACCAAGTGTCCAAAGTTTTTTTTGGAATTGGTTGAGAATAATTCAATTTAAATATTAGACATATTTAAATAGATGTGACACTTGAAAAAGTTGTAGACATATGCCTAAATTCAAATTTGGGATTTAAATTTAGTGAGAAGATTATTAATTAAATAAAACAAACTATGTGAATTTGTTTATTTAATTAAAATAGAAGAATGTGATTTTAGATTGAAAAATTAGAAGAGTGTGAACTATATAAATAAATTTGGAATTTATTTAAAAGTAGACGAAATAAAAAATGTATTAATTAAATAGCTTGTATTTAATTAATTATCTTGACTGATTTTAGGTGTATACATTTTGCCCCTCTTTAAAGTAATGTGTTTACACGTTGCTTCAAAGAATAATTTGTTGTTGATGTCGACAAAAAAAAAATTGATGTCCTAGATGTTGATTTTCAAGTGATGATGGATATATGCCCCCTTGGGAGATAAATTGGTGAATTTTTTAATTTTTAGGATTTTTTGGAATTTTTTGAAATTTTGATGATTTGATGATGATTTCAAAATTTTATGACCCAAAAGCGATTTATCTCCTGAAAAAATGATGTTTAAGTCACCAAGTGATGATATGATGAATTAAAGCCACTTTAAAAATAAAATAAATCAATGCTATAAAATTCCCACTTAATTAACCTTTAAAAGGTTAAAAAGGTGGATTAAAAGTTCATTTGTGCATTTGCAATTTGAAGATTGAAAGTGATTGAGTGATTTAGCAACTTTGGAGCAAGATGGTCATTCCTTACCATACACACCGATTCGAGCACGTCAGACATCACAACCACTTGGCAACATACAGACCTTCGGTATGTACCCAAAAATTCTCCTTGTAAATTATGCAATTCCTTTTTCCCTCTTTTTTCCACATTTGAATTTGGATTTAAATGTTCTAGCGCATAGAAGTACTGATGTAGTGCATAGCATGACTATTATAGCGCATACAATAGATTAGCGCTTAGGGTTTGCATTGTAGTGCATTCATAAGGGGATTTAGCGCATCGATAGATTTAGTGCTTAGAGCCAGACATTTAGCACATCCAATAATTGTTCTAGCGCATAGGGTACATTAGCATGTAGGTGATGTACTTTAGCACATTGAGTCAATGTTATAGTGCATAGAATCATCATTAGGGGAAATTTACATAAAAAATGGGCCTCCTAAGGAACTCTAAAAAAGCAAAAATTATCTCATATAATACAAATTATTTAAATATTAAAAATATAAATTACTTAACTACATGAGTTAAGTGGGGACACGGGTTTCTATTATAATTCCTTAAAAAACTAAGTCCGTGATTTTTTAAAAGTGGTAACATATATTTCTATTATAATTTATTAAAAAACTCAAGTTCACTTTCTTCATTATTTATTTTTTATTTAAAAACTCTTAAACTCAAGTTTGGTAACTTATATTTCTATTATAATTTATTAAAAAAGTCAAATTCACTTTCTTTTCTTGATTATTTATTTTTTTAAATTATTCGTTTTTAATTAAAAAGTGGCAAAGTAAAAGTAACTTTAGATATTCTATTTTTTACTTAGTATTTTATTATATATATATATGATTATATAGATTTAGATTTATTATGTTATATACATTTATTTAAATAAACACATTTATAGGTTTTATAATAGTATATTTATATTTAAAAAAGTATGCTAGGGATATCTTTTTTTCCATAGTCTCTTTGATTTTCCCATTTTGTTTCCTTTACAATTTTTTTTTATTTTTAATTTTTAATTTTTTCAATTATTTTTTCCATAGTTTTGAGGTTTTCTCCAACTTTTTCTCCTTCCAATAGTTTCCATTTTTTTTTGGTTTTATTTTATTTTGTCCAATTTATTTTTTGGTTTTTTAAAATTTATTCCAATTTATTTGGTTTGTAGTTTTTTGTGAGAACAATTTTTAATTTATTTTGGTTTTTCATTTTTTTGTTTTATTTTATTTTATTTTATTAGCACTTCATAAATATTTTTATGATTTTTAATGTTTTTTTAAATATTTTTTATATTTTTTTCTTAAAGATTTTTTTTTTGAAAATATAAAAATTTCTATAATAGAACTTAAAAATATAAATATAAAAAATATATATATACATATTTTATATTTAGAAAGATGAATGAGATAGAATAGGCTATGTAAAGTTAAATTAACCATCATGAGTTAATTCATAAGATTTTAGAAAGTTTTATTTTATAAAATAAATATTTTTATTTTTATTTTGGATGATGTCACCATACAGGTTGATGTCATCTTTTAGTTGATTTTTATAACTTAAAAAGCTAGTGATGTCATCCTTACGAGGCCCATTTTTAATGTAAATTTCCCCTAATTTAGTACCTTGATAGAGGGGTTTAGCACATTGATCAAATTTGATGGGGCATTGGATAATTTAGTGCATTGAAACCATGTTATGGCACACCCATGAAATTTTCTAGTGCATAGAAAGACTGTTTTAGTGCATTGATGAGATTTAGACCAGAATGATGGATTTTAGATTAGACTCCCTGATTTTGATGATTTTTTATCGCGCCAGCTGTCGATTTGATGTTGTTTGATGATGTTGATAGATTAGATGTGATCTCATGATAGGTGAGATGCAATGATTGATACTAATAATTGACCTCATGATAGGCAAGGATCAACAATAGTTTGATTGATAAACCTCGTGATAAGCGAGGTTGAATGATAGATTGATGCTCACGAGATTTCATCAAAGTCTCACCAGAGCTGATTAGATTGATAGGTTGACTGATGTTGATTGATTGATAGGTTGATTGATGTTGATTGATTGATTTGTGACATGTTGTGATGATAGGAGATTTTGACAGTCCTACAGATTCGGGAGCACTTCTTGAGGACGTGGGATTTGATACCCCACCTGGTGCCAACTAAGGTAGCCATTATTGCATGGTGTGGATTGTCCTCTCTGATAGATATGCCCCAGATTAGGATTAGCAGGTGTCTATTGACAACTTTAGCAGAGAGTGGCATAGTGAGCATAACACCTTTCACTTAGCCACCGGTGAGATGAAAGTGACACCAGAGGATGTCTATCAGATTTTGTGGATACCAGTTGTTGGAGAATTGGTACTATATGATTCTACTAAGCAAGGCAAGACTGATGTACTTCACAGAGTATTTGAGGATGATTAGATTTTTGACTACGAGATTCCCTAGAGAAAGATGGTTGATGCTTATGCTACATTTCCCTGTGTACTTGTTGGATTCATTGGAGGGTTCATTTGTCCTGACCGTAGGTCAAAGGGACTTTTAGAAGGATGGGGTTGGATTCTTGAGAGCATGATCGCTCAGGGTACCAAATATGCATGGTGATGTTGCATGCTTTCCCATTTGTACCATGATTTGCACCAGGTTGTCTACCTTTGAGGGGCTAGTTTATCATTTTAGTCACGTTGCTTCAGATATGGACCTAGGAGCATATAGCGGTCACATGTCCAATTGGAGAGAGACAACATCCTGCCATGAGACCATATTTTCATGCATACATAGGTCCAGTTGCTCAGCCTAAGCTGGGAAAACTAGAGTATTGGAGGAGATTACTTGATGATTTGGAGATAGTGACATGGCGGCCCTACCTTGATTGTGAGCAATTACCAGAGGATGACACTAAGATGTCATTTTTGTGCTAGTCTATGTACTTGATCAAGAGGATTCAGTTTATCATTGAGAATTTTTTGTTGTGGAGGGTACTATGACAGTATGGTCAGGTTCAAGGCATGCCCCAAGGAGTGGCCCATTATGCACAGTGACGGATTGATGTGATAGAGTGGGGGCCGTATTTGTCATATGATGTTGCAATTCAGGAGTATCGGGGTTTACAGGCCATCATTTGGGATATTCATCTAGAGATTATTGAGGCTCTGATATCCAAGGAATATACACAGTACCTCTTCCTACATCCATTCCCATAGATCTCCAACCCAGATGAGCTAGTATGAATGTTAGATGATGAGGAGAGGGCAATAGTACATGGGCATAGGTGGAGGAGAGATGCAGGAGATGAGGAGGAGGAGGAGGTAGAGAGCAGTGATGAAAGGGATGGAGATGGAGATGATGGAGATGATGATGATAGAGGTGATGGTGGAGAAGAGGAGGATGGAGGAGGACCAATCCTAGATGTTCAAGACTTCAGATTTCCTTGGAAGAGGCGATCACTGGTAGTTGTAGCCCAGCAACATGTAGAGATTAGGCTACCCTCGTAGCAGTAGAAAAAATAGATAGTTGCATTACAAGTTCAAGTTTAGAAACTCCAGGGTCAGTTAGAGAAAATATAGGCTTTACTTCAGGCTCAGACACAGGCACAGGTTGCCACAATCACTGCAAAGAGGGACACTTTGAGACAATGGGTTGAGAAGGCCAAGGGCATAGCCGAGAGATTGCAGAGGGTTGTAGAGGTTGTAGGGACAACAGATTACTTTTGAGAGGTACAATGCTCTTCCAAGGATGTGGAGTTTTATAGGCTAAAGTATCATGAGGTCATTCTGCCAAAGTGTCAAGAGAGCTATGCACATTTTTGCAATCATACTCACACCAGGACTACTAGTAGGGGTGTGACACAACCACTTCTGAGAGATCCAAGAGATCATGGTGTAGGTCCGTCTGGTGGGGGAGGCATTGGTCCAGTGATGTTGGCACTGTCTGGGGGGAGCATGAAATAGCCCCGATATATGATTCTTGATGTATTTTGGACATGTATACACTGATTTATCTAAGACATTGATGATTCACTTCCATTTTTGATGATGTACCTCTCAATATTTTGATATCCTTATACACTTCACATTATTTTGAGATATATATGATATGCAACGATGATGATGATTGATCTATGTGTCTATATGATTTATGATGGATGCATTTAATTTCTATTATATATGCTATGTGATGTTCTATATGATGATGGTATGATATGCTATGGATGAAAATGATGAAACATGTGTTATGATTCTATGATGCTTTATGAATGATGCCTATATGATACATGTGATGGATCTTATTATGTCAATGAAATGTGATGCATTTTATGTTTTTGTACTTTTCTAATGCAAATAGATGATGCAATAAATGGATGAATGTAAAGTGGATGGATGGAATGATCATATGATGGTGCATAGTTCTATGTGTTTATGATGTTTACATGATGTTTATGTGATGCTTGATGATTATGTTTATCCAGTTAGTCCTTTGTCATTCTTCAATTTGAGTAATAACAAATTCATAGGTTATATTCCATACACCCTGGAAAATCTATCTTCACAGGGAAACCTTCTTACTAGTCATGTTCTTCAACAACTTTTTCTTCTTGGAGATCTTACTCTATTGGATATGTCTTTCAATCTTCTTAATGCACCATTTTCTTAATCCATTAATAATAGATGAAATGATTTTGATTATGCAAGTGAGATGCAATGCACTTCTTTTTGTATTTTCTGATGTGGATATTATGATGTAATGCATGGATGGATGAATGATGTGATAATGCTTTCTAATGTATGCAAATGATGATGCAACTGATGTGTTTTTGGTTAATGTCAAATGTACTCAATCCATTAATGATAGAGATAACATCATTGTGAAATTTTTTTCAGCCTTGGAAACCCCATAAATACTAATGCAAACTAACATGGATGCAATCTAACTTAGCCATTCCAATCTAGCATTCAAAGGTTGTCATCGTAATAGTCATTTTGTCATGCTTTTTATCATCATTGAGCCTTTGAAATTTTGAAAGTGAGTACAAACATTGATGGTATAATTAGACCATGATGACCTAAGTACTACTTCCATTATTTTTTATATTGCAAGTGAACACAAGCATCTAGGTATAATTGAACCGAGATGACCTGAGCATTGCTCACGTAAACAGACAAGAGTTAACTATTTTCCTATGCAAATTCGGAATGTGATCAGTGATACTTTGTATAGCACATCTCGCAACGATTTGCACAGTAGTAATGATCAACTCACAGACATCAGACAGAGAAAAATCATACTCCTTCCTGGCTCCTCTAGTTCAATACATCATTGAGTTGATCCAGAGATATGATAACAAAAATCAAAGTACATTAGTGGAACATTCATGCTAACATGATAAATCCATGATTTAGAAGGAACATCATCCATTTAAAGTTTTCTTTGATTTGATTGATTTAGCTATTTGTTGTTTGGTATGGATGGTTGATGTGTTCATGATTGTGATTGATGTTCAATGTTGGTTTTCACTATGATCATTGTGTGTGTTGTGTTGTCTTACTATTGTTTGTCTGTTGGTTTAAGCTCAAAGTTTATTTCCCCCAATGAGTTCAAGATTTTTCTCCTAGTCTAGGGTGAGACACAACTGGATGTCGAATTATGTACATGAAGCTTTCTGATGATAGGAAAATTGATGGCAAAAGAGAATGACCAAAGTGAATGGTTGGCATGCTCAAATAGATGTAAAAGCTAACCTATCACAAATAGTGCATGTTGCTAGGTTTTCACTACTTGCTTTTATTGCACTTTTTCAAATTTTATTTTTTTGATTTTTCTGATTTTCTACTTTTTGTATTTTTCTATTTATTTTTTTGTCACCAAGACACCTATTTTCTAGGTTTTCATCAGGGTAATGATTTTTTTAGGACATTTTTTTATGTTTTTTGTATTTTTTCAGGACTTTTACAGATGCACTTAGATGAGCCAAGTGTAGAATTTCTTGAGATGTGGACTATTGAGGGGTTCATCAAACAAATCCCCTTTATGTGTTGACTAATACGCTCTTGATCCGAAGACTGATACCACAACAAAGGGACCTAGCCAATTTGGTTCAAATTTCCCCTTCTCTTGATCCTGTTGATTTTGGGGATTTTATTTTAGGACCAAATCACCGACCTAAAACGTTCTCGGTTTGACCTTGTGATTGTAACTTTATGACATTCTTTTTTGATAGGCTTTCAGGAGATCAACTGCTTGCTGATGATGCTCATCCAACAATTCCAACTCTTGTAGCCTATACACTCGATAATCTTCATTTGAAATGATCCCCTTTAGTGACACACAGAGTGGTGGTAGCTCAACCTCAATAGGTAGAATGGCCTATGATCCATAGACTAGAGCATAGAGCGTAGCTCCTGTCTGGGTGCGGATACTAGTTCGATAAGCCCACAAAGCAGGGTTCAATTGAATGTGCCAATCACATCTAGCATCGTTGGCAGTTTTCTTTAGGATTTCTAGGATGGTTTTGTTTGAGGCCTTTGCTTGGATTTTTCCTTGAGGATAGTAAGGTGTAGAAAATGGATGTTGGATATGAAACCTCTCACAAAGTCCTTGGACATCCTTATTTTTGAAAGGTTTGTCGTTATCAATAATAATGGATTGAGGAATGTCATACCGATAGATGATATAATTTAGAATGAAGGATGCAATTTGTTTTATGGTGATGGTGGTCAAGGGAACAGCTTCAATCCACTTGGTAAAGTACTATGTGGCTGTGATGATGAACTTGTGTCCACTTGATGAAGATGGATGAATTTTTCCCACAAGATGCAATCCCCACTGACAGAAAGGCCATGTTAATGTGAATGGTTGTAGCTCTTGTGCTGGTGCATGTATCAAGTTTCCATGAATTTGACATTTTTGGCACTTCTTGACATATTGAAAATACTCCTTCTCCATATTCGGCCAATAATACCCCAAATGTAGGAGTTTCTTAGATTAAGTTAGGCCACTTGAATGTGTGCCACAGATACCTTCATGAACCTCACATAAAGCGGCTTCAACTTCATTAGGTTCAAGACACTGAAGGAGAGTACCATCAAGACATTGTTGATAAAGTACGTCAGCTATTAGGGTATGTCAAGCTACTCGTTGAATAAAGTTTCATTTTTAGTTTTGAGATAAATTGGGTGGGAGGGTATTGTTTTTTAGATAGGTGTAGACTTTCCCATAGGTAGAAGCATCAGCCTTGACTAGATGGTATATGACTTGGAATTCGGGGTTATCATAGGCGAGGTTAAACAGTTGTTCCACCATGAACTCATAATGGGCTTGTTTTTTAGGTATTTGTAAAAGAGAAGCAATGGTTTCCATAGCATCAATAGCTTTTTTATTGCCTTTGGGAATTTGCTCAAATTTGATCCCCACAAAGTACTTTTTGAATTCATCAACCATTCTTTTATATGGCATCAATTTATCATCTTTTGTTTGGTAATCATCATTTACTTGGTTTATGACTAGTTGGGAATCACCATAGACATGCAACTCTGTGATCTTCCACTCGACTGCTACTTTGATTCCAATGATCAATGCCTCATACTCGACTATGTTGTTAGTGCAAGGAAACATTAACCTATAGGAATTTGGAATGGTGTGTCCTTGAGGCATGAAAAATAAGATTCCTGTGCCTAATCCATGTTGCGTGTAAGATCCATCAAAATATAACATCCATTGTTGTGTTAACACCATTAGGACGTCAGCATCTGAAAATTCAAGGCTCATTGGGTGATCATCTTGTAGTGGTGCTTCAACTAGTTGATTTGCTATGGCTTGACCTTTGATTGTTTTTCTGTCCACATAATGGATATCAAACTCGCTCAATATCATTACCCATTTGGCTAGTCTTCCTGTCAGGGTAGCTTTGCTAAGTAGATACTTTAATCGATCAATTTTGGCGATGAGTTTGATGGTGTGAGTCAACATGTAATGTCTTAGTTTTTGAGTAGAAAATACTACCACTAGACAAGTTTTCTCAATAAAAGTGTAATTGATCTCATAGCCATTCAAGTTCCTGCTAATGTAATAAATAGCCCTTTCTTTTCCTACAGAATCTTCATGTGCTAGTAGAGCACCCAAAGATATCTTTGTTGTTGCTATGTAAAGTAATAATGGTTTTCCTTCAATTGACGATACCAATATGGGTGGTGACATCATATACTATTTCAGTTGATTAAAAGTTGCTTCACATTTTCCATCCCATTTGAAAGAAACATTCTTGTGTAGTAAGTGGTTGAAAGGATGATTTTTATTTTCTAGTTGTGCGATGAACCTCCTAATAGATTGGAACCTTCCCTGTAAAGATTTGAGTTGGCTAATATTTTTCAAAGGAGGCATCTCCATAATGGCTTTGACTTTTGCAGGGTCCACCTCGATGCCTTTAGACGATACTGTATATCCCAAAAGTTTGGTTGATTTCACGCCAAATACACATATCTTGGGGTTTAACCTCACATTGGATTTCTCCATTCTAGTGAAGATCTTGTCTAAAATTTTGAGATGTCCCTCTCCAGTGAATGATTTTTCCAACAATTCATCTACATAGTCTTCCATAAAGGTGTGCATCATGTCATGGAAGATGGTGGTCATCATTCTCTGATAGGTAGCCCCAACATTCTTCAACCCAAAAGGCATTACGTTCCAGTAAAATGTGCCCAAGGACATGTGAAAGTAGTTTTCTCTTGATCTTCAGGTGCTATCTTTATCTAATTATAACCAAAAAATTTGTCCATAGGTGATAACATTTCATGACCAGCTATTAGCTCCACAATGATGTCAATGTTAGGTAAAGGAAAATCGTCTTTCAGGAAAGGTCTGTTAAGATCCCTAAAATCCGTACATATCCTAATGCTTTTATCTAGTTTTGAAACTAGCACAATATTTGATATCCACTTAGCATAATCAATAGGTCTGATAAATCCCGCATCCAATAGTTTTTTCAATTCAGCTTTCACCAAGAGGGCGATATCGGGATGCATTTTTCTCAACTTTTGTTTCACTGGCTTTACTCCAGGTGGTAGTGATAAATGATGCATGATAAGATCTGGATCCATGTCGGACATGTCAGTGTAGGACCAAGCAAAGTTGACTTGCCTCTCTTCAAAGAATTTAGTGAAGCTTGGTTTTTCTTCCTCTATCATGGATGTTGCCAGATGTAGAGTCTTGACTATTTCAGCTGTGCCAACTTTTGATGGATTGTGTGGGCTCAATCAAGACTGAAGATCTCTCATGATATTTCTCGGGAAGAGTGTTAAATCTCCCATCTTTTGGTGCCTCGGAGCAGTTTTCACCATCAAATGCGCTCTTTATTTTTACTTTTTTCTTGATCAAATACTGCCATTAAATGGTTTTCACCATTAGATCAATTTTTTATATTCATTATTTTGCAGCTAAGAGATTTGGCACTCCCCTTGTCTGGAGCTTTGTTATGAGATTCGTTGGTGGAACATGTTTTAGGATTGTTAGAGCAAAGGAAGTTCACAATGGTGTCATCGTTTGGAAAGACAGGTATGTCAAGCAGCTCATTTTGGTCCTAGTCAATCAATTCAAGGTGTATCAATGATAAGGAATCATCAAATTGGATAAGGTCAAAAGGGGTGAGTGTCATGATGGCAACATCATCAAATTTTCTGATAGCAATATCGAGGTCTATGATGTTACTCTCTTCTAAATTATCTATCTCACTCGAAGTATGATCTTCACTTGAGTCATTGATATGTTGTGATCCAATTTCAAGTGGTCTAAAACTCAAGCTTTGTCCCTCTGTACATGTTGGTGTATACATTTGTATCACATCAATTTCCTTATCATGACAAGACTCTTCAAAGAGGGAATCCCATTCATATTCATTGGAATCCATTTTAGAACTATCTCTCAGTTGAAGGATTCTCTCAACAACCTCTTGCCTGGCTTCTTCTTTTGATTCCTCTATGTATCCTAGTCTTGTTTTGTCCTTTGAATCCATTGTGATGGGTTGTATTGGTTCTATGATGCCTTCTTTTCTTTTACCAATAGGACCTTTTCCCTCATATCCCATATTTTCCAAGATTGTCTTCCCTTTTCCATATTGCTTTGTTTGTACATTGTAGGTTGATGCTTGTGATTGTTCTTCATCCTTGTACAACCAATTCAAAATATCATTGTCTTCTGATTCTTCCATTAAAGTGCCCACTTTTACAAACTTTCCATCAAAGAGCATGGTTGGTTGTGAGGATTGTTGTTTTGATGTGGATGGTCATCCATATGACTTGGGAGAAGATAAGAGTTGTGATATACACAATGATTGCTCAAATAAGTGTTCCCCCATGCCTTTTTCTTTCAATTGAACCTTTTCAACATGTTTTGATAAGGAGTTTAATTATCTTTCATGATTTGATGGAGTAGAATCACTAATGCCTTTGTCTTTTGATTGGACTTTCTCATCAATCCAATTTGATAAAGAACTTGATTGACCTTTGTGGCTTGATGGAGTGGAATCACTAATACCCTTATCCTTTGATTGGTCCTTTTTCTCAACCCATTTTGACAAGGAATTTAGTTGTCTTTCATTGTTGGATGAACTAGGAGGTGTAGCTTCCCTAGTGTGTGGCACAAAAGTATCTTGGGTTGTTTTGAGTGTGTTGCAATATTGGGGGTTGTTGGAATCAGCTGAAATAGTGATTTATTGCCCATTGAAAGGAAATTTCAAACACTGATGATACGTTGAGGGCACTGCTTGCATCTCATGAATCCAAGGACATCCCAAGAGTATGTTGTATGTTAACTTCTTGTCTAACACTTGGCAGACTATATCTTTGACAACTGGTACCACTTGAATTGGTAAGACAATCAAACCTTGGGAGGATCTCTCTTCATCATCATAGGCTTTGATAGTGATTTTCCTTCTAAGATCGATAGCATTTTCTGAATATCCAAGTGCATGGATGAATTTTAAATTATAGATATTTAGGCCAGCTCCACCATCTATTAGAGCATGTTTAACGCAATGTTTGTGAATTAAAACCTCAATGTGGAGGGTAGTGCTATGTGGATGGGTCATTAATACATCATCATGTTCAAAAAATGAGAGGCAATGAGGTGCGGTCAAGTGTGCCACCATAGCTTGAAATTGGTAAACTTCCAAGTTGTTTGGTACTATTGTGGCTACTAGAGCTTGTTCAATAATTTCTTTGTGAGTTGGTGAGGTTTTGAGCAGTTCTAATATAGATATTTGAGCTGGTATTTTCTGTAATTGGTCAACTATGTTATATTGAGTTGCAAGGATAGCGGTTGTTTTGGATGACGAGGAGGTAGCTCCTTTCAATGTTACTTTATCTTGCCCTCTTGTGATTGTGTTGACTGGTTGGTTGTCTTGCTTTTCTCTAATTTTATTGACATAAATTTGATTGTCACTTGCAGCAACATTTGTAATCAGATTTATTGGTACAATGTCATTAATTTGATGTGGTTTGGTGTTGATATCATGGTGATGAGTTTCAGTTGTAACAATGTTTCTTTGTCCCTTGATTTTTATGTCCTTGGTTTTATCTTCAACTACCTCAATACAATGAATGGTAGAATCATAAACATAGTTCACGTTTTTTCCCTTGGTATTTGATGAAGAAGACTCCCCTTTTTCGTAATTTGGTAAAGGATTCTTGAACACTCCATGATCATTGTTTGTTTGGGGTCCTTCTATAAATATGTTCTTGCTATCAATCAAGTCTTGTATCAAATGTTTCAATTGCATGCAATCATTGGTTTTATGTCATTTGTTTCCGTGAAAGTCACAATAATGTGCATCATTCCACCATGAAGGTTTAACTTGTGGTTCCCAATTTCTTGCCTCTGGTAATGTTATAACCTTGGCTGCAAGAAGCTCCTTTAATGTTGATTCTAATGATTGTCCCAAAGTTGTGAATCTTCTTCAATTTGAGGATGTTCGATATGGTGGTGTTCTAGATTCAGCATTACCTTGATTGTTGTTTTCATTGACATTTTGGTTGTTTTTTTAATTGTCGGTTGGATTGTTGTTTTGATTGGTTTTGGTGGCGGCTATTGTTAAGTTAAATGTTGGTTTTGCATTTTGTGTTTCAGTTGGGCCATCATTGTTACCAGCATTCTTGTTTCTTTGCCAAAACTTTGGTTTATCACCGCTGTTGTAATTGTTGGAGGAACTTGCTAAGTTGTTTTCGTTGTAAATTTTTATGACTCCTCTTTTGACCAAAGCTTCTTCGATCTTGATTCCATTTTCAATCAATTTTTCAAAGGTAGGTAGGCATTGTAATTCCAATATGTAGCTTATCTCATCGTTTATATTTTCAATAAATATTTCAATATTTTCCTTTTCAGGTATGGGACGAGAATATCCTTCAAACAATCTTCTCCATTTTTGCAAAAACATGAGGAATGACTTGCCCTTTTTCTATTTCAAGTTGCAAAGGTCTTTCATTGTTATACCATGTTTGATGTTGTAGGAGTGTACTAAGTGATGAATTTTTTAACTAACTCTTCAAAGGTTTCAATTGGGGGTGCAAGTTTGGAAAACCATTCAAGGCATTGTCCACCTATGCTGCATGGAAACAATCTTATCAAGTAAGTTTCTTCATGTACAAACTCAAGGCTCGTGGTTCTAAATTCCCTCACATGATCTATTGGATGTTTTTACCATTGTATTTATCATACTTTGGGAATTCACAATGTTTGGGAAAAGGAATCATGTTGATATTTTGATCAAAAGGATATGGGAAAATGTCTTGTATCAAGTATCATTTTGAGGTTCCCCTTTGCATGTCAAGAATTTTTTGTTGGAGGTTTTTCATTTGATGCATTAAGGCAGCCACTTGTTATGTATTTTTTGAATCATTTTCAAGATTTTTAGGATGTGCTTTCAATTTATTAACATGAAATTCAAGTGGAAGTTTGATACCTTGATTAGCCAGCATTAGGAAGTATTTTTCCCCATCCTTTTCAAAAATATTTTCTAAGAACTTGTGGAAATTTGGATCTTGTTGAGCATCTTGGATGTCTTAGTTATTTCCTCACCTTTAGTGTTGTGGAGATTATGAAATGGATTCAGGTTCAACCATGGTATTTTGAGTTTCAATGTTTTGAGTTTCAAGTTCTTTTTCCTTGAGTTTATGATTTTGTAATCTTGTTTGAATGGGCATACAAGTGTTATTATTTAACTAAACTTTGATCTTTGTTTGGAGGAGTGCCAAGGAAGAAAACTAAGTCAAATAGAATGACAAATCCTATTGATGAGACTAAGTTTAATCTGATTATACAGCTTTGTTTCGTGATGAAAGGATGATGAAACCTGGCTTAACAATCAAGGATATGATAAGTTTGATGATTTAGGCACTTTGAAATGTTAGATTTTGTTTTAGTTTAAAGAATTCCACTTGTAAATGTCAATTTCAACAATTTTAATACTTTGTTATGACTGAGGAATCCTTCTGTTCTAGAAAAGATTCTGAATTCTGGTTCAAACTGTGGAACAAGGGATGAAAAAATCTCTCATATCTTGAATTTAATGGATGCGCTAAAACAGAGCCTAGATGCGCTAAAAGATTGGACAAATGCACTATAAAACTACCTGGAAGTGCTGAAACAAAGGGTGGATGCGCTAGTAAATTGACCAAAAGTGCTAGACAAAGGACCAGATGCGTTGGGACAAAGTTTGTATGTGCTAAAATATGGAGTCAATGAGCTAAAGAATGACTCAGATGCACTAAAAAAAAACTAGCTGTGCTAGAAAAAGCCAAGGATGCACTAGACTACCCCTAAATATGTGATTTTAACATGGTATTATGTGACCGAATGTGCTAAAAGAGCTTGCAAATGCATTGAAATATGGTATGGATGTGCCAGAAAAAGCCAAGTATGCGCTAAAATAGAGGATGTATGCGCTGAAAAAATTCTTAGATGCACCAAAAAAAACAATGTATGTGCCAGAACAGAGAATGGATGTGCTAAATTGGAAGTTTTTCAGTGTTTTTACAAATTTGTCTGGTTATTTGGCTTTGAATTTGTGAATGTGATGTTTCCAAGGGATGTTTTTCTAAATAACGACTATTTTTCCTAGTTTCCAATTTGTAAATTATGTGAATTGAGTTCTTTAAATGGATGAATTCTTGAATTATGACTTCAAACACAACAGCAAGTTGTCAAACAGTTGTTTCCACCTAAGAACTAAACATTGAGTGTGTATTCAAGAATTTGGTTTGATTCTTTCATTTTCCACAAGTATAACACAAGAGAAGACAATTCAAGCACTTTTTTATTCTCAAAGGTCACTTAAAATACCATAGCCCACATCTTAAAACTATGTCAGCTCACACAGCCATGTCACCCCCTAGAGGGCACCCGTGTTTTTTCCTTTCTCAAGTCTTAACCAAAGTTGAATCCTCCACTTTTGGCCAAGGATCTTTGATACTTATATGATGAGTGTCTTGGGGGCAGATTCTTCCCTCCCCTTGCACTGTGATCTAGAAAGTGTTTGAAAACTAACTCGGTTGGCTTCTACACTAAGGTTCGCAATAAGGGTTTTTCTTTGGTGCAGCAATAGATAAACTCTCATTGGAGACCTCCCAAATTTTAGAAGAAAGGCTTTGGGGATGGTTATCTTGCACACTACTGTTGAATTGCAGACTTTCCCTGAATTCACTTTTGATTATAGTGGGTCAGAAAACTTGGCTTTGCTTGTTCCCACTTAGGTTATTCCCATAGGGTGAGTACTTTTTTCCACTACGGTAGGCCTTCTAAAGGTGTTAACAAAGCATAAAATAGTGAGTCTGGCATTTTGGTCACCCAGTTAAGGGGAGAGCATAGGCCTATCACTTCAAGCACAAAAGACAAGGGGTTCTTTAACCTTCTAATTAAACTAGGTTCCTAATTTAATCAAAAGAAGACAATAAAACTCCAGCCCCTACATACATCATCAGTAGTTGCATGAGATTGTCTTTGACTAGTGTATTATACACCTACAAAATAGAAAACCTCAATTAGTTCTCAAAATTTTGAAATTTTGCAAAATTAACCAAATGCGCTAAAACAGTCATCAAATGCACTAAAATATTATTCGTATGCGCTAAAAGAACTATTCAATGCACTAAAATAACAACTAGGTGCACTAAAAGAGAAACTCTATGCATTATAACAAATACTAAATACGTTAAAATATTGACTGAAAATGCTGAAAGAGCCCTTGAATGCGCTAAAACAGGTGTTGGATGTGCCGAAATATTCTCTAGATGCACTGTAATAGGTATCGAATGCGCTAAAATACATTTTGTCTATGTCAAAAGAACTCACAGTCGCACTAAAAGAAATTCACGTCCAGAATCTGTGAAACAACTTTTCCAGAAAACGTTAATAAAAATGGGTCGAGCCACACGGTGGGCACCAAAATGTTGTCATGTGAATTTTAAGATTTAGTAAATGAATAATAAAAACACACACAACCAATGAAACCTATTACATTGAAGATTTGAATCACATAATTAACCAAATTAAAATAAAACAAATTTCTAAAATCGTTTCATTGTTCTCTATTCTTAAGGATCTTTTAAATCATTAGCGCTTTCATATTTGTATATGCACTATGACTGGTTTGGATGACAACCTAAGAAACGAGATGTAAAATGCAAGAAACTAATTCCTACATGATTTAATAAGCTATGTGATAATGCTATGATGCCATGATATTGAATGTTGCAAATGAAAATGGTGATATGACAATGGATAATGATGTCTAAATTCAAATTTGGGATTTAAATTTAGTGAAAATATTATTAATTAAATAAAACAAACTATGTGAATTTGTTTATTTAATTAAAATAGAAGAATGTGATTTTAGATTGAAGAATTACGAGTGTGAACTATATAAATAAATTTGGAATTTATTTATAAGTAGACGAAATAAAAGATTTATTAATTAAATAGCTTGTATTTAATTAGTTAAGTATCTTGATTGATTTTAGTTGTATACAGATAGTATATTTAGTAGTATATTTAGTCATTTTAATTGACTGATTTCCATTAATTGGTAGTAAATTTAGTCATTTTATTTTTTAATTTCCGTCATTTGGTAGTTTATTTAATTGTTTTTGTTCGCTGATTTATGTCAATTGGTAGTATATTGATACATTGTTTATTAATTGCATAATCATTAAATACGAACAAGCTACAGAAGTTAAAAGATTGATTCAACATCATGATAAAAAAAATGTAATCTACAATAAAAAATATAATGCAATTTTGATGAACTATAAGATGTGTTTCTATATATATATAATCAAAAATGTCAAAGTCTAAAAGTTTCCAACTCTTGCAAATACACCATGATAACTTAACAACACATTCAAAGTACTGCATAAAGCAGTGGGCCAAGCTGTATAATAGCTAGTACATGATAAACATCAACTATGTCATTTTTTGCAAATATTTTAGTGGTCACCCTGTGAAGGTTCCTTCTTTCTCTTTCATACAAATAGCTCCATCTATTTTGTCTTCATAAGCAAGGGTTATGTTACTCGTGACCTTTAAAATATTTACATTTGCATCTCTTGTTCCTTTCAATTTGACTCCATGTACAATAGATAGTGAATGAATCCACCCAATGCCCACAGTAGCACCATCAAACAGATCTGACACCCCAACTTTATCCCCTTCTTGAAGTTTATCAATACATTTATGCAAAAACAAAAAAAACACATTATATTGAAATATAAAACATTCAATAACACAAAGATAAATATTTGATAAATATTTATAAGAAACTAGAAAATGACAATAGGAAACCTGAAACCATGCACCTGACATATTAAACAAAAATAACTTCTCGCTATTTGATACATAATGGATGTTAGATACATAAGGTGTCAATATGTTAGTAGTCATGTGTCGTGAAGATGTGGATGCAAAAAAGAACCCAAGCATACAAGATTGTGCAGGAGGAGATAGGCCACAAGAAAAATTCAACTATAAAACAACTAAATTGTTTGCCATGCTTGCTTTCTTTCTTTCCTAAGTTGTTGAGATGGAACTGGTTATAGCTACACACACATTGATTGCAACTCTTAATTGATGGAAGAGACTATGAAAATCAACCCAGTAAAAAAATTCATGCGATAATGATTATCCTTTAAAGCACAAGTTTGATTTAAGGTCTACATGCATGAGATGTGTAGGAAGCACAAAATGAACTTTCTAGTGCAACCATTATTGAATGGAGTGATAACCTTGCACCACCTATTTGGAGTGTATTAACTCCCTTATGGGTTACACACCTGCTCTTTTAAAATGTAAATTTTCAAAACACTAGAAAAAGGGAGCCACAAAATGCACACTTGTAGTTATGCATGTCAATCCAGTAATTACCCAGAAACTTAGGCCTTATGGTCCTTTCACACTATAGCACGTATGCATGTCTGTGTTCATATGCATGCTTATGTACCATGGGTGGGAAAGGTTAGGCCTTACTGTATCCCTATACATACACATATGTGCACACACGTACACATTATATTTTGCTCAACTTTTGGTATTTTTCATATTTTTCCATTTTTCCATCTTTACTTGCTCTTACTTTGTTTCAGAACTATTATAGGATCAACATGCTGTGAGTATGGGAGGCTAATTCATTGGATACTTTCCCTAATTCCTAATAAGAGCCTAGGAATTGCAAGGGAACCTCAGAAATTTCCTTGATTCGGATTTGCACTCAAAATGTGGAAAACATTAAAGAAAAAGAAACCATAGAACTTTAGAAGCCATGCAGTCAAAGAGAAAGCATAAACACAAATTTAAAGCAACACTTTTTTAAATTGGTTCAAGCAATACAGAAAATGTGTGGAAAAGTATAGCACAATAAATCACAACAATGTTTGTCAAAAAAGCTATAAGTCTAGACTATATCTAGAGGAGAACCAGGATTTTCCAAGAAAACTAGTGAAATTCCGACCCTAAATTTTCAAAAAAACTTTAACACTATTCATTGTATTCAACCCCTTCAAACTTCAATTTGTCATAACTAAGATAAAGCTGACATGGGAACAAATGTTAATGACAATTTTTTGCACGTTAAATTTTTCATAAATTATTTGAAATTTCACAAAAATTGTCAGTAATTATAGGACCATAAATCACGACTGTCTCTCAAAAAACCAGTGAAAGAGTAAAGTGCAAGAGTATGTCCAGAGATCAAAGCTTTGCCAAAAAACCTAGAGAAATTTTGACCCTCATTTACAAACAAGTTGTACATCCATCCACTATATTCAACCATTATAGGGGACTGATGACCATATTCAAATCTATTAATTTTAAGCACATACCTAGCATGTCTGGAAAAATCATTGAACAATAGTCAAGCAAAGCTCTTTTGCACAAGTTGTACCACATCAAAACAATCCCATACAATAAACATTTGGTGATTGCATTATAATATAATAATATATAGAGAAGAAAACTCTTACATGGCTTTTGGTATGGTTGGCAAGGACCAAATCTCTCTTAACACAAATACCTTATTACATGGAGAGTGAAATGCAACGTAATTTGCATCTACAAGAGAAAACTACCTTATGTCTTCCTTTTCAAACCTGGAAAACAATGAATAGTTCATTTAGCTCCCATTTATGTGACTTCCAGATCATATGTCCTTAATTTGAACCTAAATTGTGCAACTTGTATGCCTCAACGATCACTTCAAATGCCACATTTCATTGAAATAAAATTTTGTTTTATACTTTCACCACGATACCGCACTGTTTTGACTTGATCCTTTCGATGTAGGAAAAGTATTTGAGTTATTGTGACACTGCGCCATGTTTGGGTTTTATGGCTTGGTCATTGCGGTGAGGCAGGAGATGTCTAAAGTCACGTGTTATTCCTTCTATATCCATGCACTATGCCACTTCAATTCCTATTTCCTCTTCCAAAATTCAAAATTTTGTTTCCATGGCTATAATGTTGTTTCCAATTTTGGCACTAACACAATTATTATCAACATGTCGGTGTAAATAACAAGCAACCGGTTTCTTGTACCCTTCCCACATTTGGAATTATAGATGGCTATCAAGTTTAACTGCACAAGGATAGTGAAAACTACGCCTACAATTCTCCACTCGACATCCCAAAGTTTTCCCAAATCTTTGACACTCTCGAGCCTTATAGTCCAAAAATTTTCCTGTTCTTATAGCATCAAATAATCCTTCAAGTTTATCTCTTCCACCATCCTTTTCAAAAAACCTCTAAGGACCAAAGACCACACAATCTATTAACTTTACCACTCCACTGATGTCCACCACATATTTTGGAGGTTTCTTGTGCTTTGGATTCATTGAAAGCTTCAAGTTCCTTTGATGATCCTTAGTACATTTGCAGTAGCATAAGTGATAACCATAGCACCAAGGATACCAATCCCCATAAATTAAGGATGGTCCTTGTCCGCATAGATCACAAATTATACCAGTGTCCCACATCTAAGGTTTTTAGATATATAGATTATTGCTTCAACATATTGCAAATTCAAATGCTTGGGATCTAGAGTGCTTGGGATTTCCCTGCTACTATAAATAGCTTTAGCATTTATATTCTCATCCTTGGGAAAAAATTCTAACCTTTTGTGCAATCTTATATCACTAAGCAAAACTTCATCACTGCTATCAACAAATTTATAGTTGTGTTCATCCTCATGGCCAAATGTCGCCCGGTCAAATGGCATCATGCGGTCAGTACCTCTTGATGTAGTACAATCTACTAATTTAAAGCATCCACTCTCTTGCAAGGACAAGCTAATTGTTTTTAGAGTTCGATGACAATTCATAGTTGGTTTTCAAATGGTGGCTACACAACCACTATTCCTTGAACTACTAGATTATGAGATGACTATGGAAAGAACCCTTGATGCACAAAAGGTAGTAATGGACAAATTCATTGATTTGATTATGGAAGTCTCCAAACATACACATGAAAGGATAAAGAAGACAGTTAAGAGACAACAAAATCATAATGGTTGGCTCTCAAGATCAAGAAAACATAGTCACCATTTCAAGAGAGCAAGTTTACAAGTCACTATGGTGTTAGGGCAGAGAAGGATAAAGGGACAGTCACCATAAAACATGAAGAATAGCCTTGAAAATTCTATAAGATAGTCTACTATCATAAAGAATGTAATCTCATGCTTAAATGACAGTCATATCACCATGTAAGATAGTCACTTTGCAAAGGAAGGATAGAGGGTAGAGAAGGATAGAGTGTTATCCATTTTTAGAGTTTTATGACAATGATGTATGACCTTTTGAAGTCAAAACAAGCAAATACAAGCTATTAAAAAGACAAATATGGGTAGTACTTAGTATTGAAACCACAACCAATTTAAGCGATAGTACTAAACACAGTTGAAAAGAGTTATCAAGCTTTAAGAAATGGATTGCAAATCACGTCATAGAATAGTCATTAGCATAATAATGATATTATGTTGAAGTCACATGATGAAGATAGCAATCAAGAGTGTCATCAAGAGCAAGGTAAGGGACTGTGATAAAGTTTCTTAGGATTATGATAAGTTTTTTATTGTGATGGAAGATCCAGTAACTTAAATAAGGACCATATAAAGGTTACAGTCAATAAAGGCCTATCAACTACCTTTAGGACTGCAAATAAGAGTAAAGGAAATCCACAAAGACTTGTACACAGTCACAATTGAATTAATGATGTTGCATTTCAAATCTACAATATTATTACAGTTACCAAGAAGGTAATCAACTTCAATAAGGGCAGTGACTCCATGGTAGTTATGAGGCAATTAACCAAAAAATTTCATACATGCACAACAAGAGTAGAGTTTGCAAAGTATGTGATAGTCAACTTCAGGCTAACTATCCTTTTGTTGTGGTTTGAAGATCATTTTTTGTAGGTTGACAAGTTATTAATTGTAGGGGTTAGTCTTATTTCAAAGGAATTTTTCATTAATTAACTATAATTAATCATAAAAAAATCTACCAAATTCCATAGACATCCAAATATCACATATTCATTCGTCCACATAGTATATCATCTTCAATTATTTTAAATACTTAAAGTATATGAAAAGGTTTGGAAATTTCTTTGAAACTTAACATAAATAAGATAAAAAGAATGAAACTAAAGCAAGGAAACTAGAAATTTCTAAAGCTCATCATCCCCCCAACTTAGCATTTTTCTTGTCCTCAAGCATTTTAGGGTCTCTAATTGTGTTGCAATGCAACTTTCCTATAGTCCAATGTGTTATTGACCCGTTCACCCTACATCAAGTAGAACCCTTTTTGCTCTGTTATTTTCTTCCATCTAGCCAGCTTTGTTGGCCTTATCTACCCTCTTATCCCTATCCAATGTGGAATTGGAAACAAGAGAAGAGGAGGATGAAACATTAGGGGGAACCAAGTAATATTATTTTTAAGGGAGGATGTGATATATTTGTGAGCTCTTTAAACTCCTACCAAGTAGTTGAAGACTAAATGAGACTCCTTCTTTTTGAGCTCATGTGTTAATTCCTTTCATCTATCTTGTGAGAAGTTAAGTGCTTCTCTTCTTGTCTTTGCTACTAGTTCTTGAAATTTTTTGTAATCATTCTCTTTGAATTCCAAAATCTTTTTCTCCACCCACTATCTTTCTACCAAGTCAATTCATTCCTCTACTATCCCTCTAGGATCTTCTACCTCTTCTCTAATGAGAAGGGGAAATGACTTATCCCTTTCATTGTAATCTATTTGTGCCTTCCCTCTCTGATTTTCATTCCTGATGAATGAATTCATTTCCTTGATTTTAACATATCCCACAAAGATGAGTGGGTTTTAGGAAAATTCATAGGGAATGGCAAAATTATGCAAGTAAAATTCACACAATTAGTCTTGCATATCTAGCAGCCTACATTCAAAAGTTGAACTATTTTATCAGCCATTTCTTCCATTTTTACTTTCAATCTTCTATTTTTGCATCCTTCAGCCTCTCTAATATGTGTTGCTATCAATTTAGATTTTTCTTTTTCCCAATTCTTTTGCACTTGATAAAATTCTTCTACTTTGTTTTACAACTCAATCCCAAGAGTAACCACAATAGGAGTTCTAGGTCTTTTTGGAACTTTGAGTTGGTTCCTAGCTTTTGGATCTTTCTTATTAATCTCAAAAATGGCCAACTATGCCAATTTCTCCAAACCTGGCCCTTATTACTCAAAAGCATGCAACCTTTTCTACAATTCCTAAATCCTACTATCCAATCCTTTCTCCCTTTGTTGGTAATTTTTGAGTTTTTCTTCTAGTTCTTTTATCCTCTCCTAGGCTTCTTGCAACTCTTTAATCTTATCTTTCCCTTTTAAAAACAATTAATCTTCTTTTTCCAAAAATATCTCTTCATCAGCCTCAATCGTTGAAACAAACCCTTCTTCAAAAGTTGGGCTATTTTGAGGTCAATGCTTCTTTCTTGATGTGAACAAATCCTTAGAGTTAGAGTTGTTGCTCAAATAAAGAAATTGCAATGCATTGGATTGTTCTCAATCAATAGGTACATTTTCTTCTTGTGAGTCTACTTTAGACTACACTACAACAACCCTTTTTTGTTAGGGCTTGGCCTTTCCTTTTGCAGGTCCCTTCTTTTGAGATGACGTGACCGCATTTTTTTCTGTGCTAACCTTATCTACCTCTTTTTGGGTGCAAAGGTAGAGTTTGTACTCTTTCTTTTGTGTTGCTTGGGCTTAGAAGGGCTTTTGGTAGAGGGAGGGGTTTCTAATTCCATAGGTGCTATGGGTTGCTGCCTAGAAGTTGTAGGTTATGTTTCTTGTACTTCTCAATTCATTTTCTCACCAATGTTGTGTAAATGTGATGCAATGGGTGAGCAATAGGGTACATGCTCCTCTTCAGCAATCGTAGGATTCTCTTCTTAACACGTGTTTATCTCCTCTGACTCGAGCCTCACAAGAATATCATTAATATTGTTGCAAGTTTAAAAAATTTTGCAAGACACATTAGGGAATTGAATTATGAGACTCCTTTTGATCAACAAGGTGACTAAACAATAATTTGACATAACAGATTGATTCTTTTTCCTTTTAGATTTAGTTTGCATCCTTTTCAATAAATTATACAAGAGTTTGGGTACATTAGTTATCCTTTGATGACGTAGGTAACTCAAAATTTTAAAATGTGTTGTATATAAAATATTATTTTCCATTGCAGGTTAAATATTTAACTATATACAAGCAACAGATGCCCATAACCATGGTAGGAAAGTATTTTTGTATCTTGTTTCGAGGAGTCCAATTCTTCTCCTGGTTATGTAAAGTTGTTCCTTATTATGACTGCATGAGCTCTCATTGGAAATTATTCTCCTACCTTGGGCAACCCATAAACTTTTGTCACTGTTGCTTTTGAAGCATCTACTCTCAACCCTCTAATTATAGCCTCATCATTTTACAATGAATTGGTGAATTGTTGTGTCATCACTTCACTATATTATGTTAGATGGAGATAACAGTGTACCCATCCATCTTTTTGAAAAATGGGTAGACATTGTTGGTCTTCTAATAACAGATTATATGATGTTGGTTCTTGTATAACAATGCCACCTCCCATCTTGTAATTCTATATCCTATAACAAGTGAATTATGCTTAAAAATACTCTTCAATTTGCTTACTGCTTATACTGCTCAATATGTTTGTTGCTTTATGATCATTTCTACTTCTGTGTATGCAAGTTCTTATAGATTTTCTTATGGATCTTGTATACACCTAAAAATGGTCACATCACATAGTCTGGTAATTAATTAAATATTTTTAATATTTAATTAAAACTTTGAATTCAATCTATGTATAAATAAATTTAAATAATTTATTTATGTTGTTCATTATTTCATTTTTTGATTAAATAAATAAGTTTATTTAATCATCTTTTCGTATTCATTTCTTAATTAATTAAATAAACATTACGATTTATTTATATTAATTATCAATAGTCTTGGCTTGAATATTTTATTCAAATAAAGATTAAATATTCCTTTCTTCTAAATAAATTCCTCTAATATCCATTCATAATTAAATATTCAAAATATTTAATTAAATTCTTCTAAAGTCAAATCACAATTAAATCTTCTATAGTTCTAAAATCAAAAATCAAACTCAATAAATGAAATTAAATAAATTTATTTATTTAATAAATTTGGGGATTATCTTCAACAGCCGTGAAACAAACTGCCAAAACAGAAAATTAAATTTCTTTGTTTCTGTGCGAGCTTGTTCCTGTAGGTTGAAGACAGGCTTCCATTCTTCTCTCCAACCTCCCAACCTCTTCCATCTTCTTCTCAACCTCTCCATCTCTCACCATTCAAACTTACCAGACAATCTCACAGCCGTTGATTCTTGCCAGCCAGGATTGTGCCTGCAAAAAGCTATAAATAAGACTGTCGAGTCTTTGAAATCATATAAAAGCTTTCAATAGAATAACTATAGCCAATTTGCATAATCCTTTTAGCATTCACATTATTCAAGCATCATAGTATAGCATAGAATCATATCATGGCATATCCATTTCATACGATAGCATTCACAATCTGTTACCCCTATGTATAATCCGTTACCCCTGTGCATATCCATGTCAGAACTTTCATTTCATTAGCATATAGCATATAGAAGCTCATTCCTTTGTATACTCATTCTATAGATTGCCATTTGGAGAAGCCAAGCTTACACAATCTGAGAGCAACAACTTCGAATAAATCTCTGGAGATAGAGAAAGTGGAACGGCTCTGAAGAATTCTTGTTTATTTAATTTTACTTCAATTTCTTCAATATAATGTTCCATTTGTGTTTTGTTTAATTCATTTTGATTACTCATATTAACAATACACATTTTTGGCACCCACCGTGGGGCTTTTGCCCCTATTTTTAACATCTTTTTGCAGGTTTCTCTGACAGGTTACGGCCAAAAATAGCGGATTAGCGCAAGAAACACGTTTCAGAAAATTCATACCCAGTTCAGTGCCCGTAATAGTTCCTGCAGCACCCATAATCATTTTTTGCAGTGCCCATAATAGTTCGTGCAACACCCGTAATAGTTCCTACAATGCCCGTAATCATTCCTGCAGCACCGATAATAGTTTTTGTAGCGTTCGTAAGAGTTCCTGCAGCGCCTGTAAGAGTTCCTATAGCATCCTTGAAGATTGTTATAATGCATGTTTCAAAAACCTGTGACTTGTAAATTGTAATACAAATATAGTTTAACTGAATCCAACGCAACCGCGGATAGTTAGTAACTTTAAATTAAAACGAAGCAATCCTAGGATAGTCACATAAATAGAATTGAGCAATCCTAGGGTAGTCACATAAAATAGAATGAAGCAATCCTAGGATAGTCATTTCATATTTGATTTTGAGCTAAAAGGAATTTTTTGTTTTTGTGAAGCAATATCTTCACCTAGTATAGTAAATTTCTATTTCAGACTTAAAACTGAATCCTTGTTGCTTTGCTTAAACGGTGATAGGCCTATGCTCTCCCCTTAACTGGGTGACCAAAATGCCAAACTCACATATTTTATTTCATGCAATTTACAGCTTTGTTAAAACCTTGTAGAGAGCCTGCTCTTGTGGGAAAAAGTACTCACCCAAGAGGAACGACTCAAGTGGGTTCAAGTCAAAGCCAGGCTATTCCACCCCACTCTAAAATTTAAAGAAAAATTGGGGAAACCCTCTTTTGACGGTAGTGTGCATTGATAACCATCCCCAAAGCCTTTGTTCTAAAGGTAGGGAGGTCTCTCAAGGGAGTCTATCATTTGCCGCACTAAACGGAAACCTTTACTACGAACTTAGTTTAGTATCTTATCGAGTCAGTTTTCGAACATCATAATAATCACAGTGCAGGGGAGGGAAGAATCTACCCCCAAGATACTCACCATATAACTACCAAGGATTGTTTGCTTAGGGGATCTGGTATCCACTTTCGTCACTCTGAGTATGCACCTAGAAAAGACAAAAACACGAGCGCCCTTTCGAGGGTGACATGGCTGTGTGAGTCGACGCAGTTTTAAGATGTGGGTTGTTGATTACTATGATGAACTACTTGTGAACTAAGAGTGAGTCTGTTTGAAATGCTTATCATGTGTAAAACCCATTAAAAAAAATTTTGAAAAATATTTTGATCATACACTCAATGTTTAGCATAGTACTTAAAACAACTACTCTACAAATTGCTTGATGTGTTTTCAATACATTAATTCAATTAAGATCATCCAAAACTCAAGATCACATTGATTATTCCTATGTTACGAGATTGGAAATCTACAACCTTCGTTAAGAAATCCGTTTTCAAAAAAATCAAAAAGCCAAAGAAACCCCTTAGCTACAAGAAACTATTGAAGAAAAGACGATTCTTGTATCAAAGCCGAAAATTTTTACTCAAATATAAAACCTTTCTTCATAGGTATCATGATTGTGTTATAGGTCTTTCTAATGATTATGCTATAGAACCTTTGTATTCACAAGCTTTTTTTCAAAGAAGATCCCTTTCTCAAAGGCATAACCATAGTCAACGTATTCATTTTTGTTATATTCCCCAACCTGCAATTGAATATTCTACTCGTCCAAATCAAATTTTGCAATAGAGAACTCAGATCACATTAGGCATCCATTACAAAATCCATCCTTTTACAAAGCTATGATCAAAACTTCATAAAGTGCAAAATCATCATTTTCTTGATCTTTTGCTTAAATTCCCACCAATAGGATTTTCATCCTTTCAATTAGGGAACAACACAAGCTAAAGATTAGAAACCTTTGTAAGTCATAGAATTTTCATTCTATCCTGACTTTCATATCTATCACACAATTGCACTATTTCATTCTTTTGATCAAAAGTGAGTAGAATTTGGAACAAAACCTATGCCTGTCTTGATGAGATCTCAAAAACACATGGAAAAAGACGAGGGAGAAACCACTACAAGCAAAATGGGTGACCATACTGAGAAAGAAGAGGAAACATTTATTGTTGACGAATTGACAGAAGAAAAGCTTCAAGAAGCAGAGCAAGATCCCCAATTCCATACTCTTATGGAAAGGATTTTAGAACGAAACAAAGAAAGATATTTTCTTTCATTAGCTAATCAAGGAGCTAAGTTACCTCACAATTTTGATATAGAAGGGATTAAACAGAATCCTGAAACTCCTCCTAATGACATTAGTGCCCTTACTCAATAGATAAAATAATTACAAGGGCAAATAAAGGAGATGCAAGGGGGTACAACAAAGAAGTATGTTTTGGAGGACATATCTCCTTATCCATTCGATAGGAGTCTTCAAATGATCCCATTTCCAAAACATTGTGAAATCCCTAAATATGATAGGCACAATGGAAATACTGATCCCATTGACCATGTGAGGGATTTCTGAAATATGAGTCTAGAATTCGCCTATGACGATACCTACTTAATGCGCTTATTTCCACGAAGTCTAGGTGTACAATCCATGGAGTGGCTTTCAAAGATCACTCCACCCATCAAAAATTTTGAGGAGTTAATAAATTAGTTTATATCACAATACTCCTACAACATCCAACACCAGATAACAATGCTTGATCTTTGTAAAGTGAAACAAAAAGTAGGAGAACCCTTCACTATGTTCTTGAAAAGATGGAGAAGGTTATTCGCATGATATTCATGTCCTATTCCTGAAAAGGAAAAGATGGATATCTTTATCAATAGCCTAGATCAAGAATTAAGCTATAGGCTTAATCTTCATTGTCCACATAACTTTGAAAAGTTGATTGAAAATGCAATCACCATTGAAGGGGCCTTGGTTAAACGAGGAGTGATAAAACTTGATAATCCAAGTACATCCAACCAAAACAACAACGATAAAACAAGGTTTTGGAACAGAAATAAAAATGTTGTCAATAATGGTATAGTAGATGCAAATAATCTATGAACAAGGACATCTATCTTTAATCTATCAAGTGCTCCAGGAAACAATCAACAAGAAAATACCAACCAACAAGGAAGCAGCAATCAACAAGGACAAACCTCTAAGCAAGAAAGCATGACCAATCAAAACACCAAGGATAATCGTGGTAATTTCAATAACAATCCCAGCAATACCCAAACAGCTAACCCATCCAGACCTCCATTCTTTTCCAATAGACGGAATTTTACCACTTTGGGTCAATCCCTTGAGTCTGCTCTCAAGGAGCTTCTTGATAATAAGGTTATCACCTTATCACCACAAAGAGATTATAAGCCTCGAGTCAAACCACCATCATGGAATGACTCGTACTAGTGCAATTATCATCAATGTAAAGGTCATAGAACGAATAATTTTCAAGCTTTGAAAAATCTAGTACAAAATTTAATTGACAATGGCACTATTACAATTGAAGGACACCATACCAATGACGATCATCAAGCATTCAAAGATCCTTTACCGAATTATCAGAAGGGGGAAACATCGGATGCAAAAGCCAAAAGCATAAATAATGTTGAAGACAATATAATCTGTCACATCTATGTTGATGATCAACGGGTTAATGTTATCAAAATCAAGGGAAAACAAGAATATCAACAAGTTAATGTAACTACGAGAGGACAAGCAAAGGTTGTTTTAAAAGGAAGTTCATCTAAAACAACTATTTCTCCTCCAAGTCAATATAATCTGGTTGATCAACTGAGAAAAACATCAGCTCAAATCTCCATCCTTGAACTTCTCAAAATATCCCCCATACATAAGAATATTTTAGAAGAAGCTCTTGTAAACACCACTGTCAATATTGATTTGAATGTAAACAAATTTCAAGCCATGGTGGGACATTTGTCTTCCCCCACTTGTCTTTCATTTTCTAACAAAGATGATGCCTCTATGACACATACACATAATTCCTCGCTCTATCTTGAAGTCATGATCCATAAACACCGAATTAGATGTGTCTTAATAGATGGAGGAGCTGGTTTAAATATTTGTACCTTAAAGCTAATACATGCCTTGGGAATTTCAGAAAATTCTATTGATCCACGAAGGAAAATAACTATCAAGGCATATGATGATGAAGAAAGAGCTTCTAAAGGACTAATATTGCTACCTATCAGAGTGAGACCAGTTGTGAAGAACACATTTTGTTAGGTTCTAGATCGGGATCTTTCCTATAACATACTTTTTGGTCATCCATGGATTCATGATATGCAAGCAGTACCATCAACGTATCATCAATGCATCAAGTTTCCATATGATGGACAGGAAATAACTATACAAGCTGATTACAATAGTACCCAAACTTGTTCAAATCTTCGAGCAACTCAAGATTCCTTTGTGCCACACAATAGGGAGGCTCTTGCTCTTTCTTCTTCCAATCTACAAGGACAACTGCAAGAAATGACAAAGAATCTTGACACTAAGCTAAATTTTAAAGATAAAGGGGTAGGTGAATATTCACTATCTCTTTCTACCTTACCTCCTTCTCCGAGGTCTCATGGTTAGCCAACCTTATCAAATCAAAAGATTGCAACAGCCTCTACATCCCAAGCTTTTGTGCCAATCACAAAGTTTGATGGAAAATTCATTAAAGCCAACACCACTGAAGAAGAAGTTGAAGATAGGGACATCCTAAATTTTCTATACAAAGATGAAGATGAATCTCTCTTACACATTAAGTTACCTACGGAACAATATGGTAAGGGGTACGCTATCATGCAGAAGATGGGATATGAAGAAAATGGTCCTACAGGAAAGAGAAGAGAAGGAATTGTAGAACCAATTCAACCTATTTCAATAAATCCAAGTGATAAAATAGGACTTGGATATGGTAAAGATACAGAAGAATCTACTTCACAGCAAGCACAATCAACTCATGAAGGAGGATCAATGTTAGATAAACCTCATGAATCAGTTTTCCAATTGCAGAATAGTTCAGATACTGATTCTAATGAATATGAATGGGACACCATTTATAATGATGAATTTTGGAGAGACAAACAAGTTGATACCATACAAAAATATGCACCTGTTCTCATACAAGGAGAAGGTTCAAGGCCTCCACTTGATTATGTTTTACAAAGCGATCATGACTCAAGTGAGGATGAATCAGATTCTAACGAGATTGACAATCAACAGGAGAATACCATCATAGACCTTGTCTACCATGAAGATGATAGCCACATCATGACTTTGACAATTCAAGACCTTACCCAACCTAATGATCCCATGCCTTTAGTTTATCCGGAACTTATTGATTGGGACAATGATGCACCTATCCATATCCCTACATTTCATGATGATGAGGACATTATAAATTTCCTTTGTTCCTCTAATGAAGAAAACAATTTTTTCATCCAAGAATTTCATACTCATGATTTTGATAAGGAGGGTGTCAAGTCTCTTAGCTGCAAAATAAATGAAATAAAAGATGGATCTATCGGTGAAAACTGAAAAATGGCAGTGGTAGATCAAAACAAAAGAAAAATAAAGAGCGAATCCGATAGTGAAAACCTTTCTGAGGCACTGAAGGATGAGAAACTTGACACTCTTCCCAAGCATTATCATGAAAGATCTTCTATTTTGATCGAACCAACAGAATCAATCAATATAAGTACAGCGAAGGAGCCAAAAATCTTGCAACTTGCAGCATCATTAACAGTTGAAGAAGTCCTGAAATTCATGGAATTCTTGAAGGAGAATCAAATCAACTTTTCTTGGTCATATGCTGATATGCCAGGGTTAGATCCTAATCTGATAATGCATCATTTATCTATCAAGGTAGGGGCAAAACCTATGAAGCAAAAGCTCAGAAAAATGCATCCAAATGTTGCATTATTGGTCAAAGAGGAATTAAAGAAGCTTTTGGATGTTGGATTCATTCGAACTATTGACTATGCAGAATGGATTTCCAATATTGTACCTATTTCAAAATCAGATAGAAGGATTAGAGTTTGTAAAAATTTTAGAGATTTAAACAAAGCTTGTCCCAAAGATAACTTTCCTTTGCCCAACATAGATATGATTGTTGATTTAACTGCTGGCCATGCAATGTATTCATTAATGGATGGATTTTTAGGATACAACCAGATAAAAATTGCACCAGAGGATCAAGATAAAACAGTGTTCACATGCCCTTGGGGTACCTATTGCTGGAATGTAATGCCATTTGGGTTAAAGAATGCCGGAGCCATTTATCAAAGAGCAATGACAACAATTTTTCATGATATGATGCATACATTCATGGAAGATTACGTTGATGATTTACTTGCCAAATCTCACACACAAGAAGAACATCTAGAAATCTTGTCAAAAATATTTACCAGAATGGAGTTCATTGTTCAACTCAATCCAAAGAACTGTGTCTTTGACGTTACATTTGGAAAACTCCTAGGACACATTGTTTTAGAAAAGGGCATAGAGGTTGATCCAAAAAAAGTACAAGCTATAATGGACATGCCGCCACCATGAAATATCAATCAGATTCGATCATTGCAAGGGTGACTACAGTCCATCAGGCGGTTTATAGCTCAACTGGCAGACAAAATCTTACCATTTACACATTTATTGCATAAAAATGTCCCATTCAAATGGGAAGAAAAATGTGAAGTAGCATTCAATCAGATCAAGCAATATCTTATGCACCCACTAGTTTTAATTCCACCTATTCTAGGAGAGGCACTCATACTCTATATTTCAGCAACAGAAGTATCCTTAGGAGCATTGCTAGCACAAGAGGATTCTATAGGAAAAGAAAGAGCCATATACTATATCAGCAGAACCTTAACAAGTCATGAATTAAACTACAGTTTCATTGAAAAAGCTTGTCTTGTAGTGGTGTTTGCTTCTCAAAAGTTACAACACTATATGTTGGCTCATACAGTTAAGCTGATAACCAAGATTGATCCACTGAAATATATTTTAAGCAGAGCTACTTTAACAGGGAGACTTGCAAAATGGGTAATGATCTTAAGTGAGTTTGACATTCACTATGTAGATCGAAAAGCTATTAAAGGATAGGTCATTGCAGATCAGTTGGCCGAAGCACCTTTACAAGAAGAAAATCCAATGCACATTGAGTTTCTTGATGCAGATGCCTTCACAGCAACAATTCAGAAATCATGGACATTGTACTTTGATGGATCTTATACACAATATGGCTCGGGGGCAGGGATTCTCTTTGTTACACCTGAAGGACATACTATTTCACGATCATATCGGTTGATGTTTCCTTGCACAAATAACATAGCTAAATATGAGGCATTGCTCATAGGATTGAAAATAGCATTGGAATGGCAGATTACAGAGTTGCAAGTCTACGGTGATTCACAACTTGTCATTAATCAAATTAATGATGATTATCAAACTAAAGATGATAAGTTGCTACCATACAAAAACATGGTGGATGATTATAAAAAGTATTTTGTGTCAATCAAGTTTTCACAAATCTTAAGGATTGATAATCAAGCTGCAAATGCAATGGATACAATTGCTTCTTTGTTACAATTGTCAGAAGATCAAAAACAGTACAAATTCTTGGTAGAACAATTGTTTTCTCCCACCTATGATAATCCTGAGACCCAAGTCATATATCATTTAACCGGTTCTGATTCACCTTTATATGGCAAGAATTATACCTATTTGAAAGATAACATATTACCTCTAGATTTATCTTGAAACCAAAAAAGGAACTTCATACACCAATCATCTCATTATACCTCGATCGCCGACATCCTTTACCGACGTGGTCTTGATGGTACACTCCTTCAATGTCATGAACATGACGAATCTGAAAAATCTTTACAAGAGGTTCATGGTGGTATTTTTGGAACACATTCGAGTGGTTTGACCTTAGCCAAGAAACTTGTTAGAATGGGATATTATTGGCCTACCATGGAGAAAGATTCTTTTACTTTTGTCAAGAAGTGTTCTAAATGCCAAATCCATGGGAATCTTATTCATGCACCTGCACAGGAACTGCAACCTTTCACTCCGACATGGCCTTTATCTCAGTGGGGACTAGATCTTGTTGGAAAAATTCATCCTTCATCATCAAATGGGCATAAATTCATCATCACAGCTACGAATTATTTTACAAAATGGATTTAGGCTGTTCCTTTGACAACTGTGACGGGTAAACAAATATCTTCATTTATTCTGAATTACATTATCTATTGATATGGAATTCCTAGTTCTATTATTACTGATAATGGAAGGCCTTTCAAGAATCAGGATGTGGATGAACTTTGTGAAAGATTTCACATTCAACACAGGTTCTCTACACCTTACTATCCACAGGGTAATGGTCAAGCAGAAGCTTCCAACAAAATAATCTTGAAGATCTTGAAGAAGACAGTAAATGACACTGGTCGCGATTGGCATGTCCAATTAAATCCAGCTTTGTGGGCATATAGAACCAGCATTCGCACACCAACAAGAGCTACCCCATATGCCTTGGTCTATGGAGCAGAAGCCATCTTACCACTAGAGGTTGAAATACCTTCGCTTAGGGTCTCACTCAAGGGATTGATAAGTGATGAAGACTATAGAGTTTCTCATTTGCAAGAGTTGGAACTGTTAGATGAAAGACATCAACATGCAGCTGATCATTTGAAGGGTTATAAATAG
Source organism: Sequoia sempervirens (assembly GCA_007258455.2). NCBI lineage: Eukaryota > Viridiplantae > Streptophyta > Pinopsida > Cupressales > Cupressaceae > Sequoia > Sequoia sempervirens. Next base: position 31,061,065 of record VDFB02075321.1, read on the forward strand.
GTAATTTCTCATAGCTACAATCATAGAGTTAAACCACAGACATTTCAAGTGGGTGACTTAGTCTTGAGAGAAAATCCACGTAATCAACAAGATAGAGAAAAGAAAGGGAAATTTGAACCTAACTAGCTTGGTCCATTTTTCATCATTGCAGCATACGGTTCTGGTGCCTATCAGTTATCCACGTCAGAAGGGGACCTATTTGAAGAGTCGATCAATAGCATTCATTTGAAGAAATTCTATGTCTAAATCATAAAAAGTCCTGAAAAAATTTAAAAAAATCATAAAAAGTCCTGAAAAAAAATCAAAAAAATCATACAAAATCCTGAAAAAGTGCAATAAAAACAAGTGGTGAAAACCTGGCAAACAGGTGCTACTTGTGATTAAAATAGGCTCCTCCATTTATTAGCTTATGTCTTGCATTTATTTTCGACATCATCCATTCATATCTATCGTCTGTACATATCTTTCATATCCACATCATATGACAGGATCCTTATGTTTCATCATGGCTTGATGAAATTTGTACATGTCTTTCATCTTTAGGTTGTGTTTACACTAGGGGCAAAAAGTTGAAATATAGACTGAACAAGAGAGGGGCAAAGAGATTTTTTTAAAACATCACAAACAGACACAAGACGGTTGGCTAAAATGCAACAAACATTGTCATATCAAATCAACCACAAAATGCTTATTCATTTCCAATTGAAATCAAAACAACATGATCCCAACAACTATCGAAACGAGAACATCAATGATGATAACCAATTTGGACGATCTTAATCTGAATAATGTTTGAAATATTTTACGCAAGATTTGCATGGTTGTTTGATTTTTCTATCATATCTCTGGAGCAATTCAATGATGTACTGAACTAGAAAAGCAAGGAAGGAGTATGATTTTTCTTTGTCTTTTGTTTGTGAGGAAATCATTAGTACTATGCAAATTGGTCGCGAGACATGTTCTACTACGGATCATTGATGACATTTCAGAATTTGTGTGGGAAATTGGTTAACTCTTGTCTATTTATGCAAGCAATACTCAGGTCATCTTGGTTAAATTATACCTAGATGCTTGTATTAACTTGCTATATTAAAAATCATGAAAGCAATAATCAGGTCATCACTGGTGCTAACATACCCTTTGATGCTTGTATTAACTTTCAACATTTTAAAGCTCTATGATGATACAAAAAGCAAAAATAAGCTCTCCAAATGGCAATATTATGGATGTTCTGCACGGTTAGTATAGATTGCATTCATATTATGGTATGCATTTTGCATTTATAGATTTCCCCAAAAGCTGGCAAGGTATCAAGTGTTTCATATCTTTTCGCATACATGACTGAGTATATTTTGACATTCACAAAAACATCATTTCATACATATTTGCATCAGAAATTTATAAAATCAAAGTGTACATCATAATCAAAACATTAATAAGCATTCATAAAATCATTCATCAATAATCATTCATATAATCATTCATCAATAGATTTCATTTCATCTCATAAATCATGCATACATATACATCATAACCATAAAACCATCATATCATAAACATCATGCATATAAGAAAATAGACGCATTTATCTCATCATAAATCATCGCTGCATTTCATATATCTCAAAAATGAATGTCAAAATGTACAAGGATGTCAACTACACGATATAACATCATCAAAAATGAGATCATCTCAGGGTGTATACAAATGTCTCAACAGATTATCATAAAAACATCATGTACAATGCACTAGGCAGTGCTATCCTCTGATGGTGCTGGTCTCGAACCTATACCAACTACACCTCATGGACCTGCTCCACCTGTCCCTGATGGCCCTCCTGGAGGTAATGGCTATGTCACACCCCTACTGGTAGTCTGCGAGTGACTATGGGTAGACCGTGACTGTGTATAACTCTCCCTCCGCTCAGGTGGAACAACATCATGATATCTGGTCATGTAAAACTCAGCCTCCCAAGTGGCTCTGGTCAATTCTCTCATCATATCACCAGGTAGGGTGCTAGCTGCTACTCTCTGTAAACTATCTGCCAAAGCAATGGCCTACTCACCCTGCTGTTTGGTTGTATCCCTCTCAACAATAACTAAAGTAAACTTTCCCTACAACTGTGTGATAAGGGTCTGTGCCTATGCTAGCTAACTCTGTAAGCTCTGCACTATACTTTGTAGAGAGGATACCTGACCTGACACCACTGGATCTACTGAAGGTGATGGATCCATATGTCTCATCTATGGTCCACCTCTGCCACCTCTGCCACCTCTCCTGCCACCTCTCCTACTACCTCTCCTGCCACCTCTATCACCACCCCTACCACCACCACCCCTACCTCCACCCTCCTCATCATCATCTCCCTCTGAATCATCTCCTCCACTCTCATCATCATCCCCTCCCTTTGAATCATCACCCTCTGAAGTTGAATCTCTCTGTCATCGTATCTATGCAGTAACAGAAGCAATAGGCTCATCAGGATCAAACATACGTGGTGCAGGATGCTCTAACACATACTGGCTATACTCTGGCATCGTCCCTATGTCAAGGACATCAACTCGATAATCCCACATCACCACTCCTAAACTGGTGAAATCTGCAACTATTGCCTCATAGGAAATCTGTGGACCCCATACTACAATCTCTAGCTATCGTCGTGCATAAATGGCAGAACCCATAGGCATACCCTGAATCCGACCAAACTGCCGACATACTCGTCCAGCAAGAAATATCTCAATAATCCATGGAGTACGCCCAATAAGATATTTGGACGTACAAACATAGGGTATCTCCCTCGCATCCTCTGGCCATGCCTCACAATCTAAATATGGCCACCAGCATACTGTATCAAGATCATCTAAGAGACTCTGCCAATGCTCCAATTTGCCCAGTCTCGGTTGAGCAATAATATCACTATATCTCCATCTGTATGATCAACCAACTGGACGTTGTCCTCGAGTCAATGGTCGCATGACGGCAAAGTGCTCCCATGCCCATATATGTAGTAATGAGCAACCCACAGCAAAACTCCGGCCTCTACCATATACAATATGATGTAACTCATCATATAAATGAGCAAGCATGCATGTCCCCCACGCATACCGTGTCCCCTACATCACCATACTCTCTAGAACCTGACCCCATCTAACTGCGAACCCCTCGACCTATGGTCGAGGCGCAACACACCTCCAATGAAGCCTGTGAGTACAGATGGTAAAGTTGGATATGTATCTGTCATCTCGGCCCATGGGATGAAATATCCAGCAATCTGATCATCTATGAAAATCCACCTCAAAGCATCGGTACCTCCAGCCTCTCGGCTATCAAATACCACTATCTCTCCCATCATTGGAATCCTCAAGATGCGATATACGTCCTCAAGGGTTATTGTAATCTCTCCGGTCGATAAATGAAATGTGTTTGTATCACTATGCCATCGCTCTGCAAGTGTTGTCAATAGAGCTCTGTTGAGGCGCACCTTGGGCATGTCAAGTAACGAACTCAATCCACATGCCTCAACCACATCCCGATCTGACTGTAACAGATGTGGAATCAATGTCCATGTACTCGGGAATGTCTCCCGTGACTGCAAAACGCCCAATTTCTCCTGTTGACACATCATCACATAGCAAAATCAATATCATATCATCATGATTTATCAATCAAATGAACATATCAAAACTATTTGTTTTTCATTTTCATGAAAGCAGATAATCAAAATCACATTTGTTTTTAACAACCTTAGAAGCAAACAATCAAAACTATTTTTTTTTCATTTTTATGAAAGCAGATAATCAAAATCACGTTTGTTTTTGACAACCTTAGAAGCAAACAAATCAATCAAAACTATTTGTCTTTCATCATCATGGAAAGCAGATAATCAAAATTACGTTTGTTTTTAACAACTTTAGAAGAAAACTTATCAGTCCTATTTGTTTTTAACAACTTTAAAAGCAAATCTATCAGTTCTTATTTGTTTTCCAAACAAATTTTGGGAACAAATTTATCACTCACAACAACATTCAATCAAAGGCACTACAGAAAATATAATGGGCACTACAGAAATTCTCATAGGCGCTACAAGATTATGGACGCTATAGAACTAATCAAAGGCGCTATAGAATTCATCATGGGCGCTACAGAAACAAATGCGTTATGAAAAACATTAAGGGTGCTACAAAACTTATCAAATGCGCTATGAAAACTATTAAGGGCGCTAAAACACAAGATTTCACAATCAAAACATCGAAAAACGTGCAACAAACGGAAAATTTTCAAAACGCAAGAGTTTCACGAGGTACATACTAGGGGTCCATAGTGTGTCGGCCGCTGATGTCATTGGATGCACTCGAAACGGTGCTGGTGAATCAAAAGTGCCATCTTTCTCACTCCAGAGCTCAAAATTTACAATTTTTACTAGGTTAAAATGGAAAATGACATTTTTAACCTATTTAATGGTAAAATTGGGGCATTTTATCACATTTTCTCACAGCAAGGGCAATTTTAGTCATTAATTTTCATTTCACATCTTTTCGGGTCAATTTCTTCACATCCTTATTTTCGAACAATGAATCGACATCTTCAAAATCATAAAAATCCAAATATTTCCAAAAAAAAAAGTCTAAAAATTCAAAAAAAAATCCAAAAATAAAAATATTATCGATTCATCGTTTGAGGGAGCATATACCTATCAACATTCGACAGTCAACATCTGGGAAAAATTTCAAAATTCTTTGAAGCAATGTGTAAAACACATCACTTCAAAGAGGGGAAAAATGTATACACCTAAAAATGGTCACATCACATAGTCTGGTAATTAATTAAATATTTTTAATATTTAATTAAATCTCTGAATTCAATCTACGTATAAATAAATTTAAATAATTTATTTATATTGTTCATTATTTCATTTTTGATTAAATAAATAAGTTTATTTAATCATCTTTTCGTATTCATTTCTTAATTAATTAAATAAACATTATGATTTATTTATATTAATTATCAATAATATTGGCTTGAATATTTTATTCAAATAAAGATTAAATATTCCTTTCTTCTAAATAAATTCCTCTAATATCCATTCATAATTAAATATTCAAAATATTTAATTAAATTCTTCTAAAGTCGCATCACAATTAAATATTCTAAAATATTTAATTAAATCTTGTATAGTTCTAAAATCAAAAATCAAACTCAATAAATGAAATTAAATAAATTTATTTATTTAATAAATTTGGGGATTATCTTCAACAGCCGTGAAACAAACTGTCAAAATAGAAAATTAAATTTCTCTGTTTCTGTGCGAGCTTGTTCCCATGGGTTGAAGACAGGCTTCCATTCTTCTCTCCAACCTCCCAACCTCTTCCATCTTCTTCTCAACCTCTCCATCTCTCACCATTCAAACTTACCAGACAATCTCACAACCGTTGATTCTTGCCAGCCAGGATTGTGCCTGCAAAAAGCTATAAATAAGACTGTCGGGTCTTTGAAATCATATAGAAGCTTTCAATAGAATAACTATAGCCAATTTGCATAAGCCTTTTAGCATTCACAGTATTCAAGCATCATAGTATAGCATAGAATCATATCATGGCATATCCATTTCATACCATAGCATTCACAATCTATTACCCCTGTGCATAATCCGTTACCCCTGTGCATATCCATGTCAGAACTTTCATTTCATTAGCATATAGCATATAGAAGCTCATTCCTTTGTATACTCATTCTACATATTGCCATTTGGAGAAGCCAAGCTTACACAATCTGAGAGCAACAACTTCGAATAAATCTCTGGAGATAGAGAAAGTGAAACGGCTCTAAAGAATTCTTGTTTATTTAATTTTACTTCAATTTCTTCAGTATAATGTTCCATTTGTGTTTTGTTTAATTCATTTTGATTACTCATATTAACAATACACATATCTAAAAAGGGAATTGAAGTTGATGTATATCCAACTCTTTTGATTTCTTCAAAAATGAAATTGGAAATGACAATCAAACCAATTTTATCCCCCCCAACTTAATGTTGCTATTTGTCCTCAAATAGCAAGGTACGAAAAGGATAGAGGAATAGATTGTAAGGGATTGGAGATATTTGATATAATATTTAAATGACATGTTTGTATGATCATGAATGCTATATGAATCAATAGAATTAAATCTTAATCATAGATGATAATAAGAAAAGTACCTAAAATGGCATGGTAATGGAAAAAGGTGGTGCGTGTGACGTGAGTTGAGCATTGTCATGCAGCTACTTGGAAAAAGAATTGAAATGATGGAAGTAAATGGAAGTATTGTGGTATATGTTCCATATAAAGAGCTTATCAAACTGATGGCACGTGTCCCAAAATTCTTAATACTGGAAAAGAAATTTGTCATGTATAGGATTATTCATAATTGAATGATTTTATGCATAGAAAGTGTATTGTTTTTTATTTTTTGCATTTCAATATGACGATTGTGATGTGTAACTACAAGTGATAGTGGTTGTGGGTGTAGTGATGGTGAGCTAGCAGTAATTGTTTTGAGTAGCAGTAGAACAGGTTCCCTTTGCAAACGCCTTAGGTTGTTACTACAGGTCTCACGAACTTGTTGTGCACATCCAAAATAACTAGTGTTGATGGTACATAGTGCATGTGTGACCATGTGAGATTTTATTGTGAGAGTTTATACCTATTATACATCGGTAGGTGAGTTGGTTGGATCATCTACAAATGTACCACTTTATGATTTGGCCTTGTCTACATGAGGTACATGTGATGTTGGATCTATGTATGGTATAAACTATTGTTGCAGATCATGTAGAAATTCCTCCTTATGTAATGGATTTTTATATAAGCTTTAGTCTATGTCCATTGACCATTAAGGAGAATCAAACTGAATATATGGTAGGTAGTTGGATCACTCCATTCTAAAAAACATGCTTAATTTCATAAGGACCAAGACACCATGTTTGCATTTTCCCTTTGTGGCCTTTATATTGCGAATCATAAGGAAATGCCCATTCTCCATAAAATTCCTTGGTTTTAATAAATTAGTCATGCCATCTGATTCTTTGTTGTTTCATAATCTCTATTATATGAACTACTCCCATCCTTATTTCATCAAGAGCATTGAGATTGTGTAATTTCTCCTTTTGACCTTTTGATAGACCCTTTCCAAGCTATACTATCGTTTGGATTATTTATGCTCAAATTCAATTGGAAGGACAATATTTTTCCCATACACCAATTCATATGGTGTGAACCCTGTGGTGGTCTTCTAGGTCATCCTATATGCCTAGATAGCTTTAGGTAACCTTTTTGTCAAACCCTTCTGATGAATTTGAACTATCTTTGTTAGAATGGCCTTTATCTCCCTATTTGACTTCAACTTGTCTGTTTGCTTGTGGATGGTAGGGGGTTCACTTTCTATGTCTAGCCTCATATTCATTGACTAACCTTGCAATCAAATATGAAGTAAATTGTGATCCCTGGTCTGTGACTATCTCCCTAGGCACGTCATACCTAGTGAAGATTTCCTCATAAAGGAATTTGGAAACATTGTCTTCTCTTGCAAACTATAGTGCTTTAACCTCCACCCATTTTGTAAGATAGGACATACTAGAATGTATTCTTTATTGTTATATTTGGGATCTATTGGTCCAATGGAATCCAACTCCCATTTATCAAATGGTGCAATGACCAATTACGGTTGGAGAGGCATTTTATTTCTCCTAGTAGGTCTACCCATCCTTTGGCATCTGTCAACCTCCTTGTATATTTGATTGTATCCTTATGAACTGTAGGCCAATAGTAGTCAATGGTTAGGATCTTTAGATTTGTTTGCTTGGCTACAAAGTGACCTCCATGAGGCTCATCATGACAAGAATTAAGGATCATATACTTCATCCTCCCTTATGCATCTTCTCAGTATGGTATCTGGCTCTATGTAAAATAGATAACCAACCATCAAAGAATAAGGGAAGTTGTGTTCTATTAAATGGAATCTTTCTCTAGGTGAGAAATGTGGGGGTGTCCTTATTGCAACCAAGTAATTAGCTATGTCTACATACCAAGGTGTTTACATAGAGAGGGAAAACAAGTGTTCATCTGGAAAGGAATCATTTACAACTTATTTTGTTTTTATTTCCATCCTAGAAAAGAAATCAGCCACTACGTTTGCATTCCTTGGTTTATCCAAAATGGTTATATTAAACTCCTATAATAACAATAACCATCTAACAATTATGCCACCAACTGCTAGTTTTTTCATCAAATAGTTGATTGTTTTGTGTTTTGTATAAACAAAGACAAAATATCCAATGATATAGTGTCTAAATTTGTTAATGGCATATACCACTAACATCTCTTTCTTTGTGACTATGCAATTGAGCTCAATAGCCTGAAGGTTTATACTAATGTAGTAAATGGCATACTCTAGATTTCCTTCCTTTTGTCTAAAAAATTGTTATCATTGATGTCAAAGGTGGTCAATCCATAGGTGAAGGAAAAATCAATATTAAAAGTTATGTTATGTGGGCTGACCTCCCTTAAGTATGGTGCCCAAATTCTAGTGTGTTTAAAAATTAAAAATAAAGTTATTTTCTTTTTTAAAGTGGGATGACCACCCCAAGGAAGGTGCGCCCAAATTTTGGGAGGCAAAATAAAATAAATAAAAATTATTTTGGATAATAGTTTGATCCCCCTTGGAGGGTCACATCCCTCAGGTGAATAGTTGATTTGGACATGTATAAATACAAGTTTGAAGGTGAGGCAAAAATCAATCAATTCAAGGCATACTTATTATATGAAGAGAAAAAGTAAAAGGCTATTCAAGCATATTTAGAAGACATAAGTGAATAGGTTTATAGCAGTGATTTTGTGAAGGGAATAACAAGTGATACTAGAAAGATCATTGTGGTTTATGGTCAGATTTTATGAAGACCTTATTGTAGATTTTATGAGGAAATTATTGTCGAATTTGTGAAGACATTATTGTCGATTGTGTGAATACTATATCGCAAATCTAATAAGGGGAGTTTAGCAGATTTGTGAAAAGATGTTCAAGCATATCTAAGAAATTGTAAATAAAATTATCGCATTGTTCTTGCGAAGGTTGGAGCCTCCTATTTGAGGAGATAGTGAGGTTGGAGCCTTTTATTGAAAGAGATTGGAGTCTCTTATTGAGTTGATGCTCAGTGGTGGGGATTGGAGTCTCCAGTGGGTTGGTGCCTATGAATTTTGTAAGAATATTTATACTACTAATATTTTGTCGCAAGTGATGCCACAAAGTTGGTTTACAATTTCTAGGAGGATCTGATTTTTGCTGAAATCACATATTTTTAGAAAATATAATTATTTATGCCTTAAAAACTTCCATTTAAAGAATTCCAATTGAAGAGGGTTTGATCAAACTACCTTAAAACAAACCCCCTTGGATAGAACCCACTAGTTTTAAACCATAAATATAACGAAGTCTCCTTTACACCTATCAAAATGCTGATAAAAAACCACTTTTGATTTACCTTTTGGGGGATCAAATGAATTCATTTAAAATTTATTTTTTGTAAGTATGTAGTCCTTATTATAAGCTTCCCAAAAGTATAATTTTAAATAAATTTAATTTTATTATTGTATTTATTTTTTATTTCTCGTGAATGTGGTTTTCACCGAAAACCAAGCTCTTTGTTCTGCACATATGGAAAAATAGTAGATTATCAAAAAAAAAAAAAATTAGTGCACCACATATTGAAGTCCTTGATCCAACAAAGAAAAAAAAATTGAATTTCGATACATACAAAAAAAATTACATGTTATACAGTTACGCTATGTCTGAATTATAATTGGTTTGAATTTGAAACTTGATTAAAGAAAAAATATTCAATAAAAAACTATCTAACCAAGTTGAAGCACTAGATATCGGAGTTACGAATCTAAATTTTAAAGAATTATAATTTTATCCTTCATGGAAAAAAAATTATGTGTTATACGGTGAGCTTCACTTTTTAAAAATGTTGTTTTCTGAAATAAACTAGTTTTCGAGGGTGATGGAAAAAAAAGTGCAATCTGATTCCAAAAATTTTGAAAAAAATATATTTAGAATCTATAGAAAAACTTTCACGAAACTCTAGTTTGCATCATCTTCAAATTCCTCGCGGTTTAGCCGCTATAGGTGCCCGAATGTGAAGATTTAGTTAAAAAAATATATTTTAGTGTTCAGTTTGGCCAAAAATTGTAAACCACTATTGTGGGATTATTTTCTCCCGTAAGGGTTTCCACATAAAATTTGTGTCTCTTGTGCATGTTCTTAATTACCGCATCTTGCATGAATGATATTTCTATGGATAATTAGATCTTGAAGTAATATTGTTATGTTTGATTAACTTGAGTAAAGTTTTAATTTATACTAATTCACCCCCTCTCAGTACAAGTGTGTGTTTCATCACCTTTTTCCCTAAAACAACACCTATTGTAAAATCAAAAGCATTTGTAATTATTTGTATGTATATGGACAGGGATTATCCAATTAGGGCCTCTCAAAATAGGTGTTCTTGTGAGAGTTGTTTTTATGGCTTCAAAAGTTTCATGGTAGGCAATTTTCCATTCAAATTCAATGTCTTTAGATAAAAGAACAAACAAGGGGACTACTATTTTACTAAAACCTTTAATAAACCTCATGTAATATCCTACATGGCCAAGGAAACTCCTAACATCTTTTCACTTTTGGGGGATAGAAAAAGTGGAGACAACCTCTATTTTGTTAGGATCCACCTAAATCCCTTTATTGGATACAGATTATCCCAAGATCAATCCTTAATTCATCATCATAAAGAAATTTCATGACTTAAAGAGAGGTGATCCCAACACCTTTGAAGTATTTTATCCAAATTTGTTAGTGTCTCTTCATAATATTTCTCATAAGTGGTGAAGTCATTCATATAGATCTCCAAGGAGTCATGTGCAAAGTCTAAAAATATGCTTAGGACTACTCTCTAGAATTTTCCAAGTGTAAATGGTAAAACCGAATAAGCATGTGTTCCCCATGGACAAGTAAAGGTGGGTTTGTCCTAGTCTTCTGGAGTTATCTTTCTAGTTGTATCATTAAATCCATCTAGGATATAAAAGTATTTCTTCCCTACTAGTGAATCTAACACTTGATCAATAAAAGGAAGAGGAAAGTGATCCTTATGGTTACATTTAGCTCCCTATAATCTACACATACCCTCCATTTACCTCATTTTTTAGGCACAATCACTAATGGGGAAACCCATTGACTATCTGATATGGGATAAATGAACCCTACATCCAATAGCTTCTACAATTTTGTCTTGACTATCTTGCATAGTTGGGTTCATCCTTCTTTCTTGTTGTCTGGCTAGCTAGTATCCTTCATTAATATAAATTTTGTGCATACATAGACTAGGATCTATGCCCTTCATGTCATGATATTCCCAAGCTAATGTTGTTGTGTGTGCTTGCAGCATTGTAAGTAATCTAGATTGCTAGGAGACTGTCAACTAGTTATTGACATTGAGTGTTTTGTCTGGTGTTATTTCCATAGTTATGATAGAAGTCATGGAAGAAGTAATGTTGATCCTTGATAAATTAAGATTACAATTGTGTGGGAGTAGTGTGTGGAATATCTAGGAATTTGTAGGTATGATATTATGTAAGGGATAGTGTAAGCATGCTAGACAATAGTGTCTTTGGGGGTCCCTACCATAAGATTTTTGCATAATATGGGTCTTCCTGAACTTCAATCATTCCAGGCTACTTTCTATAGTCATGTGTTTGCAGGGAGTATTGGTCATCTTCTTTCAGGTTTGGCCAAACAGTGTACTCCAATTATGCATGTGGTTGTGTAGCTAGCTAGAGGACCGATTTTTTGGTCACATTCCCATTGGAAATTATCATGTTACCAAACCTGCATCCAATAAATGCATCTATGATGGCCAACCATGTCCTACCTAAGATCAAGGGGTGTCCTCCAAGGTTGGTTTTGGGCTACAAAACCATAAAGCATGTTGTATATTCCCATGAATCCAATGTGATAAACAAATCCTCAATAATATCTTTTAGCTTGACAGTTGAACTATCTGCTAATTACATAATAGTAGGTGTGGATCTATGGCCCATCAATTGAAGTTGTTGCATTTTTTCTCATATCATTACATTGATGGTTGCCCTTAATTCAATAAAAGTTTTCTTGTTAAGTGTGACATTAATTTGTACATCTACAACAAAACTCCCAGGGTCTACATACTTTGTGACAACTATCTTGCCTAGCATAATGTCAACTATTTGACCTAAAACATGGATAGTTTAGGGGTCTTTTCCCTTCATACCTAGCTTTTTGAGGCATAATACTATAATAGTTTTTGTGTAAATGGACACTTCTTTATGGCTTGAATCAAGGGTATCTTTACACAGACATCCTTAAGCTGGCTCAAGAAGTCAAACTTAGGTTCAGAATGAAATTTTTAGGTTGTTTCTCTTTTTGGATATGGTGGTTCCTTATTTGTGATGTCTTGATGTGACTTGCCTTGTTCAGGTTTTTTTATGTAATTTTTAGTGATTTCTATTGTTGGTTCCACATATTTAAGTTCTATGATATGAGGGGAGGATGGTCCATCAAGCATTCTTCCTAAATGTAGGTGGACATCACTGACCTCAACCCCATAGGTTGGGTATTGGATGGATTCATTAGTGTAATCTTGTTCGACAAGTTTATTGTTAGTGTTTGGTGCAAGTTGAGCACGCAATTAAGGTGCTCTTGGTTGTGTTGGGTCTAAAATGGTTGGCTTTGGCATTATGGTTGGTTGTTGTTGTAGAGATTTTTGTGGATGCATGTAGCTAACATTTGGTTTTGCCACTACTAGTTCCACACCATTGTGATGGTCATTGGTTTTGAGGGGACTACCTATTTGGATTATAGTTTGGGGATCGGTATGGTTGATGTGGCCACATCCCCTATTGTGGATTCCAATTAGATGATTGGGACATTGACCATGTTTGATTTTCCATATTATCCCAGGGTTGATTATTCCAATTAGAGAAGTCGGTATTGACCCCAAGAAAGAACATATTATAAGACAAAGGATCTTGAGGCACACCTTGTATTTGTTTCCATCAACCATGGCTTGCATTGCGCAATATAGAACATGTGTCCTTCCTCATTCTCCATGATACGAATTCAAGTTTCCCTTGCTTCTCATTAGAAATGATGGAAATATTTTTGAACTTTAATTTTACTCTTTTATAGCGATAGTGTGGTAAATATTCAATAAGAGCAACCTTCACCTATTCCTGATTCTTTTTTATATGCAGAGTATCCAATTGGGTAGTTATATGGCATATTATATCCTCCTTCATGTTGGATAGAAGGTTGCTTAGTTCCACACTAGAAACACCTGTGGATTGTTTGGTGAAAGAGAAGGCTCTAGTACCCCTGGTCTTCTTCATAGATAACCTTGAATAATTTATACATATCTTGCATATTTCATCAAAAGGTAACTAAGAAATATCTCTTTCTCCTATTAGGTTTAATGCATCCATGCAAACTTCATTTACTCCTCACAAAAATACTAGCTTTAGTGACTTTGGAGAGAGCCTATTTTGGTGTGACTTCTTCAAGAATAATTGGAACCTTTCTACATAGTCTTTAAGTGGTTCTTCTTCCTTTTCTGACATCTTGAAGATGTCATCTCTCTTCATGTTTATTCCACGACAATAATCCTAGTACTTTTGCAATAATTTTTCTTTCATTGTTTTTCAATTTGGTATTTCATTTTGTCCTAGCCCAATGAACCACCACAAAGCAACATCTTTCAATGTGGTTGGAAAGTGTTTTAATATATTATTTTTTGTGGTGTTATCATAACTTTTGTGTAGAACATAAAACTAGAATAGGAATATGTCTGGATCTTCCTTAATTAAGCCATAGAATTTGGGCAAGGTTGAAGGGGGTATATTCTTGAGACCAGACACTCATTCTTGATTTATGATTGGGAACTTGAATGTAATACGCTCTATTGGATTATCCATCGCTTCATCTGTCATAATTTCAAGATGTATTATGGGAGTTATCACTAGGTCTGGCGTAGATACTGGTGTGGGGTAATTCTATATCGTTGATTCCCTCGATTAGTTCTTTGATTGCACCAATATCATCAAATTCTTCTTGAATTGAGAGGAGAAACCTTCCCAAAGCATCTCTCTTCTTCCGCATACAATAGCATCTTGAGCTTTAGATAGCTTCTTGCACACTATTACTGAGTCATTTGGGGTTGATTTTGAAAATGTATACTAATCCTAATTGTTGTAATTGAGAACTTCCTAATTCATGAAAGCAATGTAAATGAATTAAAACACAATGAGGAATTTTGAACTTAGCACCATCCCCAACAACGGCATCAAAAATGTAGGGCTTCCCTTGTGTCCAATTAACTAATGTAGATAACATACATGCAACTTAATGGACCTACAGATCCTAAATTAAGCAATTCATTGTTCTAGAGGTGCTTCATTAAATTGTCAACCAGGAAATCATAATCTTAAGATGATGCTAGTACTATACGTGCTACTAAGAATCCTAAACCCTCCTAATTGATTAAGTATACACAAATGAACAAAAGAAATTTCATCAAATGGCTACTTAACTTGAATAACTCTTATGTAAGAAACAATGTACGTGAATATTGATTGTTGTACGTAATTGCAATAACTGCTACGGGTGATTATTCCTACACAAACTGTAATCTAAAATATCATTATAAATCAACTAATTACTTAATAGCATTCAACATAATATAAATCAAAAATCACAATTTAAAACTTACAATTCAAAAATTATAATTCACAATCTAACTAGTAATCTAAACTAACATGGATTCTACAGTACCTCAGGTGGCCCTTGCTTGAGCTACTGCAATCCATAATGTATTCTTTCAAATATTAACTCATAGATTCACAAAATTGAAGTATCATTCTTTATTTTAATTCATACATATACTAAAACTTTAGTTTAGAGTATAAAAAGATTTATGTTTTATCTATTTCATGCAAAAATCTAGCTACCTGGTCTCTCAGAAGATCATCCATATATACAGAAGTTGTGAGAGCCCTCTTATTCCATAACTAAAAACAAACTACGAGCAACTATCAACTCTTCCAAAAACATGGGAATAGGACCAAGCTTTTAACATAACAGAAAACTAAAAGCAAGAGGAAGTAAGAGTGTAAGAATATGATAAGGACTCTACACCAATTAAGAAGATTGTTGTAACTGAAAGTGTTCCTAACAGGATAGACTTTATTAGAAGTTGTTATCCACTGTTAGAACAAGCCTCATCTTTCCTCCACAATTTATTAATAACAATAAGTGAAAAGATGGAATGATCTATGAATATTCATATTCACATTACTAGACCATTTCCTGCATTAGCTTCAGGGCAAAATGCACATGATGTTGTTGATCACTTTCTCTAACTGTGGAAAACCAACATCCTTCTACTACGGGTTGAAAATCCTTTTGTTGCAGTTTGAAAAGTTCTTCATTGCAAGGGTTAGTCTTATTCCAAAGGCTTTTTCATTAATTAACAACTATAATTAATCATAAAAAACTACCAAATTCCACATACATCTAAAGATCACACAATCATTCATCTGCATAGTATATCATCTTCAATGCTTTTAAATACTTAAAGTATATGAAGAGGTTTAGAAATTTCTTTGAAACTTAGCATAAATAAGATAAAAAGCATGAAACTAAAGCAAGGAAACTAAACATTTCTAGGGCTCATCAATCATATTATTTTACCAACTCATTTTTTTCGTGTCATTTCTCACATTTTGTTAATGCTTTCCATTAGGGCATCAAATGAATAATTTTTTGTTAAGAAAAAATCACTTATTTCTTCCCACTTTTGTCATGTTTAGAGCATATCTTGATATACCATTTTAAAGCTACATATCTAGGTTTTAACAAATTCAAACAATCTAGTTTGGTCATCATCTATGTCATCTTTGCTCCAATGGGATTCCAAGGTAAAGAGATGCTCACTTGCATCTTTAGTATGCTTACTAGACAATGTAGACATGGGAAACTTAGCTATGTTTTTGGCCATCCTTTTTGGAGTTGAAGGTTTATTTCATTTATCTTTTTGTAGTTTGGCACTTGTCCTTCCTCCTAATTTCTTTCCTTGGTTCTTTCATCCTCTTTTCTTCAAGTCTTTTTTACCTAGTTTTACTTTATTATTATTTGACTAATGTTCTCTTCTACCTTTATCTCTGGACAATATGATCTTAAAGTACTCGTCAAATATTTAGAGTACTTGCTACCAAATTTCTTTAGGTCTATCACTCTCCCTAGCCTAAGCAATAATTCTTCAAAAACTCTCAACTTATTTAGTATAGAGAGTGACTCTTGGTCTCAAAGGTTCGCCTCTTTGAGATGTCATTTCATCTTGGAAGTTATAAATTTTGGTAATTTTTTATTAGTTAATGATATTTTATTAACTAATGCAAGGTTTTCCCATCCTTCTTCAATTGTTTCAATTATATCAATGGCTAACTAATTGTGCATTTCCCTTGTTTCTATTTTTCTAAAATTCTTTTCATCTTGAAATTTTAAATCTTTCACCATCCTTTCTTTCTATAAACATATACGTTTACTATGTTATTCATGTATTATTTGCTCAAATTTAAAGGCTTTTATTTTTAAATTAGGGTTAATAAACCCTCAAAAATCTTTATTAATTGACCTTGATATTAGATAGATTTGGTTCAAAATATGGATTTCTAATCAAATTTCCAATTTGCAAAGCACTATTGCTTCTACACTCTAGAATCCATAACTCATTTTGTGAAATAGCATTGCTTCTATACTTCCACTAAACACAATTACTAATAATCCCCTTTAACAATTCCTTAAATTCATCATATTCTCTTATAGCATATACTAATTTTGTCAAGTTTTATTTTACCCAGTTAATATGGATAGTTAGTTGCTCATATGTTTCAATGTTATTGAGCAATACAGTAACTATATGTCCTATTGGAAAACTCTTGTCACTTTCAATATTTAGCAACAACCCTTTTGGCATGCTCAATTGAGGCTTCTCTAGCCTTCTCCATTCGTATGTGACATCTCTCTTATCTTTCTTGGATTAGTTTTAACTTCATTCGTGCATCCCATAACCCATTTTAATTTCTTCAAAATTCTCTCTCAACTTCTTGTTATCTCATTTTGACATGGGTGTTTTTTATTTGGAACTTCATTAAACCTTCTCTAACAATTTCTTCTATTCAAGATTCACCCAATTCCATTTATCACCACCTAGATGCCTAACCCCTCTCATAAGTAAGGTCCTAGTGTGTTAATGTACATCTCTTTTACTAAAATAAGTACTAGTAATACTTCTTTTCCTAGTAGTTTTCCTTATTTATGTTATTTGTTTTATTTTTGTAGCTTATATTCTTGCATACCAACAAATTGGATCTCAAAAATGGAAATAAATATTGAGACTAAACTATAAGCCTAAGGTCTAGATTATTTGTGTCAAAGAAGTTAACCCTAGTGTGATGCAATAGGAAAGAACTAAGAAGTGTGGTAGATGACATACGCATAACTTAAATATTCATATAACCATATATTCAGACACCATAATGTAGGTCTACTCATATATTTATATCATATACTCTTACAATGTATAGACTTTACAACAAGCACAAATATACACCACATATGTTTGGGTAACATCTATTAAATGTAGTGCTTTGTATTTTTTCTCTCTATTCCTTCTCTATCTTCACCTTTTCTCACTCCTTGTGGTGAGGCCAAATGTTCATATAGCCTTCTCCTAGCATGGTGACATTTCTTTGTCTTTCCACCCTTCAACAAGTAGTGCATGATGTGATATGATACCATAGTGGTCTTTCGATGGTTATTGGTTCATCCTTTGTGCTTCTTGGCCTACCAACACACTAGAAAGAAAAATATTGATCAAATTTTTAGCTCAATTCAATTAAAATGCCTTTAAATACAAAAAAAAAAAAGTGGACACAACTTTGCAAAGCTAAAGACAAATTTATAAATGGATTTTTACCATAAGATGTGTATTGGAATTTGGTTGTCCATCAACCTCCTCCCATGGCAAAATTTACTAGGTTATAATCAAAGGTTTAATAATAAAAAAGAAGCAACTAGAGTGGGTAAAAGCTATAAGGTGGTGGTCTTTCAAAGGGAATGAACCTAATAGGATTCTCACACAAGGTAAAATTTCCAATATTTATAAATCATATCTAATCCAGTAATGATTGTGAATCTTCAAATGTGAAGTGGAATCATAACTCCAATGAGAAAACTACTAAATATACAAAGGAAAAGGCAAGGCCTTCTTAAAAAAATCTTGATCAAGAAAAAGTCCAACAATAGTTGTGACCCCAAACAATATATAAATAAATAAATAAGAGGAAATTGAAGTGAAAATACCACATCATTTCATTCTACCTTTTCTATCTCCTTCGTTAACACTTTGCTCTATTGTATTGTAATGACTCATGAAATAGACCATATAATGCCTACGAAGAGTTTCATTGGTTAATGGCTTACATGAGAAGATTGATATGGTATGGTGACTAGTTCATAGTAGCCATGTGTGTAACCAAAATGTAAAACAAGAGGTTCACAAGACCATAATATATATCAACAAAAAAGGTAGAGAAATAGATAGAGCCAGGGAAAATTTTAGTAGCGAATCTTCGCCAATTGGCGAATTCTAGGAATTGGCCCAGTTGAAATTGGCGAATTTCTCACACCCAACAGAGTGTCCAAATCGCCCAGATTTTATGAACTATAGGTCCAATGCATGTCCATTCGCCAATGATTTTTTTTATGAGGCATATTTAAGCAAAAAATTCACCATTGTCAAACTACGCATTTCAATTGGATCAACTAATATTTTTTCCTAGAATCCTGAAAGCATTTAATAAAACACCTACATATTCACCAATACTATTAAAACAACATTGTATTAGGACCCATTTTTCCAATTAAAATTTACAAATAGTTGCTTGTGAAGACCCATTTTGCCAATTAAAAATTATAAATAGTTGCTCATGAGGACCTATTTCGCCAATAACATTAAAAAATAATTACATTGGAGGACACATTTTGCCTTGAAAATTACAACGTATCGTTGTATAAACAAGCGAGATTCGCCAAATATTTAATATACCATTTAAAAATCTCGCAGAATTTGCCAAATATGGAATTATGGATTGATATAAATACAATCGAAAGTGTCATTGATTCTTACACATTTTGTTCAGTTTTGAGGTTCTACTTCTCCATTTGGAAGGTAGTGAAAGTCGAAAACATGGACTTAAAAGGTGAGTGATCATTTCTTCATAGTGTTATTAGTTATAATAATAAGTTTTCTTTAACTCTTTTCCATTCTTGCTTCAACAAAGTGAACCTTAGAAGTTAGAACCAAACTCTGAAGTTTTAAAGTTTTCAAAACCTCCAACCCACCAAGTAGAAAGATGACCAGGAAAGACTTGCAACTCAACAAAGAGAAACATCAACCAAGTTGGGGAATCGGGAAGTTATGAAAATTTAGAACTCCGCGACAAGGTTATAAAACTCTGAGGACTAGCGACTAAGCTTAGGAAAAGCCAAAAATTTATATTGTATTCCATGGTATTGAATTTCATATGTGATTATGCATCATTTTTAAAGAACAACACTTATCACACTACTTATAAATTCCTATTGAATTGCCATTCACACAATCTTTGATAAATAACTGAAAGGAATATTATTAATCTATTCCTTGAACAGAAGCTAATAGTTCAACATCCATAACTTATAAGTTATAAGCTAACAGAAGCTAACAGTTCAACATAAATAACTTATAAAGGCATCCACCCAACTTAAACAATAAAAGTTTAAACTACCAAATCACCTAAATCATACTGAGAAATCCTTATGCATCCATCACCATAAAATATTTATTCACAGATAAACATTCCATGGCAATGAAACTATCCAAAAATCTATCATTCCAATAATAGACAATCCACTGGCAAATCTAGAGTTTTTTTGTCTTGATAACGGTTTCTTGAAGACAACCGTTTTAGAAATTAAAATTAAAAGTATTTGAAGTATCAAGAGAGCCAAATTAAAGAAAATAACATAAAAACTAAAAACTAAACAGCGGTCCCACTCCCAGCACCGACTCCGCTTTCAATTATTTTTGCCTCCTCCTTCAGTAACGCCTCCTATGTCTTTACTCTTTGTCTGTATTCCTGGTACTTGGTGACAATTGCAGTGATGGTTTTACTTCCTAGAGTTGTAGTAATCTGTAACCTGGTTCTCCATGTGCCCAAAGCCTTTTCAGACTCAACCAACATCTGAGATCTTTTCTCTTCTCCACATTTATAAGTCCTCAGGTGGATCTCCATTCGACTAAGTTTCGAGGACTCCCATGTCACTGTAGCAAGATCAACTGTTTATTTCTTGAATATCTCTCTAAACTTCATAGAGATCTCCTTTATGTCTAGAATGTTTTCATCAAACTCATCAATAATTTCCACTCCCAGAATACGACAATCTTCTTTAACTTTTGCCAACATTTCATAATATTGTTTAAGTGTATTATTAATTTCCTTCACCAGATTATCATATATATTCAATTTACATTCCAATGAAACGGACCAGGAAGGGTCTTGCTCCTTAGGATTATTCACAATTTTCTCACCAATTAATATCTTCATATCCATAGAGTTCAATTCTTTCATTTCCTGAGCAACCACATAGAGACTAGTTTGATCTTTTCTGGGTTGTTGAAGTTCTCTTACTAACTCCTTCGTCTTATTAACAACTTGAGTGTACAAGAGCACAGATTTATTTAGAAAGAAGATAGCCTCTTGAGATATTTTATCGATCCCCTCACAAGAAGCTCTGGAATAGCTCAAATTATTTTTAATTTGCTCTATGGTGAGCACATTGATACCCTCTACCTGAGAACTTGAGGCTTTATCAAATGTAGGAGTGGTCATGGAAGAAATAAAGTTACTCAATGCGAGGACTTGAGATTCCAATTTTATATTTTCTTTCCTTTGTTCTTTCACTCTTTTAATCAAGGTATTGACTGAATAATTGGCATGGTACACATCACCCTCTAGTGTTGGAAGCCCCATATCAAAATGTGTGACTTTGTAGTCTGCCTCTGTTATTTCATCTTCATTTAAATCCTTCACAAGATCAGCAATTTCTAACATTTGATTTCCAGAAGTAGCATCAGTCACCATCCTTGACATCCTCTTAGCTTTCTTAGGTTTTAAAGAGCTTTGAAGTAACTTTGAAACTATATCCACTCCAACTGTCATTGTAGGAATATGCTTTCTCTTCTTCTTCACTTCTTTTTTCAGCCATCCTGGGGAGTCTACTACCATACTAGAATCTTCATTTCCAAAAATAGTTTCTTCAGCAGTGTTAGGAGTGATAGGTGGATTATCAACCAGAGGCGGAGAAGAGGGAAATTCAAAGTCAGACAAAGGAGGAAAGATATTATCTTTAGCAATTTATTTAAAGATAGCTTCAGAATCTGTAGCCACAAGTTTTCCTTGATTGGTCTTCTTCTTAGGGGTAGGAGAAACCACATTGTCTTTTTCACAGATGCTCTTCAACTTGACTGTTTCTTTTGGCCTATCACCATCACCTCCTGACTGAGAATTTGCACTAGAGGACCTCACAGAGGGTTTCCCCGATGATACACTTGCACTAGATGCTTGCGTAGACCCATGTTCATTCTTTTGTGATGACTCAAGCTCCTAAACAGGACCAGCAACTTGCTGCCATTTCCCATCCAACCAGCCTTGGGTTCTTTTAAGCACTAGGGCAGCACGCACCCTCGTATCTGAAATTTCACTTTGGATCCAATCAACCCTAGGGTGGGATTTATCAAGCAATTTTTCATATGTGGGATCTATGATTGTTGAATCCTCGGCTACATTTTCAGGAATGTGAAATGACAAACCGAAAGACTCCATCTGTTTTAGCATTAGTCTCATGTAATCTCTTCTCAAAACTTCCTTCTCATCGACACAATCTTCCCAGAAATCTTCGATAGATGGTTGATGCTGATATAAGCTCCCTCTATAGATATCATGCTTCACAAAACCCTTACTGTCAAAATTAGCTCTCATAGACAGATTCTGGAGGTTATATTCCTTGAGAATTCCTTTAGCTCCCCTAGCCATCTGGTTTGTTTTGCACACAAAAGAACGGGTCTCCAACGGGAAGACATACCCTCGTTTACCCATGTTCGTATACTTAATATTAACCATGGCCATTTGTCAACAAACTTCCAGAAATATCAGTAAATCTTCAGGATACCGAGGTAATTTAAATGGGGCTTTCTCAAAACACCCTATTCTCAGATAGGAATACTTATCGAATTGGATATAAAAACTCCTAAATTTTGATACAAGAGAAATTGATTAAGGGGAAATGCGCATTTCTGGATTTCCATCTAGCTTCCTCACGACCTCCATTAAAAATGCATCATTAACACGACAAAAATCATCCATTCCAAATTGTTTAGTGAACTGAGGAAAGCATTTATACACAGGCATATCAGAAGCTAGGGTTCCTTGTGGATCCAACCCAAGCCAAAAGGACCTCTGACTACCTACAATGTATGTCAGGCAAGAACACATACAAAAAGTAGCAGTCTTATGGAAATTAATTAATTGCTCATTCAAATGGAAGCAAATAAATTCACCCCAGTCAATGAAAATGTTCCCATCACAGACTATCAAGATAAATCGAAACATCCAATCCTCAAATAACTCAACCTGTGGATTCCCAACACCGTGGTGCAATAAAGCAATAGCATCTGCAATTTCTCCCTTAAAATGCAATCTTTTGAGTTTACTCGGTAGTTGCGACTTACCTTTCTTTTCAGACTTCAACCAGGTTTTGGCCATGGAGTTCTTACACCAGTCATTATTCGCTTTGAAAAATTCACCTGCCACTGCGACAAACATGTCTTCTACAAGTTCCCTTTGTGGAATTCCCAACACGCAGGAAACAGCTTCAGGAGAAATTACAGTTTTGTCCGCAGCTTTAATTTCCCTTGTCAGCGGAATGTACCTTCTCGCACATGCACTTATCAGGTCCACACTCAACACAACTTCTGGAAACCCTCTAGCCTGAGTTAGCCCGATTTCTAAGAGTTTTATATCTAGCTTAGACTTGTCATCCCTCTTTAGGGGCGCCCAAAATTTGTCTAACTTAAAAGGTTCAAGCATCATATCTCTTACGCCGACCCAACATTCACTCTGCATGAGCACAAATTCACAGAGAATGAATGTTTGCACATGAGATTTTGAGAAGTACTGGCCTTGGCCAAGAATGAGAATGCAGGCTAAAAGTTTGAGTAAAAAGAATGTTTGCACTTGAGAAGTACCGGCCTTGGCAAAGAACGAGAATGCAGGCTAAATGTCTGAGTACAACTTTGCCACCCACTTATGTCACTATTTTTTATAGGACGTGCTTTAAATGTGGCATTCAATTTCATACCTCAAAAAGATAGCCTTTAAACATGCATGCTTTTTGAAATTCCTGAAAAGACAACTCAAGTTTATTCTGTACATAGCATTCAATGAGATGTTAGACGACGACGCCTTTGAAAGGAAAGATAAGTCCATCATGTCGTGTGGTCGCTGAAACTTGAAACCTCAAAACCAAAGTCTGAAGTTTCAATGTTTTTGAAACCTCCAACCCACCGACTAAATCCACACACTGTAACTCAAAGGTTACATATGCATGAACTTAACTTACTCCACAAAGTGAACCAAGTCGAGGAATCGGGTAGTTATGAAAATTGAGAACTCCACGACAATGTGAGATGTCACATGGTTATAAAACTCAGAGGCCTAGTGACTAAGCTTGTTTTACTCCCTTATTTTGAGTCTACAACCATACATCAAATTTTCATCAAATAGTTAAGTAATTTATGATATAAATAATGAACATGTGTTTTAAAATTTTTTTATTTTTAACCATTAATGCGCTCAGATTATCAAGGTCTTTATAAAATGAATTACAATGTCACATTAATAGCACAACCATTTACTTTATTACAACTGAATTACAATGTCACATTATTACATAGTACAAATACAAATGTAAGCGCAAGCGCCAAGCTTCTGCTAGATCGCTGGTGAAAACGTTAATGTAATTAATACATGTGTATTGCTTTATGTTTCACTTTTAAATCTACGTGAAATTATTATTATTTTGCTAGGTAAAACACTGCTAGGGCAGCACCCTGTATTGATTATCAAAAAAGGATTACATAAGTTTTTGTTTTTCAAAAAACCACCCTAAAGGCCTTTTCTGTCAAGTGACCTTCCCTAATCAGCTAGCCCACCCATATTTTCATGCATTATAGAATTCATTACAAAATTGGCCTAAATTTTAGTACAGACACTCCAAGACTAAGGACTGACTCAATTACCCTATTACTGTTACTATTGCTATTCAACAACAAAAATTTGAAATCATACCCAACTAGACTTTATCATTCATCATCATACTCTTCATAATCAGCATCCTCATCATCATCATCATCATCATCATCAGACTCTATGTGTTTCAGGTACGCCTTGCAATTTGTAATCACCAGGCAGTCTGCTCCACATTTTTGGTGCACTAGGCTTTTGGCCTTTTCCTCCGGGTCCCTAGGATCATTCGCAATCCATTCTTCCCCATCTCCAAGGTCCCAATCATCATCATCACCCGCTACAATTTCCCCTACCAAACCTTTGTCCTTCGTGTATCTTATTGCCCAACTACGCAGGAGATTGGTTGTCAACTTTGCTGCCCTGAGGAGAAAGAAATGCTACGGTCCCTTTCAGCCCACAATTTTTCAAATCCTTCTGGGTCAATGGTTTGAACCAAAGGAAACTTCATTACCTCTCTCCCTCTTATCCGCATCATGTAGTAGTTTTGTGGCATGGGGATTTTCCTATTCTCATCCACATTATCTAGTGTCGCATCAATGTCACCTAGCCATGCATGCACGAAGACCATTTGGGTCAATTTTTTTCTTATCTCTTTCGAGACTCCAATATGCAAAAGAACTGCTAAGAACATTGTCGGAATCTCCATATTTGCTCTGGCTCTGTGATAAGCCTTCAGAAATTTCGGCCCAACCACCTGCTTGGTTGCCCAAAGAATGAGTGGATGGGTCGAATTCATCAACCCCTACAGTCGTTTATCGGTTATTTCTCCTCTGAAGGCCTGCTGTTGCTTCTCTGTGTCCAATGCAAGCAATTTTTCCATTTTACCCTCACCCACAACTTTTCTTTCTGGAATTTTCTACCACTACTTCAAATTTTGCAAATCCAATGTGATAAATGGCTACTTACTCCACCTTTGCATGCATGTATTTCATAAATAGATAATACTTAATTTCTCAAAGAAAAAAAAACTGATGGCAACTTTCTTTTTTCATTTGAATTGCTTTATGTTTTACTTTTAAATTTGCATGCAATTATATCATAAATAGATGATAAATTATGGGCCACTAGTGCCGCTACCAGCCTTATTCGCGCAAACCAAAAACCAACTTATTCAATTCGTGTATCTAAAGCCTTAAATGTACAATTAAAAATTAAAATGTTTAATTTGATTGACGTCTGACTACATGCAAATTGTACCTCAATCTAACAAGCTATGAAAATCCCTAGACTCTAGTCAACACTACTAGTGCCACTCAAACGATATGAAATCATTACAAATCTTGTTTCATTAAAACTATGAGTTTTCCAATCAATCGCTTCGGATGTTCAAAACTAAAAGATTGAGAATTTCAATTAAATGAAATGTAATACATCGAGGCATTGAAAAGAGAGAAATGAGCCTTGATCTCGCCATGTGTCTGCATCTAACAGTTCTAGTGTTATTGTGAAGGTTTCAATTCGCAAGTCTACTGCTTTAGAGATTTACTTCCGAAATAAAACTATAGTCATCCATCAAAAATTCATCGAATGGTCGTAGTTATATTGAATTTCCTTTACATCTTTTGGGTTAAACGTTCTTAAGTTTTTAAGCCTTGGTCGTACATTCTTCCTAGGCAGTCCCTCTTTTAAAACCAACTTTATGCACGTGCATATTTTTGCCACTTAAGTTCTTCTATCGCTCATCACCAAAATCCAACCCATCGGGTTCATTACCACGATGATGAGCCTTGATCTCCCCACGTGTTCGCATCGAACAGTTCTAGTGTAATTCTGGAGGTTTCAATTCGCAAATCAACTGCTTAAGAGATATACTTCTGGAATGCAACTATAGTCGTCCATTGAAACTTCATCAAACAGTAGTGGTCCATAATGTCGCGCGGTTGCTAAAACTTGGAAACTTAGAACCAAAGTCTTAAGTTTCGAAGTTGTCAAAACTTCCAACCCATCGACTACACCAAGAAAGACTTGCAACTAAGGTTAGGAAAAGCACCAAAACCTCAACTTTGGTGAATTAAGATAGGAAAGGTGGCAAGGACGATGCATTTATGAAATGAAGATCGCAGGAAAATTTTAGCAAGTGGACATGATTGGAGGATCGATGGGTAATTAAGATCGATACGTGTGGAGTTTGGAAAATTATTACCTCTTGGTCAGGCCTGGAATTTCCCTGTCACTTTACATTTTATGAAAAAATTTAACTGTCAAAAAAATATATAATTTATATTTTCTATATAAAATCTTTTTATATTAAAATATGATTGATTTTATTAATCATACATATTAAATAAATGCTATAAAATAAATGTTGAAATTTTTTTATAGTTTAATCCTTAAATTCATCTATCTAAAAACATAAATTATTTGTAAAAGGCAAATAAAATTTCAACATGCTCACCAATAAAACCAAATGTTGTATTATCTTGAAAAAAAATCAAAGTTGAGAATCACTATAAACAAAATGCTATAAAATAAATGTTTTTGAATAAATCATATATATTAATATAAAGTGAAATTAGAAAGAATTATTCCAATTCTAAACTAATTTATATTTTTATCATAAACATTATTATATACTTTAGATTTATCTTCATCCATCAACTACCAAAAATTATTCCAATTTTAAACTAATGCTATAAAATATACTTTAGAAAGAATTATTCCAATTATAAACTAATGCTATAAAATATACTTTAGATTTATGTTCATCCATCAACTACCAAAAAAGTTGATTAGTCAGCACAGTTTCTATTTCCAACATATCAAATTATCCCTAATCATACTCACCTGAAATCTACCCTTCCAACCATTGTTTGTGCCCCAAGGTGTTTTACAATTACAATGAAATTCTAGGCATAACCCCCAAAAAACAAAATCACAGACAAGATTTAGTACAGTAATCTTTTTTTTTTTTTAAACTTGTACTACTCAGACACCTTTGATGAATTACCCGTCTCCAACGGCTCTATCTCCATTAACGGCTTCATCTTTTTCCTCAAACGCAGACCCTTCTTTTCACGCATCTCTACTCTGGCAATGTCTTTGAGATTCTTTATGACCTCCTCGACCTCCATTAGCTCAACGCAGATTTTGAGTGCTTGCCACCCATGCTCTGCACCTTGCCACAAAGCTTTGGTGTGTCCTTCTGACCACCTGATAAAGAGATGATTTAAATCCACGAGCTACAGGCTCCACCATCCATGCCTTCAACCTTAATAAGCCCAACCCCTGGTATCGCCCATTCCAGAATGCCTTCCATATCCTCTAAAAAATCTTTATGAACGAGAGTTTTCACGACTTTCCTCACTACATCCACCAGCTCTCCTAAGTCCAAACCCCAAGCAATGACCAACGAATAAATATCCATAGCATAGCATATGTGCCTGGACCCGTGTCTTGATACAACACTTGAGCATGCAGGTCCTGGGACTTCACCACTATGAACTTTGATTTGGTTTTCGGTTCCAGCTTGAAAGTGCCTTTCTTCAATGGGATTGTCGCGAACGACCAATCCATCTGAATTTCTCCTCCAAGATCCTTGCAAAAACTTCTACTAAGTAACATCTAGTAGCTAGTAGGAATATCTGCCACTAGGATGGTCATCATGATCTTTTTCTTTGGACAAGATGCTAGCCTTACTTGCGCATCTTTGAGTTGACTGACTAACGGCACTGGTTTGGACTCAAGTGAATAACACTTTTCCTGAGTAGGGGTGCATGAAAGTCCCAACGCGTTCATAATTTTTAAGGGCATAATGTTGTCTGAAGCTTCGCTGTCAATTATGCAATTGCTCAGCTTAAAACCTCCTATATATAAAGATATATAAAATGGCTTGGGCTTCTCTTCTGCAGGAACAGAGGATTGTAGTAATGTCAGCTGAACGACAGTCTTCTTTTTAAGAACGTTCAAGATTCTATCCAGCTGCTCTGGATGATCTTGTAAATACTCCAGCTGAGAAATTTGTACCTTTGTCTTCATCATGGAAGACACGATGTCAAAACTTGTTGAAGATGTATCTAAAGCTGCTAGCAAGATATTCTCTTGTGAAGGTTTAAGATTAGAAGTAGAAGCTACTTCTTTTGCTTTTGTATTCAAATTCCGCTTTTCCTCTTCCTCCTTCTGTGCCTTGAAATGTTGAGCACGTGTGAACACAGGTGAGGAGATATTTTCATGATTCACTGCAAGAGAAAAATGGTAGGATTCTTCTTCTTCTTGATTTACGGGTTCTTGATCAAAGTATCCCGTTGCAGAGTTGCCATCAAACTCATCTGTCTGTGAAGAGACGACGTTTGAACTAGAAGGTACGAAACCTGAACTAGGAGCAGAATCGGCAAATCCCATGAGTTGATTCATTCTCTGATTTTCTGGACAAGTAGCCCCGGTGTGCTCAGCTGAATCATGGAACGTGCAAAAGACCGTGGCCTTTTCAACTTCATTATTTTGTCTTGGTTCTCCTTGCGGAAACTTAGACTTGTAATTATTGTACGGCTGAAAATTATTCCTCTTAGGCTAGTACGGTTGTTGTGGTTGAAAAGGTGGTGGTGTGGGCAAGGCTGGTTGCCCTTGAGGTGGTGACTGTCTCTTTAGTATTGTCACCTCATTTGCTACCTTCTGTAGCAACGAATCAGTCGACGCTTGTACCAGCAGCCTGATCGAATCATCTTTCATCTTTCCTGTTGTAATCATGTTATCTTCAAGCTTGATAGCTTCCTCCTGAAGATGTTGTAGATCATCTTCTTCGCTTATCTTCAAGAAAAAAGCAATTTCTGACGACAACGCATTGATGAAAGAACTCATCAAAATCTCATCAGACGGATTCAAGGTGTGAGAAAGACGTGTAACAGCGATTAAACCTTGCCACAAATTCCCTCATCAGTTCATGCTTTTCCATCTTTGAATTTGAGAGTTGTACAAATAGTCTATGACTATCCTCGGCAGGCTTGAATCTTGCCAAGAACTTCTCGCTCATGACGACCCAACTGGTGATAATTCCTGACTCAATATTATTGAACCAGTGTGCTGCGTTGTTTTCAAGAGTCTCCACGAAAAGACGTATGGCGATGTCTTCATGCGCAACATGCAAAATGGAACAAGCCGCTATGAATGTTGATAGATGTTCATCTGGATGTTTGGAACCATTGCCATGAAATCTCGAGAAAAACTTGCATGAACCCTTGGGTAGTTCATGATGTCCTACTAAAGCCAACGGTTCAATATTGTCGCCCCAAGGCAAGGGGGTTGGACGTCTTGTGTTTCTTCCATTACGACCGTTGTGATTATCATTGTTACGATCACCCATCTCTGCAGTTGGAGTGGGAATCTCTTCAAAAAAATTTGATTCAGTAAACTGATCAGGAGCTTCTTGGAAAACAGGATCTAGCTGAATGGGAGGATGACCTCTCCTTCTAATATAAACTCAGTACGCCAGGATGCTTAATTCCACGAGGGAGGTGGAAAAATTGGTCTACCTGCTGCAAGATCTACTTTCTCTTCTTCTTTATCCAGAGTTGTAGCCGCGTTTCTCCACTGAGTGGTAGATGTATGATTTTCAAAAATAAAAGTGCGCAAGCTACTGATAATATCTGACTGTTCTGCTTTGATGAAGACTAAATTCCGCTGTATAACAGGCGGAATTAGTGCTGGTTGTTGTACTGGAGCAGTAGGACGCCAGATAGTCATAACCATGATATGAAGTTTTTGAGGCCTTGTGCCCCACGGTGGGCGCCAAAAAACTGTTGGCGTAACAACTAGCACCTCTGGAGTAAGAGTTGGTATGGACAGCTATGCACACTACGCAATGAGTGCTCTTCAAATTAGGAGGGGAAGCTCCCTCGTTGTGCTTGACAAAAGTGCTTTGAAAAGGAAAGTAAACTAAACTATATCCTGTCTTTTTGTTTCAGCTATAGAGGTACAAGGCTTTCTCAAAAACTATATACGTTGCAACTAAGTATTTTCTGGTTTCGCAGATTACTAACTACAACTATGTTAATTACTTAAAATCTATCCAATTTCCTCAAGAAAACGGAGCATGAGAAAGTGGAGCAAGGATGACTATTTGACGATAAACAAGTATAGATTCTCAACTTGAAGGCATGGTGGCACATCTATCAACTCAGTCTAAACAAGTTTATTATTCACAAAACACCATACGATAAACAAGAACAGATTCTCAACTTGAAGGCAAGGTGGCACATCTATCAGCTCAATTTGGACAAGTTTATTTGAATACAAAACAGATTTGATCTAACTATGGAAAGAATTCACCATCACAATTGCATGAAACCCAAGTGGCATAACAATTCATCATAACAGTAAATACGCATGAACAGATACAGAATGAGCAATATTGAGGGCAAGGTAGGCACAGCATATATTCCTCTCTCGTGCAAAAGTTCTTGAACAGATACAATAATAGCAATACTACAAGCAAGGTGGGCACAGCATGTATGCTATCACGCAAAAGTTATGTACAAATAAGCAAAAGCTCTTATTTACAGACATCAAAAGGTGTAGGGAACCCTAAAATCACCTTGAGTCAACTACAGTCTTGCAATGCATGCAAGATTTATTACTAAACCCTAATAAAGTAAACTATACAGTTAACTAGAAAGCTACCATCAGTTAACCGATACATCTAACCTAAATGAACAATGTGCATGCATGCGCGTCCTTATTTAAAGAAAAGTTAACTGGACATTACCCTCAGTTAATTGGAAACCCTAACTCTAACTCCTGTGAAGATAATTCCTAGGAAGAGATATGCATGTATGAAGTCAGCAAGTGAACTCAAGACTAAAAGTCGAGTTAACTGATGCTCTTGATTCTATCCTCGAAATTAACTACAGGTTCCAACTGGTAGATCACTCCACGTCATCTCGGCCTAACACTTCGACCAAGAACTCATCAATCTCTCTGTCTTCTGGCACTTTGATGCTATCCAAAACAACAATCTGTTTTTTTAGTTCTCTGTCACTTTCCTTAACTGTATGCATGCATTCTCTGACATCTTCAGCCGCCTTTTTGAAACTAGCTGAAATAACTGAAATTTTCTCCAACTTAGTCGCCATAGGATCTCCCTCAAGGCTATCACGAATCAGCTTTTCGAACTCAACTCATACTTCATTTAATGCAACATACGTGCCATCTTCAAGAAGGTAATGACACGAAATCTGAACAACAAAACCACTAACAAGTGCAAGAGCTCCAACAACATTATCTTTTAGTGAAAACAACTTGGTAGAGATCTTTTCACATATCTCCATTTTTAAAAGGTGTTGCTCCCTCCAATTAAAAAATTTCTCTTGGTCTTCATCAATCTCCAAGGCATCATATGCAACAAACAACTGGGACACAAGAACTCGATCCTTGGCTAAACTCTCTGCAACTGAAATCTCGAGCAATTGAATACCTTGACGAAGTTTATGTGCGTCACTCCTCAACTGATACAAATCCACAAGAAGACGTTGACCTGTAACGACTAAGCCTTCAATCCAGTTATCCAAAAGTCTGTCATGACTGACTAACTGATCCAACTTTCGTTGTTCTGCAAGTGTATTCTGAGGAAGGACAGGTGCTCTACTTGAATTTCCGTGAACAAGATTAGAGATATACTGACGAAGTTGACTGTTCTCAGCCTTAAGCAATGCCTTATCCTCTCCATCCTTCGTGATGCGTTCTTCAAGATTATTGGTGACAATCTTAAGAAGGCTCACGTCTGTTTCTCGAGTGGTCCTACCAGGATTTGCCTTGGTGAAAGTAAAGTCACCGACTTCAACTTCATCTAGGCTCTTACCCTCTAGAGGAGTAGCAACTTCTATAACAATCTCTGATTCTGGAGTCTTCTCAATATAAACCTGCTTCTTGATTTTCTTGT
Source organism: Sequoia sempervirens (assembly GCA_007258455.2). Lineage (NCBI taxonomy): Eukaryota > Viridiplantae > Streptophyta > Pinopsida > Cupressales > Cupressaceae > Sequoia > Sequoia sempervirens. Next base: position 31,093,459 of record VDFB02075321.1, read on the forward strand.
TCAACCTTCTCTGATAAGGTTCACCGAACTCAGATAAATCAAGATTATATGAAGGTTCTCGCCTCTATCTCCCCAAAGACCTCTCGAGCCAACAAGACTGAACAATATTATCAATTCGAGGAGAGACTATCCCTGATGTATCAACCTGTGGCGGTTCAATTGTCTCCAATCCTACTCGAATTGGTATCTCAGGCTCTGAATCTATGTCAATAGGCTGCACATGTGGTGAACTAGGAGGTGAAACACGAGGCTCAGCTTGAATGACTGTCTCTACTGGAATCTCAGGTACATTCTCAACTTGCTTCTGCTTCCTTTTACCAATAGTGCTATTTCCTTTGTTTCCACTGAGTCTAACTCCTTCAGGAGGTATCACAATAGCCTTGACCTCGAAGTAGAAGGTAATGAAGAAAAATTCACTGGCAGCTCTATCACAGAAACTGACTTTCACCTTCATTTACTCTCCAAGAACTGCTTGCTGGTCTTGATAACTGATCTAGATACCTCCTCAATAGAAGTATTCTCTTTAGCATACCAATCTGGTGAGCGAAGTGGCTGTCGAGCAATCTGATCTCTGACATATGAATTGAGAAGAACCTCTCCATCATCATCTGATAAACTGTCAACATCCTCTGATAGGCAATCAGAGAGCTAAGCGATAGTGAGTCTACAATAGTGACAACGACGAACCTCGAATTCATCTTCACAATTAGCCCAAAAATCTTCAAGTGTTGGCTTGTGTGCAATCCCTCGCTCTAACCTAGTTGCATAATGACCCAAAGGATCATAGGAACGCCTCTCAGTATGAGTTTTGAGTTTGAATCTTTCCATCTCAGTTGACATATGCTTGGCATCTGCTGCAATATTGCATGTGAAAATGCCCAATCCAAATGGAAAAGTACCTGCAATCTTATGAGGACTGCGAAGAAAGGAATGAACATGTTGCATCTGCCTGAGAAACTCCATGAAGATGATCTTGTCTGAAGGATACCTCGGCAACATCAGAGGCTCTCCAACATATCCATAAACCCGAATGTATGTGAATGTAGGGAATTGGATAAACCAATCCGCCCAAAACTCCATCGCTGATTTCACCTCGGCAGAAATACGGATGTGCATTTCATTGTCAAGATCTCTGACTGTCCTCATAGAAAAATGATCATTCACTGCTCGGAAATCTTGTTCAGACTTAGAAAACTCCAACTAAGAATAGTACTCATGAATACGTTGAACACCAAGACTGCCATTAGTTTTTAGATGCCTGTAGCTACCTTGAAATGCAACTAAGTAGACCAAGTAGGACACCATACGAAACTCATGAAACCTGAGAAAATCAATAATCTGCTGATGCATGCAATCACTAATCAACATAGCCCAGTCAAAATGTTTTGTGTCATCAAGAATTCTAGAAATAAGGTAAAACATCCATGACCGGAAAGTGCTAGCATCTTCTTGACCTGTAACTCAATTGAGCAAAGTTATCAAAACAGCAACCTCATCTTTGAATTCACCACGACCAACCTTTTTAGGCATATTAGTCTTTTGAACTTTCAGCCATCTCTGAGCCACCTTTCTCTGTGAACGTTCTTGATCTTCGTCCCATATCTTCTCACACGCCTCAATAACCATAGTGAAATTATCTGAACGAGAAGGAATAGCAAAACATTTCTCTATATCCTTTGGCTTAAGACTGCAGATAACCCTCCCATCAGTTGATCTGATTTGTCGTGAAGATGAGTCATAATGCTTGATGCAAGCAAGAACGAACTCAAGATCAAAAGTGGTAACAGGAATAGATGTCGCTGCCAGCAATCCGGAACGTTCAAGATTTCTCAATGAATTGCTGCTAACACCCTCCAACTGCTCAGATTAACCACTGGATAAACATGACTTAAGTCTGTATCTGAAGTTCTAACAAAATCATGTATAAGAACCGATTTGGTCTTATAATCAATGAGATTGAACTACATTTTGAAAATGAAGACTTTTGACTGTAAAGTCGAATATACTTGAACAACTTTTTGGAAAAACTGAAAATCTCTGGACAAGGCTAAAAATAGCCTATGGCAGGAAAAAAATTTAGAATTTTTTTGAAACGTGGGTTTTGTGCAGAATCAAATTCTAAGACAACCCAAATAGTTTGATTCTCAAAAAAATGTGTTTTAGGCCCACATGCAAAGAAATTCTCAGAAAAAAGCACAAAGCTTCAAAATGAAGACTATGGGGCAATTTCCTCGAAAAAATCTAAGACGTGGGTTTTGCTGCAAATACTGAAGTATGCGAACCCAGATGATCAAACTCTGAAAATATGTTGAATTTCTTTGACATGCGAAGAAAGAAGGTTTTATTTTCTCTGCTTCTGTAGAATTCGCCTATCTCTTTTTTTAATTCGATGAAACCTGCATGCAAACTGAAAACAAAGTCTGGAATATTCTTCTTCTGAACAAACTGAATTTGTTGCTATGAAGAACGTTGAATTTTGACACATGTAGCACCTTTAAATTGCTGCTTGCTCAAGAAGAATATAAAGTCTCTAAGCTTGTCATGAAGAATAATGGACGCCTAAACTTGAATAAATAGAGTTTCATCACTAAAATTCGTATGAAATGCATGCAACCTTGAAAATTGTGCTTGGCCTGTGATTGGACCTCAATTTAGTTAACTGAAGACTAAAATGAGCTAAATAAAGCACCATGCTTTAGAATTAAAGTCGCCTTATTAAGACTTCAGTTGCAAAATCTATTTAAAGCATCATGCGAATTAAGCTTCAGTTGACAATTCATATTGAATTCGCCATACTTCACATGCTTTAAATTCATACTTTAAATCTTTAGTTAAGAATCTTAATTAAAGCATCCATTTTGAAGACTAAAGTTGACAATCTAAAGTGAAGCGCCAAATTCACAAAACTTCAATTAATGCGTCATGCATTCAAACTCAAGTTGGCTTTTGACATGCACTTTCGTTAAGTGGACATGCAAACTAGTTAACTCGACATGCAAAGTCAATTAACTCGACATGCAAACTAAAAGAACACTTAACATGCCAAAATGTTAACTGGAAATGACAACCCAGAAATCGTTCAGTCCAACTGAAGTCAGAACTCAAGTTAGGGCGCATCAGTCAACTTCTTTCAAAAAATCAACTTTGACCTCTCTAGGCGTTTTCCACACTTAGCCAATTTTGATGAAAATTTGGATTTGAACCTCTTTCAGAACCTCTATTCAACCTCTGACACTGGCTAACTAATTTCACCGATTGGCTGGCAGACGGGTGCATCGCAAAGCAGGACAAAAACTGATCAAAAGATACCTTGAGACTGAATATCATAAAACTAAGATCTGAAGGGTTAAAAATCCAAGCACCTTTTTGAAAAGTTGCTCTTTTTCTCAAACTTGGCCAAATTTACTCATCTCCATCTCGTACGAAGGGAAAAGCAAATCCTTCATAACTTCTAATTGTCCAAGTTTCAGGACTAGATCACAGGCTCACTGCGGAGTTGACCTCATTCCATATGACAACTGCAAAGACACATTTCTCCAGAAAACATCATTTGAGGGGTGAAAAACAAGGGCGCCTTTTTGAAAAGTTGCTCTTTTTCCTTCAGACTTAGCCATTTATGGAACTGACCAAAATAACACTAAAACTCCGACTGCAAACTAACAAGTCATCTTCTGATCTGACGGAGATAGGCAACCGAAAGCTGAACGTAACACGAAAAAGCTGAATATCTAAGAACATTCAGAAAAAGACATTAAAGGCTTCAAAAGCTCAGGCGTTTTTTTCTGAAAATGTGCTTTTTTGCTTATTCCTTGATATTTTGACCAAGATTTGACCCCATGTTTAACCTTTGGCTCAGGCATTTCGGTAACTCAGATTCACCCACTGACGGATGGGTCACGAAGCCTAAACAAATGTGAGACAAACATCTCAGGTAGCCTTTAGTCAAAAATCTTCATTTGACACCTCAAAAAGATGGGCGCCTTTTTCAAAAGCTGCTCTTTTTCTCAGTGTTAACCAATTTTGTCGTTCACCTCGTTTTGTACTATATCTTCCGTAACTTGCACGAAACAGGTCTATTTGATAAGCTTAATAGCTCGTTGCGAAGCTAACGTGATGTCGAACAAATGCTTGCTGGAGGTGGCAAACCCTAAAAACAAGATCTGAGCCCCTAAAAGATAGGGCGCCTTTTTGAAAATGTGCTCCCCTCTTCAGAGATAGAAAATTTTGATGATTTTCCTTCAAATTTTCACTTTTATTGAATTTCTTCAGTAACAAACTGACATGAAACTGACACAAACTCCATATTTAAAAAGTCCAAAAATGACCTTCTGACATCACTTAAACACGATTAAGACTCAATTAAGCAAAATGCCTTAGTGAAGCAAAAATTTTAATTTGGGTACAACACTATGATATAAACCATTTTGATTTATCGTTAATCAAAAACATTCATAATTTGACAATTGACATTGCACTATCAATTATACATTCAATTTGTAGACTGTGTGTTGGAGGGATTGAGGGGGATCTCATTGAATGAATTACAACTTGATATAGATGATGACTCAAAGTCAAAGGCCAATTTCGATATTGATGGCCCAAATAAGTCGTAGCTGTAATTAGTACTATACTTTTTATATCTATAATCTTATTGCTATGCCTATTATGGGACATTCTGTCATTTATGATTTTGTTGCCTTGGGGCCTTTTGTCATAACATGAAAACAGTGAAATATCTATTTTTTTATTGCTCCTATACTTGAATCAATGAACATTGCACGTTGAATCACAAATTTGATACATATGGATGTTGTATCCTTGAACTTGTAAAAATTGCCCCCCAGACTGCTGCCTCTGTGCTTGAAATGCTGTGGAATGTAGGAAAAGAGTTAAAAACAACATAAAATTTTCAAATTCTAGAAAAATAATCACAATACAAAATAGGAGCACTACCATATGCTAAATATGCTCATGAATGACATCAAATTTTGTTCTCCATTGAAGTAGCTAAAATACTAAATTGAGATCTGACATCTTTTATCTGTGCAAACGTGAGCAGGTTGAGCTAGGCGAATAACAAGGAAACTGCATGTTCAAAGCAATTTTGACTTTAAAACAATAGAAGTTAGTAACTGAAATTGGTCTAGATAGTGGCACATGCTTTCCAAGAAGATACATCTTATTCCCAGAAAGCAAAAATAATGCTTCTTTATTTTCAACTAGGAGGCTTTTTGGCTACTGTGGTACAACCCAGGTATCTTTATCATCAGTTGTTCTATCTTCCCTGGTTATTGTGGTGATATTGTTTAAAATTGTTCTGTTCATTATTGGTTTTGAAAATATTTTATGTTATCGTCTTATTAAATCTAAATGTTTTGCCTTCAATATTGCTCCTCTGACTGTTATGTCATTCAGTTGCAGTGGAAGTTTCTGCTACCTGCTCCATAGATGGGTCAACTGTTTTGTATTAACAGCCATTCTGCACTCAGGAAAGCTTTGCTTATGTGATTTGTTTTTGTGGAATAACTTTAAGAGAAATTTTTGCCTTTCTCCATTTCTGAGCAGGTTTTGCACATATTTTTGAGCAGGTTCTGCACATATTTTCACTTCTGGAAAAATTCACCCATGTAATATCCCTTAAGTTGTTCTTTGCATCACCATTTCCCCGTGAGGTCAAAAAGAGGAGAATCTCATTGGGGCTTTTTCATGGTCTATGGAAGAATGACCGCCCATGCTTATTGTACATATAGGATAGTCTTCTGACCTTGCATATGTACCTTTCCAGGACCCAAAATTCTGACATTATTGACAGTTTATGACAATATTTTTATTATGCTTAAGTGAAACAATTTTTAATAAAAGATCACATATGGTACCAGTCCACCAGACACATATGTTGAGTGGATGCATGAGCTATTTGGACAAAGCAACGTTACAGACTTGATTATATTGTCTCAACTGAAGAAGGACAGCCATCATGGACACATTACATTGATGAGTACTGAAGGAAGACAGAATATTATTGGAACAAGCAGGCTAAAAATAAACAAATATATACAAAGTGCTTTAACTTCATGACTTACAGTTTGTTTAGACAAGAACCAAGAATTCCGGTTGTCTAGGAGTTTGACTTATATTTAAAATAGTCACCAATTGTAGGACATTTAATTGTGCGCTGATGCTTGAGTCTTAAGCTACTACGAAGCTCAAGCTGAATTTCTTCAGGAAGTTCTGTAAGAATTGACTCGTCAATCTCCTCTGGTTTGTAATACCATTTCTGGTTTTCAATTTGTTGAATACTTGATACAGTGGATGAAGCATCTCCACTCTTTTTCCAAATATCCTCCAATTTTAAGGAAACCACTTTCTTGTCCAGTTTTGTTTCAAGATGACGCATTTTCTTTCTTGATACAATTTTAGAACAAGGTAGAGGATTCTTGGTTGGCTGGTATAAGCTGTTAGCACGCCCATCACAATTCTCATCAGAAGGTACTTGAAAATGTTCAAACAGGACCACTTCGTCTTTAACTTGATTAAGAATTTCTCCTGGCTCTCCATTATTCTTTGATACCCCAGCTACTGAACGTGTATCCTCTGCTTCAGTACAAGTACAATTACTAACACAATCCTCATTTGTGTTAATTTCCATCTGAAAAATATCGGGTTGGATGCCTGCCCAAGAAATATTAGAATCAACTGTCAACCCATGATCATATACTCTTAACAGGTAGTCATATAAGAAGATATTCTTGCTATTTGTGAAGAAAGGGAATAAAATATCAACAGCTCTTAGCTGCTAATGACTGATATGGTGCAAGAAAAGAACTTTCAACTGGTATTAACTGTTAAACTTCTTTGTATGAAATATCTAAAGCCATGATTGCTTGTGTGCAAGAAAAACTTTTAACACATACTAGCTATAAAACACTGGTGAGCCCAAATACTGAAATATAGATTAAGTCTTTATGACAAAATACTAAATAGAATACATTCAAAAGAATCATGATAAATGCTCTTTTTCAAATACCTGTTGTACTGTTTTCAGCAATTTCATCCATATATTCTTCTCTCAAACTTTTGTAGTCATGTGTTGTTTCATCATGATTGGGGTCATTAGCAGATAAATGCAAGTCTGCAGATGAATCAGAGATGGAAGTTGATCCTGGGAAAAAACGAGTTATTGGATTCATACCCTGCACAGCATCAAAGACATTTATAAGCTAAATGATTAATAATAGCACCATATTTAAAAAGATAAAAGGAATTGATGTTAATCGATAAAATTGATAAGAAGCAGTGTGCATGTAGCGTAAGTAGCTATGTTTCAAGGCAAAAATATAAAATGAAGTTGAGACTGAATTATAGCCAGGAAAGAATGGTCTGAAATAAACAGAAATAATTGCAGAGTATGTGAGTGCTCCCATAGATACTAAATTCATCAATTAACCAACAAAAGCTATTATTTGGCATACAAACTAAAAATATATGACTAGCAATAAAAGGCATCAACTGTTGAAATTTGAGATTCACACTATGCCATAATGGATGAATGAAACAGACTTCGAGGGCTGTATTAGTATATGAAGTTAATTAGAATTAATAATTAACTTTAATTAAAGAATTCCCATTCTTTCTAAACTCAGCAATCCAATCAAAAATTGATCCATAAATAGGGTGGATATTCCACGCCATGCTTCACCAACACAACTATTTCAATCTAGACCTATCATACTTGCTGTTTTGAAGTAAAAATAGGCTTAAAAACAAACCTAAAGCTTTAATTTGTAAATTGTTTAGCGTGCAAATAAGTAAAGGAAGAAGATCAAGTGAACGGAGAGAAAATGTATAATGACAAGCTTCTACTACACAAGAAATGGCCTAAAGAAACCCAATGTGGATGAAAACTCCAAAAGTTGAGGTCCTCTCTTATTACAACTACCTTCTTTCTGGTTATACAGGCTTACTGCCTGCGAAAAAGCCTTCATGGACATCTTACGCACTATTCTTGATGCCCAAACATGCATAGAATATTGCCACTATAGATACCCCCAATTGTACTTTAACACATCAAAGACCACTTGACTGTAGCAAATTAGCACAATTACAATCACAATCCACAGAAAGGAACCCCCAAAAACATATTTACAAGGAAGGATATAGAAACTCTTGAATTCAATAGTGCCTAACAAGAAGCCCAAATGCTTCAAACACTGAAGAATTGCAGACAAAATTGTAGGAGTTGCTGATTCAACCCACAGAACCCAGAAAATCACCTACAAGCAATAACCTATCACAATAAAGAAGATCAACAAGCCTGATTGTGCTCAATAACCTGAGAATTGTATTGATGCAAAATAACCTAGATGAAAATTACAATGTAGAATCAATCCTTATGAAAAGGAGATAGAAACCCTAGATCTAAACCCTAGGTGAAGATTAAATTAGTCTATGACAAGTGTCACCATCCTATGCAATGAGACAAAATGTGCTTTATTAGCCAATCTAATAATTAAATATGCATTCCTAAGTTTAGCTTAAGTGAATAAAGTAATAGGTGATCTAATTAATTAATTAGATGATTAGCATAATACTCCAACACCCCCCCTTAAGATGAACTTGGGGAGTAGTTAAAAACTGATGAAGGATGCATGAATGAATGCATAAGAGCATGAATGGGTCCTCGAGGGTTTAGAAACTGCCTTAGTAGTTTGGCAACCAACCTAACAATTGTGAAACCACCTATCTGGATGAGGTGGTCATTTCATCTATTTAGTATTTTGTCCATAAAAGAAGGCTATCTGTTGTAAACAATGTCTCTTCCTCTCCAAAACTTTGTGAGCAAGATTGGAGATGTTATTTTAACATACGTAAGGCTTTGTGAATGGATTAGCTCTTGTAGATACCTTCCTATATGTTCATTTTTTTAGTGTTGTGAGAAAAGACTAGGAAAAGCCATGGAATTACAAAACATGTACAAGTGGTGGAGCTTGGTGTTGTTGATGCCACAGGTTCAAATCAATTCTTGGCACATTAATATACTGTAGAGACTAAGAATATAGTGGCATGAGGAGTTTTGGATCGATCTTACTAGAGTTTTTTTCCCATTTATAAGTTTTGTATGTGTATTTGTTGTGTTCAATCATTGTCCATGTTTGCTTATACTATGATTAATCCCTTTCTGTTGTTTTTTCATATTTTCTTGCATTATTAGTTGAACAATACTAATTTTTTATTCTAAAGATGCCAATCGAAAATTGGACATGTTTTAGAGTTGGTCTTTATAGTCTGTAGTGAAAGAGCTTAATATCCCCATCAATTTACAGATCAGAAGTGTTGCAACATATATTCTATTTTCTTTTTCTCTTTGTTAGAAAACATCATAGGAGAAGTATTGCATTGAAGAGCTTCATTATCTTGCTTATCTCTGAAAAGAAGCAAGGAAAGCTTGCCACTAGCATTTATCAATCTCTTTTGCTTGACAAACATGAATCAAAGAGGGTTCGGATCTAGCTACATATGAGTTAATGATTCCCTCTTTTACCAACCAATATTGTTTAAGTTAATAGTTAATAGGTTCGATATTACTGATTCATTCAAGAGGCGCAAAAATGGAATTTTCAGAATTTTCAAAATATGGGTAAATTTTCTATAGGAATTTAAAAGTCCAGACCCAAATCAAACAAATCCACCTGATCCAAACAATTTGGATCCAAAATCCATCTAGATTTGATAACTATGGTTAAGTCTCCTTGATGAGATTTCATCTCTCAAATGCATATAAGGGCTGCCAAATATAACACAACAAACATCAAGAGGCACAACTTCCACAATGACCTTATCAATGAGATGCTTGTTAATAGCAAACTTTACCTTACATTGCTTTGTTACCCCTCTCTCAACTCCTTTCACACATCCCAAGGAATAATGACACTGATGATCATACACTTCAAACCCCAATTTGTTTACTAACCGTTTAGAAATCAAATTTGCCTAAGAGCGAGATCAAAGTGAGCATCAACTTTCATTTTTATAATTTTAATTTTGATATAAAAATACTTTGTCAATTCATTTTTCTCAAGAGCGTCATTGTTGTTCAAACATAAATCTTGGCAAGCTGAGGAACAAACTATCCTCTCATCTACCTCAAAATTGCATCCATCTCTTGTCCTTGAAAAGAAGTTAAAACCTTCTTATTCTTCTTCTCACCATTCCAAGGTGCAATTTTCAACATACTTCATTTGTATGGTCATCAACTTCACAATGCCGCAATGTTTAATTTCCTTTTTAACAATTATGCTTATCTTCCTATTTTCCTTTGCCCATGGAGTTAGAAGTTTCACCTTGTGATTTCTACTAATTTGAAGAGGGATCATCTTGCTTGAACAACTTAAGATAGTGGACTTGAGAACAAAACTAACCAATTTCTTTAGTTTTGGCCATCAAAATTGGCCTCCTTATGTGAGTATGCCGCCCACCTATGTACTTCACAAGCACTGTGATCCATGATATCCCTTCACATTTGAACTGCCTTCTTGCAAAATTCACTTGTATAGACTTGCACATTTTGATCTTGTCTTTGCTTTAGGTATTGCAAACCAGCATATCTATCAACTTCATATCATATAGGATGAAATTGCTTCTTTATTAATGACTTGAATTCGATCCATTTACTTATTGGGGTCAACTTTCTCAATGCTAAACAATTAAGCATAAATCTCAAACCAAGTTAAAGCATGACAGATCTTTAGTCTTGCAAAAGATATTTATTGTATTCATGAAAAGGATGCAAATTGAAAAATAACTCTAGTTAAGCCAACCAATGGTCAAGTTTCTTCGCACCAATTTAACCCTTGTATAGATGAATCTATATTTTGGCCTCCACTTTAAGACAAGGTGAAATTTCAAAGGAGGAAGGCCGCTCTTATTGGGTTCTTGCATCTTCCTCTTCAAATTTTGTCACCTTGTTGAAAAGATTAAATTTCTTTCAGATTATAATCAGAATATTGAACTTGATAAATATGAAGTTGATGCCAAATCAATATTGAAAAATACTGATCATGAATTCACAAGTCTGAATTTTTCTTTAATGGTATTCGATCTACAAGAGCAGAACATTTATTGATTTTGATGTCTTCAAATGTGGATCGGATCTGCATTAAATATCAAATGGGAGACACGTCCCATGAGCGGACATGTCTCCACGAAGTGGAGGCATGTCCACTCATGGGACGTGTCTCATGGATTGTGCCTTTTCGACTAACTAAACACCCGATCACCAATTCGGAGTTAGTTACTTAATAAACATAAATGCTTACTAAGTTCGATCTGATTTTATCTTGCACAAATAAATAATATCCAATCTGGAAATGATCACCGATAATGATGCTCGATCGGGATCCTATATGAAACATGAAATGCTAATAATCTGCAATTAATAACCTCTAAATGCAGATCGATAATATACTTGGAATGTAGTAGATTTCGATATAAATGATGATGTATACAATTAATATGTATATGTGTGTATACATATGTCAGTACATACTAACATATATACACACACACATATGATCATCATTTCTATATCTAACCGAAGCTACCATATTTCAACACTCCCTCTTAGCTAGGGAAGATAACACTAACCAAGTATATAGTGATATCACCTTACTCGTGATATCAGAAGATATGGTATGCTTCTAAGAGAGTCAAGTCACTTGACATTCTTCATAACACATCTTCATTATGGTATGTGCACTGACATCAAGTCTCATGATGTCTACCATAATAAATCATGGCATATCCACGGATACATTTATCCACCATGATTATCCCATAAGGATCATAATGATCTTCAACTGATATCAAGTCTCATGATATCTATCAAAATGTCCAAGAGATACTATCATGACATATCCACGGATATCAAGTCACATGATATCCATCATGATAGTGAAACTAATCATTGTAGAGTCGTCACTTTACAATGTCAAATACAAGTGTTCATTATCAGAAAGATCGTCACCTTTCAATAATGTACACAGGGGGTGAGGGCCCATAAAGTCATGGAGTCACACACATGACAAAAGAGTTTACACATTAAACATCTTTTAAATACATTAGTACAAAATAAACAATTTGAGTCTCAATCTCAACAATAACTTACATTTCAACCATACCAAGTTTCTTCCTGAAGTGTTCAACTTTAACTCTGGAGAGAGGCTTGGTGAGAATGTCTGTTGTTTGATCGTTTGTACTAATATACTCCAACTGGATCACATTCCTTTCTACCATGTTTCTCACATAGTGGTAAGGAATCTCTATATGCTTTGATTTATCATGGAATATTGGATTCACAAAAAGCTTAATACAACTCTGATTGTCACGGGGGATAATAGTAGGATTCAGGGGCTCACCAAATAATCCCACAAGCAATTTCCGGAGCCATACTGCTTCTCTTGCTCCCATAGAGGCTGCAATATATTCGGCTTTTGTTGTACTCAGTGCCACAAAAGATTGCTTCCTGCTACACCAGGATATCATCATAGACCTCAACCTGAAACAACATCCAGAGGTACTCTTTCGATCATCTTCTTTAGGTTCAGTAGGCTCCCTCTGAATCTTCAAGCACTTGCATCAACCTCCTGACCTCATCGTCCAAGATTGCCTGCAACACTTGCTTTAGAGAAATGGTTTCCAACGCACACCTCTATAGAGATTCAAGGCTGTCCTCTTCAACCTCATCTCAGATCACTCTATTCTAAATAGGTTTGTGGAGCTACCAATGTCAAATCCAGATGACAGTCTTGAGCAATTCTGATCTCAGCAGCTTAAAGGGATCCTCTAAGGATTTAGCACCTAGCCTTGCAATACAGTATTCACTTCTTCTCAGTGAGTTACAAAACTCCCTCTGAAGGTTAAATTCTTCCTCTTCGAAGAGATGTCTTCAGCCATTCATTCGGTCTCATGGCTGCAGGCAGTGTCTCTATTCTCTTCCTCTCTTGAAAGAAAACTCTTGATCCATCCTAATGCACATTAAGAAGAGATTCCTTAATAGTTCATATAACTCAACTATTTCAAAGAGAAATACCATTGCTAGAAGCATACATGATTAACTCTCTCAATGTTAAAGCATGAATTAATAACTACATAAAAGATTCATGAACATTATTTCAAACATAAAATACTTATCTCGTTGAAATCAAAATCTCCTTAAGTGCTTCGTTTAAACGCTTTTCAAGTCTTCCCTTATCTTTCCAGACCTAGTGAACCCTCATCAGAGATTAATTGAAATGCTCGATACAGTAGAGCCAAGTCCCCAACTATGGCAAATGTGAGTTAACTTTTGTAATCGCATAATTAATATCGCTTCCCTTTGTCCACGGTTTTTTTTAATTTTTTTTTATAATCGTTCAGGCCGAGCCTTTGGCTCTGGCCGAATTTCCAGACTTGAGTTAATATATATATACAATGCATTTACAGCACTATGTTTATGCAATTGTATGGCAATATGCAATTACAAACAGTGTGATGACAGCAGTGAAACACCCAAGGAACAACTCACAAATCGTCCCCTCATAAGGATTATTATTCTCAGCTTGATAAATTTGGCTTATCCGCACTTAAAAGTGTCAACAATCTCAAAAGCATAGTCCTAATCACCTTCCCAAATATAGCCGGATTCCTCAATTATAGTCAATTGTGCTGGCGAATATATTATTCGCTCTAACTCAACCTTCCACAAAAGAGAGTAGATGTAGTAATTTCAGGAGAAGCCCGAAAGACTCCCTCAACGTCTTGTCATGACAATATGCATAGGATGAGGAATAAATATCAATCTCCAGATTACCCCCGTTCTGATGATGGTTTTGATTGACACGACACTATATGAATATCAATCTCTAGATTACCCCCGCTCAAATGCAAATCGAATGCCCAACGTCAACCTCATACCACCCGATCATGCAACGATATAATTGCTCCAAGCCTTCACGTCTCTATTCATAGATTCATTGGCAGAGATGAAATACGAACGGCTTTTTCCCTCACACAAAATGTTAATGCAGAGCATACAAACACTTATATCTTTAACTCCACTCCATTGAGTTCCCGTGTAAACCCCAATCATTTCTTTGTTCTCAGACATTTGCGATATCTTTGTAACCTTCAGTGATTGGTGCTAACACATCCACGATTTGCCTTGTTTACTCGATATCATCCTTTAATCTTCCTAGCGATGACTTTGTCTTCCCCGTCAGATGGTCTGAATGTGATATGCAAATATTATCATGCAATTCCCAACATTGCTTCTCGTCACCTTATTGTCTCCTGAAATGACCAATGATAAAAGGAATTTAACAACGGCCAAATAAGAAATGCCCGATATCGGGTCTTGGATAAGCCACGATAAATTAAATATCAGTGATCAATATGAATCAATGATGGTTCCCGTTAGCAATGTTAGTGATTATGATCAACACCAATGATAATCCCAAGCCCTGACCAAACGAATCAAACAATGAATATGGAATGCCCTGAATTCTGTGATTATCACTGCAAATGGACGATTTGGATTTTCGTCTGAGAATGACTCTGGAAGTCTGAGAGTTTCCATTCTCAAATTCTTCGATTCAAAAGCCAGACATAATTCAATCTTCTTCGTTATGATTTCTGAGTTTCCCCAAATGCCTTAATAAAGTTTGCCACCTTCCGTTATGTTACTTAGACAAATCTGATATCTTAATTTAATCGGATCTTCCTTAACTTGGCTCTGATACCATGTTGAAAAGAGTAAATTTCTTTCAGATTATAATCAGAATATTGAACTTGATAAATATGAAGTTGATGCCAAATCAATATTGAAAAATACTGATCATGAATTCACAAGTCTGAATTTTTCTTTAATGGTATTCGATCTACAAGAGCAGAACATTTATTGATTTCGATGTCTTCAAATGTGGATCGGATCTGTATTAAATATCAAATGGGAGACACGTCCCATGAGCGGACATGTCTCCACGAAGTGGAGGCATGTCCACTCATGGGACGTGTCTCATGGATCATGCCTTTTCGACTAACTAAACACCCGATCACCAATTCGAAGTTAGTTACTTAATAAACATAAATGCTTACTAAGTTCGATCTGATTTTATCTTGCACAAATAAATAATATCCAATCTGGAAATGATCACCGATAATGATGCTCGATCGGGATCCTATATGAAACATGAAATGCTAATAATCTGCAATTAATAACCTCTAAATGCAGATCGATAATATACTTGGAATGTAGTAGATTTCGATATAAATGATGATGTATAGTAATAGATGGAAAACCCGCAGAGAACTCGGCGAGTTTTTAAAAACTCGCGAGTTTTTTTCAAAAATGAGTTTTTACAAGTTTAACTCGCCAAGTTAAAATTCCAAGTTTTTTCGAGTTTTTGGTAAAAACTCGCGAGTTTTTATGGCGAGTACTCGCCAAAAACTCGCGAGTCCGAGCCAAAAACTCGCCTGCGCAGGGATAAAGCAAAAAAACGTCTTTTGTCTTCTTCATTTCATTTCAAAATCAATTGATACTTTGTGTGAGGAGCTGAAAACCCCCCCCAAGCAAGGAGATATCATTTCCAACGATTTTCCATCGAGGAGAGAAGATTCAAACGCCATTTTGTGTGGATTTTGAAGAGAAATTCGATTCAAAGGTAGGGTTTCTATTTTTGTTTTTTGTTTTTGATTAATCATTTTCTTTCATTGTTCTTGCAAAATACTCATTCCAAATTGAAAAAAAGACATGATAGAGCACAAAGAAACAATTTTTTTGCATTTAGAATCCAAAAAACAAAATTCATCACAATCTTTTGTTGATTTTTGCTGATTTTTTTCATTTTTTTCACTATTTTTTGAAATTTTCAGACCTAGGTTCATTTTTTGTGTAGAATGATAAGATTAGTTAATAATGTTAATTGATAATTCATTTAAGCACATTTGTATCAATTTAAATGGAATTTAGCTTTAGATTTTTTAAGTTTTAATGATTTTAGGTTGTTTTTAAATTTTTTTTATATTAAAAAACTAATATGTTGTGCTTATTTTTTGAATGTGTAGATTGATCATTGATCAGTGAATACACATTACACACTATAATGGCTTCTGGCTCTCGTTCAGGCTCAGCATCAGGTTCCGCCCCCACCCCATCAACTTCCACCCCTCACACAACATCATCATGGGTTCCAGGCACACGTCCTGCAGGGGCTAGAGACCCTACATGGAAATATGGTGTCAGAGGGCCAGTGCCTGGAACAGTTGTTTGTGGTGAATGCAAAAAAACATATCATGGAGGCATAAATCGCCTCAAATACCATCTAGCAGGCATTCCTCAGCGTGATGCCAAGGTTTGTGAGAAGCCCAAAGAAGAGATTAGAAGAGAGATGCTTGCCCTACTTTCACTTGCTGAGGAAAAAAAAATGCAAAAGGAGAGGGCTAAAAAAGCCATAGCAGCAGCCATAGCCAGTGGACATGTGCATGCCCATGGGACTCAGGAGCACGAGGCTGAGCACATGGAGATAGAGTCAGATGAGGATGCAGAGCCAGATATTGTTGGCATTGTGGGCTCTCTTCGTGGTCCACGGATTCGCACTCATGGCACAACCACCACAGCCACAGCCACCGCATCCTCTAGGCCCCCCTTGTCCTCTAGTTCGACTAGAGTGCCAATGCCACCACCACCTTCATCTTCACGCAACCCACAGAGTTTTTTTGTGCCAAGAAACACACCAGGAGCACAGGTATCATTGGAGGCTACAGGGTGGAACAAGGAGGTGCATGAACATGCTACCATGGCATGTGCTGATTTTTGGTATTTCAATAACATACCATTCAATGTAGCGAATAGTCCCTATTGGCACAATATGGTCACTTCATTGACAGTTGCGGGAAAAGGCTTCAAGCCACCTTCTCGCAAAGATTTGAGTGGGAAGTAAGTGACAAATCAACTTAAATTTTATGTTCTTTCATTTAAAATTTAAATTAATTTATTATTTATGTTGAATTCAAGCTATTTTTTGTTTATAACTTACAATTTTGTACTTATTTAATTATTTTACTTTGTACTTGTAGGTTGCTCACAAATGCAACCGAAAGGGCAATGCATGTGGTGGAAGAGCAAAAAAATAAATGGAAAAAATTTGGCTGCTCAATTCTTTCTGATGGGTGGACGGATGGGAGAAACCGCACCATCCTTAATTTTTTGGTTGCTTCCAAAGGTGAATTTGTGTTTTGGAAGTCGGTGGATGCTTCCAACAAGATAAAAACTGCAGATACATTGTGTACGTTGTTGGAAGAAGTTGTGATGGAGGTGGGGATTGCTAATGTGGTGCAAGTCATCACAGATAATGCAGCAGCGTATGTGGCAGCTGGAAGGATGCTTGAGAGTAGACATCCATCACTCTTTTGGTCACCTTGTGCGGCTCATTGCCTTGACCTTCTTTTGGAGGACATAGGCAAACTTGTTTGGGTGGCACCGATTGTAGATGATGCAAGGAGCATCACAAAATATATCTACAATCACCCTTGGGTTCTTAGTTTGATGAGAGAGCATACGCAAGGGAAGGAGTTGGTGAGATCGGGTGCCACAAGGTTTGCAACAATTTTCCTAACGTTGCAAAGCATTTTGGATTCTTTGGGCTCTCTAAGACAAATGTTTGTGAGTCAAGCATGGAATGACTCTTCATATTCAAAGAAGGCCGAAGGAGATAGAATTTCTGCAATAGTCTTCGACCCCTTGTTTGCACAAAAAGCTACAGAGATCGTGAAGGTAACTTCCAAACTTTGATTTTAATTTTAATCTCAAGTTCAATATAAATATATGTTTTTTAATTTAACTTTAAGCCTTTCATTATAAATTTCTAACTTTGATCTTTTTGTATTTTTAATCTAGGTGTCGGAGCCCTTGGTTAGAGTCCTCCGCTTGGTAGATGGGGATGAAAACCCAATGGGATACATTTATGAGGCCATGGATAGGGCCAAGGAGGCCATCAAAAGTTATTACAAGGGGGACAGCCTCAAATTTGATCCCATATGGGAGATTGTTGATAAGAGGTGGAACAATCAACTCCACCAACCCATCCATGCAGCAGGGTACTTCCTCAACCCTTCTTTTCTCTTCTCAGAGAGCTTCTCTGATCCTAATGGAGAGGTTATGGAGGGGCTCACAACATGCATTCAGAGGATGGAACCTGAGGTTGCAGTGAGAGACCTCATCGTCAGGGAGATGGATATATATAGGGAGGCAACTGGTAATCTCTTTTCTTCAGAGTTGGCTGTTAGAGGAAGAACCACTTTGCCACCAGGTATAAAATTCAGAGTCTTTAAATTTTAAGTTTATTTCACATGCATCTTAGAATTTGATAAAATGTGTTTTGACTTTTGACTTTTGAGTCTTTGACTTTGTTTTCTAACTCTTCAATTTTCTTTTTGTTTTTTGCAGATGTTTGGTGGAAAAATTGGGGTGGAAAAACCCCAAATCTACAAAAAATTGCCCTCCGCATTCTATGTCAGCCTTGTAGTGCATCCAATTGTGAGCGCAATTGGAGCTTGTTCGAGTCCATTCACACGAAAAAGAGGAACAAGTTAACACAAAAGCGCCTCAATGACTTGGTCTTTGTGCAATACAACCTTCGGTTGCGCATAAAGAGAGTTGAAGAAAAATCACAGGATCCTATTGACTTAGATGAGATAGATCCTTATAGTGATTGGACAGGGCGAGAGGAGCAGCCTCCATTGTTTAGTGCAGATGAAATCCTTGACTTTGAGAGAGAGGCAATGGAGGATGTGGGTGCATCAGGAGTTGGAGATGTAGGGTTGGATGAGATCCAGCCAGAGCCAGAGCCAGAGCCAGAGCCAGCAGCAGTAGCACCGCAGCCACCACCACTAGCACCACGCACACGTGGCAGGGCTAGAGGACCCACCTCTTCTTCCCTAGCTGTTGCTAGACTAGGGAAGAGGAAAGCCTAGCATGTTGTATTTAGTTGTTGTTTAGAACTTTAGTATTTGCTTCTAGTTCTAGTTTTACTGTTTTCATGTATCAGACTTTCAGGCTTTTAGCCATCGGATTCCGCATGAGAATGCGATTTTGTAATTAATTTACATTAAAGTCAATCAAAATTAATAGAAAACACTTTTGTACTCATTTATGGATTCATTGGATTCATCTTGTCATTGAATTTTGCAAAAAAAATGTGTTTTTAATGAAAATTAAGCAATTTTTTCATTTCCCGAGTTTTTTTGCCGAGTTTTTTCCGAGTTTTTGGCGAGTTTTTAAAAACTCTCCAATTTTTCCCTTGGCGAGTTTTTCCTTGGGGCGAGTTTTTCCAATTAATATATATGTGTGTGTATACATATGTCAATACATACTGACATATATACACATACACATATGATCATCATTTCTATATCTGACCGAAGCTACCATATTTCAACACACCTCTATGGTCACACCAAATTTACCCATGAGCACCTCCAAAATTTGCTCCATTTTGTCAATTTGAGTGACAACAATAACATCCTATTTGAATTTGCTAAATCCCTCATCACTAGAAAATTTTCCACTTT
Source organism: Sequoia sempervirens (assembly GCA_007258455.2). Classification (NCBI taxonomy): domain Eukaryota; kingdom Viridiplantae; phylum Streptophyta; class Pinopsida; order Cupressales; family Cupressaceae; genus Sequoia; species Sequoia sempervirens. The sequence continues at coordinate 31,113,061 of VDFB02075321.1, forward strand.
CCTTACAAAAGTACATGCTTCTAAGTTGTTTCCACTTCCTTGTAAGCTACATCTTGTTGCAAAGAAACCAAATAGCCTTCTCCTTCCACACTACTTGATCTAGTAACAAGCATTAAACTAATGCACCACACAAACCATTAAAAATGATAAAATTATGAAAAATGGCAAGTGCCTTGAAGGTTTGTGTGCTATCAAAGGCTTTCATTTGGGCTCCCATGGTACTTGCAAGGGGCACTACCCCTTGACCCCACAAAGGGCTCAAGCCCCAAACCCTTGCAAGGGTCATTGTCCCTTGACCCCGTTGGGGACTACTACCCCCAAACCCTCACTTTAGTTTACAAAAGCAAACAATAAAAATCATTTTAAGCTATGCTAGATGAAAAAGTAGCTTTTTTATATATACATAAATGATCACATCCTTTCGGCAGTTTGTTGTGATTTTTATGTAATATATATGCACATTGACAATGAAAGCAATGAAATTTTGACATTTGTTAATTTGTGTATTGACTCTCATGTGAAATTTCAACTCAACTCTAATGATATGTAATAAGGTTCTATAATGTATAAGATGAATGCCTTATCAATGTTATCATTTGAATATTTGAAATTTCATATATTTTAAATTTTCTCTTTTTCTTAATAGCTATCCCCCAAAAAATGGCATCCCAAAAAATCCATCCTAGAAATATGCCCCCTACCCCCCTACATCCCCTATCATCCCCATCTCAAAAACTTGGTGCAACATAGGTATACAATTATATATCAAAACTATGAGCTAAGAATATTTTTAGTTTATATTTATTTATATTCGTATTCTATTTATATAATTTTACTATTATAATTTTATATTATATAGTATAGTCAAACCCAACCGTATCGAACCTATAAAAAAATTATTGTGCTAGCAAACATGTACTTGCACCAACAACCTAGTTTTTAAGTCCCCTTTTTAAAACTAAGAGATTTAATTATGTACCCATAGCCTATTACTTATTTCCCATAGGCTAAGCAACAAAATATTGAAAATAACAATAATATTTAAGTTGGGCCCAATCTCTTTGTTTTCAAAAGGGCAACTTAAACATTACTCATACAATTTTCCATGGCTTTAAATATAAAAAGTGACCATCATTTTGAGAGGAACCCTCCACACCACTAGACATACATTCTTTGTCATGTTCACTTAACTTGGACACCACTTTAGAAAGGTGCACTGCACATCACTGTGTTGACACCCCAACTTGATGTGTCTCATATTTGCTTTATTACTTCTAGGTTGTGCATTTGACCTTATCCGCCTTCTATTGATAACTGTTCTAAGACATCCTAAACAAATCCCATAAGTGTCAAAATATGTTAGAATCTCATGAGAAATCTAAGATCAGGCTGTTTTTGAGGTTTGCCTTAATGTTTTGTGTGTTTGTCGACCTTCAGAACTTTTGGGGTTGTTCGTACCTAGATGCCCTCTCTACCAATCCTAACAACCCACACATGCCCTTGTAAAATTCATATAAGTGTTGTTTTTCGGTGTTTTGAAGTTTTGCATTCCTACATCCTTGTCAAACATGTCAACCTTGGTGTGCCTTTCTCGAAAGTCCTCATTTCCCCTCTATGTCCCTCTACTTGTATCAAAGTATCATACTTTCCCATACCCTAAGCCATTCCTAGCATGCGGTATAAGTTCTTCCCTATCCCTGAAGTCTGACAACCTATAAAAGTCTTAAGTCTTTTGTATTGAGATCATGCTTTTAGACTTCCTCATCCACCCATCCATCTCTTGGTATTTGTTGTGCCGCATCTTTGTTTCCTAAACCCTCATCCAATACACCCCAAACATTCACTAAGTCTTTCAAAGTTGGAATTTTGGCAATTCCTTTTCATTCAACCCCCAAGGTCCAAAATTTCGCTGATTTGCTCTATACGACTTATTGGAGTCAAAATTTCACCTTCCTTTATTTAGGTACCCTTTTCCACCCATCCCTGAAAACCCAAAACATTGCCACTCCTTTGTTAACATCTATCAAAGTCAAACTTTAGAACATTCCTTAAATGGGTACTTCTCTCCATCCATTCCAAAAGGTCTGAAATTTTGTCATTTGTTCCAAATAACCTTTTGGAGCTAGACCTTCAACCATCCCTTGTCTAGGTATCTCTTTTGAGGTATACCCAACAACTCGATTTGAACAGCCTTCATTGTCCGGATTCCTTTATCAACTTTGCCCCATATCACATCCCTTCTAGCACAACTTCCATGTTGCCCCTAACTCCCCTATTTCCTAACACTCCAATCTAGGCAAGCAATACGACTTTCCTCTAGCCCCCAACTATCCAAACTCTCGCCAATTTTAACTACAAACCCCACCTTCCCTCTTGGACAACCTAGAGCTTTATTAATGACCTAATTTGACCCGGCAACCACCAAATCAAACCCGATGGCACCCAAAAATATTCTTTATGCAAGTTGGCATGAATTCAAACAAGGAAAATGACACTCACACATACCACAGTTATTATTGCACCACCCAATGATTGATTCACCATCTCTAGGTTACTCTTTCGATGGATTTTTTGGGCAATTTCCTCATCTTTAAACAAAAAACCAATTGCCATTAATTGCAAGTGCTCTTCTAGCTACCCTATGTCCTCTTCCAACTACCAACATTAAACTCATCAGATATCTTTCATCATGGGTGTCTATTTTTAGCAAGAATGCATCTACATTGTTGATTTTAATATATTACAATGTCATTCCTAGGGCAAGCAACCAATTGGATAAAGTATGTTTTGAGTTTCATTTTGAGTATTAGATAGTTGCAATTGCAGAGCCAACAAGCAAAAAATATTGCAAGAAGCCTTAGGGTTTTGTTTTCCAATTCCAAGTAGTATCATGTGAAATTGTATTGATGTGGATTTGTATAAAATCTGTAATAGAATCATGCGACCTTGAAGAATGAGTGTAACTAGCAAATTCGACATTGTTTGAGTGTCTCCAGGAATTGTATGTGTATTGTCTTGATGGGTTTTTAATCATTTGCTCGGCCAGAAAATAGATCATTCCAAAACTTTTGTAATGTATCTCCTCAAAGATCAATAAAGAAATACACAAGTTTATTTATGGATCCTTAAATAGACTCTTATAAAGTTTTGTAATTTCTATTATTTATTCATTTGCATGTGTAGAACCTAATTTATGTGTGCATTTGAATGGATATGGTCTTCAAGTATATCTTGATTAAGGTATCCTATCTAGTTTCAACTATTACACATTTACCATAAACCCAATACTTTGTGTCCAACTAGATATAAGCATCGATCTCTAAGAGTCATCATTCAAAGATTGAGGATTCACCTCCTCCCTCTCCCGATCATCATTCAAAGACTAGGGACTCTCTAAATTCTCCAACTTCAACTCCATTTTAGGCTCAATAGACGATGCAAATTGTGAGTGAATGGGTTGGGGAACCATTAGAGCCAAGCAAACATATTCATAGTTTCAAGGACTTCCACATGCCTATATTTCTTATCTCTAATCCACAATCTTTTCATAAGGCATCTAGCATTCCTAAGTGGGATGCATCTATGTGTGAGTACCTTGCTCAGGAACAACACTTGAGATCTTGTCCCACTTCTAAGGGAAGAAAAAAAATTCAATGTAGGTGGATCTATTGGACAAAATCTCTAGCAAATGGGTCAATGAATAAGTTGAAGGCATGATTGGTTGCAAAGGTGTCTTCCTAGATTCCTAGCACTAATTATTTTGAAACCTTTCATTCAGTTGCAAATTCAAACTCTATTTGACTCACACTTGCTATTGTTGTGATGCATCATTAGGAGCTTCACCAAATAGACATGAAAAGTGCATTTTTTCATGGAGATAGTAAAGAGCAAATATACATGGAGTAGCCATAGGGTTTTACATAATACTCTCCATTAATTTGCAGATTTAGTGTAAATTTTAATGACCAGATTATGTGCACAGAAAATAATTCAAAAATCAGAAACAATAACACAGCAGATACCCTGGGAAAACCCTCCTCTTGAGGGATAAAAACCCAGCAACAAAGATCTCTCTTATATTTATAACAGTGGCAACAATTCTCTTTACAATGAGGCCTAACACAAAGCCAATATACAGCACCTGTGTAAGATGCAAGAACAGAGAAAACAAACTGACTTTCCTTCAGATTCAAATTCGGCCTTAGAGGAATTCTCAGACTGCTCTTGAACAACTCGCAATCTGTACTTGCTGCTCTTGAAGGAATTCGCTTCACAGATCGCACTTAACTGAAATCATACTTCACAGTTCGCACTTGAAGAAGTTCACACCCTGACAAAAATCGGACTTATATAATTCGCTTCTTGAATGATATTCACAATCTCTAAATAAGAAATTCGCATTGGATGTGTGTGGAGTGAACAATTTGAACTTCTATATATACAATACTATGAGAGATCGCATCTCTTGAGGAACAAGGTTGGCCTCAACCATAAATTACAATTTAAATAAGGCAAGCAACAAGTCGGCCAAGATAAGACAATTATCTTCTAGAAGTCGGCCATAATACAATGATAAATATTTAATACAAATCATAAAGGAAGTCGGCCTCAAGTGAATTATAATGTTGCCAAGAGGATCGCTCAAAGTAAATGACTCGTATAAATAGCCGATAGGCTACATTTATTATGTCTTCACTTGTGACCGGAAGGATGAACCCGAAGCTGCTCAAAACATTAACACTCCCTCTCAGCTAGGGAGAGAACTTCAGCTGCTCAAGACAAATCACCTCAACATGATGTTAGAAATTGCCTCAATACGATATCCACCATAAAGGCAACAACCACACTATGGTGTGTTCAAGTGTTCATCACTTGCGTGATGTTGTCGCCTCAATGTGACATTCACAAGTACAAGATATGTCATGGAGTCTCACACATGACATCCACCATGACTCAAGCTCAGAGGGTGGAAACAAGGGCTTACACCTCAAATTCTTCCGTCTCAGAAGAAAATGCATTAACAAGGACTTGCACCTCAAATTCTTCCGTCTCAAAAGAAAATGTATTAACAAGGACTTGCACCTCAAATTCTTCCGTCTCAGAAGAAAATGTATTAACAAGGACTTGCACCTCAAATTCTTCCGTCTCAAAAGAAAATGTATTAACAAGGACTTGCACCTCAAATTCTTCCGTCTCAGAAGAAAATGTATTAACAAGGCTACACTGATACTGAGACTCTTACTCAGTCAAGGCTGAATTCTCCACCATACCAAGCTTATCTCGGAAGTATTCAAACTTTATCATGGCGAGAGGCTTGGTGAGAATATCTGTCGTATGCTCATCAATGCTGATGTACCTTAACTGTACAGCCTTCCTCAGTACCATATCTCTGATATAGTGGTACTTGATCTCAACATGCTTGGTTCTGTCATGAAACACAGGATTGACAGAAAGCTTCACACAACTCTGATTATCACAATGAATGATAGTAGGCTCCATCGATTGTCCAAACAATCCTACAAGGAGCTTACGAAGCCACACTGCTTCCCGAATTGCCATACAAGCTGCTATGTGCTCGGCCTCTGCTGTACTCAATGCTACAGATGACTGCTTCCTGTTGCACCGGGAAATCATAGCAGAACCCAAACTAAAGCAAAAACCAGAGGTGCTTTTCCGATCTGTGACACAACCTGCCCAATCAGAATCAGTGAAACCATGTAACTCCAAGTCTGCATCTGAAGTATATCTCAACCCATATCCAACTGTGCCACGCAAGTATCTCAGGATATGTTTAGCTGCAACAAGATGTATCTGTCTCGGATCACACATAAACTAGCTAAGTGCACTCACTGCATAGCAAATATCAGGTCTAGTGTTAACTAGATACATCAAGGATCCAATCAGCTATCTGTACAATGTAGGATCCACCAAATCTGAACTCTGCAGCCTCCTTCAATTTATGTAGATTGGTCTCCATAGGTGTAGACATGGATTTGCAATCCATCATGCCAAATCTCTTAAGTATATCGATGGTGTACTTCCCTTGACTTAGAATCATTCCATCTGGTTTCTGCCAGACTTCTAAGCCAAGGAAGTAATGCATGAGCCCAAGGTCCTTCATCTCAAATTCAGAAGTCAATTCCTTCTTACATTCAAGAATCGGGTGATCTTCTCCAGTAAGGATCAGATCGTCAACATATAAAACCAAAATTAATGCATCACCATTGATTACCTTGAAGTAGAGATTTGAATCAGCATCATTCTTCAAGAAACCCAAGCTTGATAGGTACCGATCAATCCTTTCGTACCATGCACGAGGAGTCTGCTTAAGACCATACAAAGCCTTCTTCAGCTTGCAAACATGAGACTCCTTCCCATGAATCTCAAATCGATCAGGTTGCTCTATATAAACCTCTTCTTCAATCACTCCATTGAGAAAGGTTGTCTTCACATCCATCTGGTGAATCTTCCATCCTCTAGATGTAGCAATAGCAATGATGGTTCTGACTGAAGTGTAGCGAGCAACAGGAGCAAATGTCTCATCATAATCAACTCCCTCTTTCTGGGAGAACCCACGAGCTACAAATCTTGCCTTGTACTTCTCAATGCTTCCATCTGCAGCATGCTTAATCTTGAATAGCCATTTAGAAGAAACCACAGACTTGCCCTCGGGTCTAGGAACAATATCCCAAACATCATTCTTAAGAATTGATTGATACTCCTCTGTCATAGCATCTCTCCAAACTTGAAGACTAGATGCTTCCTCAACACAGGTAGGCTCAGATTCTATAATCTGACTCATCAAGGCAACATAACTGGAGAACTTATGTGGCCTTTTGCTTTCTCTGAATGTGCCTCTAGGAGCTGCAAAACTTTCAGCCTCATGCATAGTACGCCTGGCCCATAGAGGTCTCTTTCTCTCAATAACAATGTCAGTAGGCCCATCAGTAGGTTCCAAGGGTTCAACAGGATCAGCTTCTTCTTTTGGTTCTGAAGTCTCCCTCTGAATCTGAGGAGTATGGTCAACTTCCATATCCTGAGGAGACTCTTCATTATCAATCTCCATATGAATCCCTCTGGATCTTCTAAATGCAACATCTTCCTCGAAAGTGACATCCCTACTGATCTCGATCAACTTCTGACCTGGAATGTAAATTCTGTAGGCTTTTGATGTCTCACTGTAGCCCACAAATATTCCCTTCTTGCCAGAAGGCTCCAACTTGGTTCTCTTTTCCTTGGGAACATGAATATAAACAGGACTTCCAAAGATCCCCAAATGACTAACTTCAGGCTTCTTCCTGGTAAAGGTTTCTTCTGGAGTCATATTCTCCAAGATCTTATGAGGACTTTTGTTCTGGACATACACAGCTGTCCTGGATGCTTCTGCCCATAGGAATGTAAATCTTGATCATGGATCATGGCCTTCGCTGCTTCCACAATCGTTCTGTTCTTTCTTTCTGCAACACCATTTTGTTGAGGATTATAGGGAACACAGAACTCCCTCTTAATCCCTGCATCAATACAAAAATTCTGAAAACTACCAGAGGTGTATTCTCCACCATTGTCAGATCTAAGGACTTTTATTCTTTTACCAAAAATATTTTCTACCAAGGCTTTAAACTCTTTAAACCTATCCAACACTTCATCAGACTCTTTAGATTTCAAAAAATAAATCCAAGTCTTCCTAGAGTGATCATCAATGAAAAGAACATAATACAAGAAACCACTCGAAGAAGGAACAGACATAGGACCACATAAATCAGAATGAATAAGCTCTAAAATATGCTTAGATCTATTTTCTCTACTATGAAAGGGGGCTTTTATATTCTTACCTAATGCGCAGCCCTTGCAAGTACCTTCGTGCTCTTGAGTGAACTTAGGAAGGCCCATCACCATCTTCTCCATGATAGGTAGGGCTCGGAAGTGCAAGTGAGCCAATCTCCGATGCCAAAGATCACAAAGACTTGAGGAGTCATGAACCAAAGCTTATAAAGAATGTGTGCAAACCTTGTAGAGGTTATCATGTCTAACTCCAATTACTTGAGCATTCTTGAAGCTAGAGTTTTCCATCCAAACTAGAACTTTGCCTTTGGAGAAGGCAACTTGATATCGTTTATCTTCCAAAGCTGAAATAGAGATAAGATTGTGCTTGATTCCAGGAACATAAAGAACACTACCCAATTGAAGTGATATGCCGGAATCCAAGTGAAGTGTAGAGGTCCCAATTCCTTTCACGGAGTAGTTGGCATCATCTCCAATGATGACTTGTTCAGAAGACTCCTTTTCCACCAAACTTGATAAGTGCTCCTTAAAGCCGGTAATATGACGTGAAGCACCGCTGTCGATTATCCAAGTGTTGGTGTCGGAAGGGACACTACTTGATAATGCTGAATAGAACAAATATTCACTTGAATCCTTTTGAGGAGAGGCATCATCAACATCTGCAACGGTGGCCTGTTGCTTAGGTCTAGTTGGACAATACTTGGCGAAGTGCCCAAACTTGTCATACCTAAAACATTGAATCTTGGACATATCCCTCTTCTTCTTGAATGGAGGTGCATCATCATTTCCCTTGTCCCAATCCCTCTTGAAGAATCCTTTCCTTCCATCTTTTCCTTTCTTCTTTGATGCATGTGAGGCGAGAACATGAATGTTTTCATTCTTTGAACTTTGACCCACGCCTCTTGCCACCAACCTTGATTCTTCTTGAATACAATCAGACCTTAGACGATCAAACTTAGGCAATTTCGATCTTGCACTGATTCCTTGAATGAAGGATTCCCAAGACAAAGGTAGCCCATTGAGGGCGAGCATGGTCAACTCCTTGTCATCAACCATATACCCAATTGTTGAGAGCTGATCTCTCAAATTTGAAATCCTCATGAAGTATGCAGTAACAGATTCTCCCTTTGACATCTTCACATGATGCAATTGATGATTTAGTGCAAGAGCTCGACTGGTATTGTTGACTTCGTACATCTCCTCCAAGGTCTTGAGCATATCTCTCGCTGTCTTCAACTTAGAGATGATAGGAACAATATGATCCTTGACAGAGTCAACCAATATCTTCATTGCTTTAATGTCTTTCTTCAGCCACTGCAACTTTTCTTCTTCCTCCTCAGGTTTAGAAATGGTAGACTCCACGAACTCACCCAAATCATTTTCATGCAAGGTGAGCATGATCCTAAATCTCCATGAAGTGAAGTTGGATGCACCTTCGAGTCTATCTTCAACCTTCAAACCATTCACCATCTTGACTGATGTAGATTAGTGAACAACAAAAAGATATGCTGATTTGCAATAATCTGATCACGATCCTCTCAAACCCGCTCTGATACCATGTAAATTTTAATGACCAGACTATGTGCACAGAAAATAATTCAAAAATCAGAAACAATAACACAGCAGATACCCTGGGAAAACCCTCCTCTTGAGGGAGATAAACCCAGCAACAAAGATCTCTCTTATATTTATAACAGTGGCAACAATTCTCTTTACAATGAGGCCTAACACAAAGCCAATATACAGCACCTATGTAAGATGCAAGAACAGAGAAAACAAACTGACTTTCCTTCAGATTCAAATTCGGCCTTAGAGGAATTCTCAGACTGCTCTTGAACAACTCGCAATCTGTACTTGCTGCTCTTGAAGGAATTCGCTTCACAGATCACACTTAACTGAAATCATACTTCACAGTTTGCACTTGAAGAAGTTCGCACCTTGACAAAAATCGGACTTATATAATTCGCTTCTTGAATGATATTAGCAATCTCTAAATAAGAAATTCACACTGGATGTGTGTGGAGTGAACAATTTGAACTTCTATATATACAATACTATGAGAGATCACATCTCTTGAGGAACAAGGTCGGCCTCAACCATAAATTACAATTTGAATAAGGCAAGCAACAAGTCGGCCAAGATAAGACAATTATCTTCTAGAAGTCAGCCATAATACAATGATAAATATTTAATACAAATCATAAAGGAAGTCGGCCTCAAGTGAATTATAATGTTGCCAAGAGGATCACTCAAAGTAAATGACTCATATAAATAGCCGATAGGCTACATTTATTATGTCTTCACTTGTGACTGGAAGGATGAACCCGAAGCTCCTCAAAACATTAACATTTAGAAAATCTACTTATGGCTTGATACAAGAGCCTCAAGCTTGATATGCTAAGATGGATTCCTTCCTTCTAACAATTGGGTTTTCCTATTGCCATTCGGATCCAAATGTCCACATTCTACAATAGGATGACTTTCTCCTCATTTTGGTTCTATATGCTGATGAAATATCAATTATGAGGTGGTCTTCATCCATTTCAATAGTGAAAATTTCCCTTTCTGACAGGTTTTTGATGACCAAATTGGGCTTGTACTACTTTCTTGGAATTGAGATATCTTGGTCTACTTCTAAGATTAACATTGCAAATTCCAAGTATGCACTTCATATGATCTCATGATTTCGCATAGTTGACTAGAAGCCTACTTCAGCTACATTTCTTTCTAGAGTAAAACTTGTGGCTCATTCCTCTTCACTTTTGGTTGATGGTACCTTGTATTAATAGCTCATTGGGAGCCTCATTTATCTGACTCATACGAGGCCTAACATTTCATATTTTTATAGGCATGTTTCTTAGTTTATGTAGGAGCCCCATGAGCTACATCGGAAGGCAACCAAGCAAATTCTCAATTGCACATAGGGTACTCGGATTGGGATTCACTATACAATTGGCATCGGTATTGACTTGGTGGGGTATACAGATTTAGATTGGACAGGTGATTCTCAAGATTTAAATTCCACTTCAATTTACAACTTCTCATTTGGTTCAGCTTCTATTTATTAGTTAAGCAAGAAGCAATCTACTATTCTCTATCTTCCACTAAAGCTTATTAGAGGGGATATTAATGTCACCATTGATGCCATATGGCTTCAACATATTCTAATTGAGTTTAGTATCCAATTCAAACAGCCATCTATCACATTTTGTGACAACCAAAGTGTCATAAAAATTTCACAAAACTTGGTCCGCCATCAGTGAACTAAGCACATAGAGGCCCATATGCACTACAATCAGGAGCTTATTCATGGGCAGGTCATTGATCTTTGATTCTACCCAAAGTTTGTGCAGATTGTCAAAATCTTCACCAAACTTTTTATAGAAAGCAAGTTTCTTCATTTACAAGCTTTGCTAGGGGTAAAACAGGCTACTTCTTTGCAGTGGCTACTTAGTCCTTTCCTTCTCTCTACTTTGGGGGGTTTCTTCTCATGGGGGGATCTAGTTGTACATAGGTACCTCATTAGGCTTCATTTGTGGGGACATATCTTTTCATCCACCTAAATTGCACTTCAGATGGAGTGTTAGTGAAGGTTTTTTATTTTCCTTAGATCGATATTATATATTTTCCTACACACTTAGTTTAGCTTGCTTTCTTGAGGTGACTAGATCATAAGAAGGGTCGATGGCATCTTTCATAGGTGTAATTCCTATCTATTTTTGGGTATTAAGAGATATTTTTCTAATCGATTGGGCTTGCCTCCCCTCTTTCCTATGTATATATCCATTCCTCTAGCTTATTATTCATTCATGTTTCTTAAGCTCTCCTAACACTATTTTGATTCTTGAGCATCCAAAATTTTTCTAGTGGGAACTAACTCTATTCTAGTATTTTAATTTTGTATTGTTCCTAGAACAGTTTTATTTGATCTATTTCTTGCACTAGGTTTTAGGTGGCTTCAATTTATTTCAAAATCTAACAACTTAGCATCTTTTTAATTATCTGTCATGGCAAGAAAGTCGATTTAGTTATCCTCCTTTCTAAATATTTGCAATTTTGTCACGGTTAAATTCCATGTATGGTAGAGATGTTGCAGTTAAATTTCATGTATGGTGAAAAATGTTGCAGTTAGGAAATAAAGTTTCCAATATCATGGCATATGGCCAAGAAGCCTTCTCAAATTCCTAAAATTCAGAGATAATTGTTCAAATTGCAGCAACCCCTCCTTAACAATTTCATAAGGTGTGTTAATTCTCCGTATTTTTTACCTTATGAACACAGTATATCAACTCATTATGCATATTCCATGAGGCCAAAAAAGCAATCATCTCTAACCCATCCAAGAAGTAAAGACTAAAGAGCATTTTATTTTCAAGTGTCATATACACTGGGATTGGATGGAGATAGCACTATGTATACAAAAATGGTTATCCATCCTCTTTCTTCTTATATTTGGAGACAAACTTTTTTGTCCATTTCTCATATATAGGTTATCACTCTTAAATGTAGATTTTTATATGGGACTTATAGAGTTTTTGCATTCATTTACTTCTTTCTTTCAGCCTATATCAAGCATTGAAGACATAATTCACACTTAGATGGGAACATATGTAATGTCATTCTTCTTTGTGTATTACTTCTATTTCAACCCAATCTCAATCTAGGTAAAGTGGTTATGCTTCACATTAGTATCAATCATAGTTGCAAGACTCACCAAAAACTCGGCAAGTTTTTGAAAACTCACGAGTTTTTTTGCCTGGCGAGTTTTCCAGGCAATTGTACGCCTAGAAAACTCGTCGTACTTTTGGCAAGTTTTTCCAGAATGTACAACGAGTGTTCTGAAAAAACTCACGCAACTTTTGGGACACCCAAGAAGTCGCTTAAAAGCAATTTTAACTTGCTTTTTTTCATTCATTCTCTTCTCACACTCAGCCAAAAACCTCTCCAAGGCATTGTGCACTCATTTGCAGTGATTTTGCATACAAAAGACAAGATTTGAAGGGCATTTACATCAAATTTAGAAGGCAAATTGGATTTCTAGGTAGGGTTTCTTATTTTCTTGTTCTTTCTTTAAAAAAAAAAAATTCTTCATTCTTGTTGGTTCTATGTTTAAAAATCATCTGAATGTAGTGTGAAAATGATTTAAATGCATTTAGATTCATCAAAACAAGATTTTTTATGAATTTTTTTGATTTTTTTACATATTTTGCTGATTTTTTCATTTTTATTAAATTTTCTTTAAACCCTAGTTATTTTTTTTGTTTTGAATCCTCTTTTTTGTTGAATAACATGCTTACAATCTTTTAGATTAGCTTAATTTTTTACTAGTTTGAAGTAATTTTCAGATTTTTACATTTTTTCACATTTTTTTGAAACCCTAGTTATTATTTTTTTTTTAAAATCCAATTTTTTTGTTATGAAAATGTTTAGAATCTAGTGATAGATTTTTAGTAATTTAAACTTAAAGTAATCTCTTTTGATTTAATCTAATTTAGCTTGTTTTTAAATTTTCTATCAAAAACTAACAAGTTGTGCTTTGACTTTCACTTTGTGTAGGTTAATAATTAATTGATAATGGCTTTTGAACCCGCTTCTGCCTCAGGCTCTGTCCCATCCGTGCCTGCAGGATTTGTAGGCAAACGTCCTCCAGGAGCTAGAGATCCTGCCTGGAAGTATGCTTATCTAGGACCCATACCTGGCACAGTATATTGCATTCCATGTAAAAAAGTATATCGTGGAGGCATCAATCGCCTCAAGTACCACCTTGCAGGCATCCCTCAACATGATGCTAAGGAATGTCCTCAAACCACAGAAGAAATAAAAAGACATATGAATGCCATACTTTCAGCTGCAGAAGAAAAAAAAGTGCAAAGAGAGAAGGCAAGAGCAGCAATGCAAGCAACCATTGCCTCTTCTCAAGGTGCTCCAATTGAGTCGGATGATGATTATGATGTTACTCAGGAGATAGTGGGCTCTCTTCGTGGCCCACGTGTGCGAAGGTCAAGGCAACCCGTTAGCACCTCGGCCTCCATCCCTTCATCTTCCTCTAGTAGAGCACCAAGGGCAGGGGCAGCTGCAGGACCTACACGGTTGGATAGTTATTTTGTGCCTAGAAACACACCTGGTGCACAACCTTCCTTAGAGGCGACTGGATGGAATAGGGAGGCGCATGAGCAAGCAAACATTGCTTGTGCAGATTTTTGGTATTTTAACAATATCCCTTTCAATGTGGCGAGTTCTCCTTACTGGCAGAATTTGGTCACCGCATTGACAGTTGCAGGAAAAGGCTACAAGGCGCCTTCTCGCATGGACTTGAGTGGGAGGTTAGTTTATGTTCTTTAATTTATGTTTTTTAAGTTTAATTTATGATGAATTTAAGCTATTTTTTTGTTTACAAATTAAAATTGTGTACTTAATTTCACTTTGTACTTGTAGGTTGCTTGTTAATGCAACTGAAAGGGCAAGGGCAGCAGTAGAGGAGCAAAAAGAAAAATGACAAAAATATGGCTGCTCTATTCTTTCTGATGGGTGGACGGATGGAAAAAATTGTACCATCATTAATTTCTTGGTTGCATGCAAAGAAGAGGTGGTGTTCTTAAAATCAATTGATGCCTCCCACATTGTAAAAAGTGCAGAAAATTTGGCTAAGATGTTGGAGGAAGTTTGCATGGAGGTGGGGATTGCAAATGTTGTACAAATCATAACTAATAATGCAGCAGCATATGTGGCAGCAGGAAGACTCCTCCAGGATAAACACCCCTCAATTTTTTGGACACCATGTGCAGTCCATGTCCTTGACCTTCTTTTGGAGGACATAGGAAAACTAGATTGGGTCACACCAATTGTAGAGGATGCGAGGAGGATCACTAAATATATCTACAATCACCCTTGGGTTCTTCGCTTGATGAGGGAGCACACCCATGGGAAAGAATTGGTGAGGCCAGGTGTCACAAGGTTTGCAACAATTTTCTTAACATTGCAAAGCATTCTTAGTTCTTTGACGGCTTTAAAACAAATATTTGTGAGTCAACCATGGATGGACTCAACCTATTCAAGAAAGCCGGAAGGAGATAAGGTGTCAAAAATTGTGTTTGATGCCCAATTTGCACAAAGGGCAGCAGAGATTGTGAAGGTAACTTTAATTTCAAAACTTTGAATTTGAATTCAAATTGAATAAATTTTTTAATGTCTTTCATTGTAAATTTGAAACTCTAATCTTTTTGCATTTTTATAATGTAATTTGTAGGTGTCGGAGCACTTGGTTAGAGTGCTCCGCTTGGTGGATGGGGATAAAATCCCAATGGGATATCTTTATGAGGCCATGGATAGGGCCAAGAAGGCTATAAGAAATTATTATAAAGGGGACAGCCTCAAATTTGATCCCATTTGGGAGATTATTGACAAGAGGTGGAACCATCAACTCCACCAACCCCTTCATGCAGCAGGGTACTTCTTGAACCCTCATTTCTTCCATTCAAGCACCTACTCAGATCCTACTGGAGAGGTTATGGAGGGCCTCATGAAGTGCATTCAGAGGATGTCACCTGACCTTGACGCGGGAGACCTCATTGTTAATGAAATCCAAAGTTATAGAGAAAAAAGGGGTGCACTTTTCTCTTTAGAGCTAGCAAAGAGAGCAATACACAATCAGCCACCACGTATAAAATTTGAAATTTACAAGTTACAAATATTGATAGTTTGATAAAATATGTTTTCAACTTTTGAGTTTTGACTTTCCTTTCTAAGTTTCTAAGTTCTCTTCTAACTCTTAATTTGTTTTTTGTAGATGTTTGGTGGTCAAATTGGGGTGGAAATACCCCACATCTCCAACAATTTTCCCTTCGTGTCTTATTGCAGCCTTGTAGTTCGTCCAATTGTGAGCGCAATTCGAGTTTGTTTGAGGCCATTCACACAAATAAAAGGAACAAACTAGCTCAAAAATGCCTAAATGACCTTGTATATGTGCAATATAATCTTCGGCTGTGCAAAAAACAGGTTAAAGGAAATATCAGATGATCCAATTGATTTGGATGAGATAGATCCATACAATGATTGGATAGGGCGAGATGAGCAACCTCCATTGTTTTCCAGGGATGAGATCTATGACTTTGAGCAACAGGCAATGGAGGAGGGGGGTGGATTTGCATTCTCATGGATGACATTGAGGATGATCTTGAGGAGGAGTCATTGGCAGTGCCAGAGCCACTAGTAGTAGCCTCTACATCTAGGATGGAGGTTGAGCAACCACAGCAGATGCCTACGACTACACCCTCTCCCGTAGTGAGAAGTACTAGACATGGGAAGAGGAAAATGTGAATTTGTAAAAGCTGAAATATATTAATGTTGTATTTACTTTCAGTTTTACAAAAACAATTTGCTATTTTCATTTTTTTTCAGACTATCAGTATCAGCGTATTAAGCATTCCACATGGGGATGCGATTTTGTATCTAATTTTCTTTCAAATCAATCAAATACTATGTTCCACGGCCTATCGGGGACGGGGACGGGGACGAGGATGGGGGGACGGTAGGGGACGCATTTCCGAGACGTTTCCAAAGGGGCAATTTTTAGGGGACGGCAGGGGACAACGACATACAAAATACATATATATATATATATGATTTTTTCAAAATTTATTAATATATTAGAGAGAGAGAGAGAGAGGGAAAGAGAGATAGATATGTCAATAAATGAATAATTGATAACAATATCAATATGTAAGTAAATTGCGAGAGTAGTACTATAACAGCATAAGAAATGTCATTAAAGCATTATAAAATTTATCACAGCAGTATCAAACATCAATAAAACCATGGTCTATCAATATCCAAATGTCTCAAACATGTATCCAAAAGTTTCAAAGGTCAAACATGAAAATCAAAATATTAAATACAACAATCTATGAAATTAAGCCTCATTCGGGCTATGAAATTAAGCATCGACCTTGCCTTGCCTTGCTGTGAGAAATGAAAAGAGCCTAATAAAATCAAAATATTTAATATTTAATAATTTTCAGACTTTAGCCCAAACAATTAAAACATTAAACAGTTGGTGGGCCCCGCGTGAAGGGAACTAAACCTTTAAAAAATCATTTTTTTAATTGTTTTTTAATATGTTTTGACTTGCAGCCTGCAGGGGATGGGGAAACGTCCCCAATCCCTATTGGGGACGAGGAAACGTTCCCAATCTGTATCAGGGACTGGGAAACGTCCCCAAAGTGAAGGAAACGTTTCCTGGCGTTTCCGATGGATTTTACATTTTCGGGGACAGCAGGGGGACGTCCCCTTTGTGTCCCCCCGTCCCCAGGACGACATGGGATGGGGACAAGGGGTTTTGGGGCAGGGGACGCGTCCCTGTGTAACCTTGATCAAATATAACAAGACTCAACTTGTTTCTTCTATGTACTCATTTTCTTGACTCATTGGATGCATCTTATCTTTGAATTTTGCAAAAAAATGTGTTTTTAATGAAGGTTAAGCAATTTTTTAAGTTGTTGAGTTTTTTCTGAATTTTTGCCGAGTTTTTTCCGTACCGTATTTTTCAGGCTTGGCGAGTTTTTGCAATTCGCGAGTTTTTCAACTATGATATCAATGATCTTGCCCTTGTCTTTAGAAAAAATCAATAAGTCAGGCGTTCATTACTATCTTTTCCTCTTCCACCAAAGGCTCATTGAGCATGGATGTTAGTAGAGGCTCTAGAGGAAGTACTTGATATCCTCTAAGATTGTCCAACTCTGCCCCATCAACCCTCCACATTCCCTATGATCATTTTGGATCTTGCATTAGCGTTTTTGCTAAGATACATGAAAATGTTGTTAGTGTTTTGACCCAAGCCTTGCCATCCCCATACGGCATAGCTAGCCTCATGTCATGACATCCTAGTCTTTGTAAGTTACATGCTTCCTTGAGGGATCTACATCTCACTAAAGCATTTGAACATAGCTTTTATGACTCAAGGTTTGAACATTTTAGATTTATCTATTGTTTTGTTTATATGTAATGTCCCCAACTCAAATCAAGAAGATTAGCAGCAGATTGGATGTCCTCTCCTTGGATTAGCCAAGAGGAAGAGGACATAGAGCATCATTGGGTAAGATATGGAGTCTTTGGCTTGTTCTAAATTCTATTTTTAAGTTGTGTGCACATCTTTTGATGCAACTTAAGTGAACTTAAATTATTTTAAGTTATGGGCACGTCTTTTTAGGCAACTAAAGAGTTTCCTAGCCAACAGGACTTAAGTTGTCCCCTTTTCATGTACTTAAAGTGATCTTTTAAAATATGTCACAAATTGCCAAAAGGGGGCGTACATCTTCTAAGAGAAGACTGTTAATGTTATAGCAGCTTCGGTAGATCCTTCCAGCTCACCTTCTTTGTGGGAACATAAGTTGAATGATAGCCGTCGGCTATTCAACTTATACTTATTATTTTGTATTATAGCCGACATGTAAGAATATGAATTCATCTTGGTCAATTATTAAAAGACATTTATTGAGGCCGACCTAATTTACATTCTTTATGAATACATATCTGGCCGACTTCCCTTGTATCATAAAATTGACATTTATCTTGGCCGACCTTATGAGATGAGGAGGTGCGACCTCCCTAACCTGTATATATACTCCCTGGTTCGTCCATTGAAATCAATCAAGCTGAGCTCGGTGATTCACATCTGTTCTGTATCATCAAAGGCGAATATATCTCCAAGTGCATACCTGTCATCAAGTGCGATTACTTTAAATAAAGTGCGAGCTTCATCAAGAGCAGATTGCGAATTCCTGTAAGTGCAGATTTAGGTATCAAGGGAGGACAGATTATGATCTGTCATTGCATCTAGTTTAGGTGCTCAATATTGGCCTTGTGATTGGCCTCATTGTAAAGCGAATTGTTGCCATTATTGATATATAAAAGAGAGATCTTTGTTGCTGGGTTTTTCTCCCTCAAGTGGAGGGTTTTCCCAGGGTACATGCTGTGTTATTATCTCTGATTTTGAATTATTTTCTGTGCATTGATCTGATCATATAAAAACAACAAAGACAAGTGCAAACTTTAGGGTTTTATCTAGACCATTGGATTAAGAGGTGGAATTTCAAGGGTGGAGATTATTTCTTCCTTTTAGGAGTTGTTATATAACTCGTTGGGGATTCATTTTGGGGATTATGCGATGAAGTTTTTTGTTTATTGTTGTTGCAACTTGGCTTGAGGATTGAAACCCTTAAGTATCCTTGATTTCGGTGAGACATACAAGCTCTCCCTAGTCGGAAGAGTGTTTCGGTGGAAGAACTTTAATTTGTGAAACCCTAGCAAATTTTATTTTTGGGTTGTGTTACCCATAAATTTTCCTTGAATCATTATTTGTGGTGTTATCTTATTGTTTTGCCTAGGTCATGGACCAAATCTAGTTCTCAGCGGTCTTTTGTCACCCATTTCGAACTCAAGCGGTGTTTTGTTAGGTTTGTCGAACCTCCCATTTTACCACCTACCTTATTCCTTTCCTTCATTGGGCGGTTTTCTCTTGTTACATCCAACTTCCTTTATCTCCCAAAGTGCATGTACGAAAACGATTAAGTCATGAGTCAAAATTCGGAAACTTCATCCACAAGTTATGCCCCAGGCGGCATTTTCTAAGTCATTTTGAACCTGGGCAGGGTTTTGTTAAGTTATGCAAACCATAGGTTTTGCCACCTGTGAAGAATTATATTGGTTAAACCGAATTATTGCCAAGCTGGTGACTTAATTAAGATGTTATATAGAAGAAAGCTAGTAATTTTCCAAGCACAACATAAACAGAAACCAGCAAACCATACATGTAAAAACACAAATAACACCAAAAAAAGATATTTTATTCATAAGTAAACGTTTTTACATTATGCTGGTATAACTATAATCGCTTGGTTCGAGTACAAAAACCAGGTTGGCGGACACAAAAAGAGGCAAAAAGAAGGTATTTCAGGTGCACAAGGTAAACATCAGGACCCGGATGCTCTTGGTAACAACCTACAGGCGTTCAATTTGAGCAGGTGAAAGCAGGTTCTTGTGTGACTGGAGGAATTGCACGAACAGCCCCATGTTGTTTCTCACTACTCCAGTGCACAGCAAAGCCATGGCCTCCTCCAGAGTCTCGTCTTGGATAGCAAATATAATGCAAATGGCATCAGCTACCAGCCCAGTTCAAGGATAGTAGTTGAGTCCATTTATCGCCACCCTAACACAGTGATGGAATTTAGGCTTCACCAAACGCTCCGGTGCCCTCACGCCCCAATCTCAACGGCTAGAAGTTCTAACAACAGTATAGATAAATTGCTCCAGCATGGTGATATTGTGCACATGAGCTTGACTCAAAAATGCCTCACCCAGGATGCTTCAGAGCGCCTCTTCTTCCACCTCACTTTGCACCACGAAGACCTCTTTCAGTTGATCATAAATGTGCCTAAACAGAGGATTGCACTCAATCTCTTCTAGAACAATGTAATTGTTCGTAGAATTTTCATCACTTTGGGAGCTCGCCATATTGGATGCAATTGATGGTGGGAAAGAAGTGGCGCTGCTTGAATTTATAGAATTTTGGTTAGAAATGGGTGCATTCATTCAGGATTGATAAGATGTGAATTTAATTCACAGTTATGTTCAGCTTGCGTTGATTGAATTACAATCCTTCACCGAAAAGCTCGCACGTGCTACCGCTTGGCTTCCTCATACGTTGAATTAAAGATTGATGAAATGATTGGTCCTTTGGCGGCTGTTGCTCGGGTGATGATCGATTTTCTTTGCCGATATCCATTCTTGGCAAAATTTCCATTGTCTTATCAATTTCCCGATAAACATTTGGGATACAATAAGTCACTGATTTAGTAACGACTTTAGTGTCCGTTCAATGGCTTTAACAATGCTATAAATTAGAGGTTAAACATAGATGAGGGGACTTTTTGGATCTCTCTGAATATATCTGGGGGTGTTTTCGAGGAGAAATGTTATTAATTACAATTTGCAATAGCTTATAATCTATGTGTTATAAATTAAAAGATTTGAAGTATGCAAACTTGAGTGTTATGCGTACAATATCGCTGTGTTTTCTTTGAAAAATGAGCTATATGTCTTTTATTTATTGCAATCTGATCTATTTACATTAATTAGATTTGACAGTCATGATTTTTCAATCTTTGTATTGATTATAAATGGCTGCGTTTTTTGCCCTCACGTTAGTTTCATATTTATGAACTAGCGTTAGTCACTTTTTTTGCTTTCTAGTTAAAAGCATGTCATTTCTTTAGAACAGATAAATTCATTGAAGATCTTGAAAGGGAGTTGTACCTCGATAAAATTCAGAGAAAAGCCACAAATGCAATTGTGCACTTTTCAGAGCTATTAGCGGATTTAAATTGGTGCCAAATCTGGGTCTAGGGTCATTACTTGATTCATCCATCAAGGATTATTTCATTCGCTAACAGGCTGCAAGTATTCATCATGATTGGAGGCCAAAATCGAAGAGAATCTTAATGGTGAAGACTCAAATCTGGAAACATCTACAGCTGCAAATCGTTAATTTCTGAGCATTTGGTCGACGACCACTAAGGAAAACATAAAATATACCTAGCGCTGACCATTTGAGGAGCCTAGCGCCATTTTGAGGGTTGACTAGGCTTTGAAAATAATTTTGAACCATTTTGAGGTATTTTTGGTATCAAAATCTGTATATTTATCTCGGTTTAATCTCTGAAATTTTAAGAGGAATCATTGTAATGCTTTTCTAAAATTTCTAGGCTGTTTAGTGGAATTTCTGCAACTTTTTCATGCTCAGAAATTTTCAGAAATTCCTAAAAAAAAAAAGAAAAATATTTTGAGCTTAGATTTAAATTCGTTGAAGGGTTTTCTATTTGAAAATAAAATATCATAATTTTTTATTGCATATTTTTGGAGATATCATTGATTTTCTATTATCCCTATCTGGGGATACTACATTATACTTTATTGGTTCTTTGCATCTCGTTTGTTTCCATAATCTAAGGTATGTTTACCCTAGTATTACTTACTTTTCATAATCAAGGGTATCTTTATCTTAGTACATCGCTATTATAATTGATTGTGCTTTTTGATTCCCACTGACCTATTTTTGATCAATTTTGACCTAAGTTGCCGAATCAGGTACAGGCACCGGTATAGGTACGTAGGTACGGCCAAATTTTGGGGGGTTGGGTACAGAATCAGGTACGTCCATACAAAAATACAATAAAATATTGAAATATATATATATAGAACCTAGAAACAAAATTTAGTTTAGAAAATTAGAATGTCATATACCAATACATATACTAAACAAAATCATGATAAATTAATTTAAATTATAATTATTAATAATGATTGTATTATTAGTAGTATTAAATCATTAATAATTACTATTTTAGAAATTAATAAAATAATGATTCGTCTTTATTTATAATATATTATATATTTAAAATTTAATATATATTAAATATTCTATAATCTATATTATTATTAATTTTAAATTTATTATACAATCTATATTTTATAATATAATAAAAAAAATTTATGATAAATCTATAATATAATAATAAATAGTCTAATAGATTAATAATATTATTTTCTATTATTATTAAAAATTAAAAGAATGTATAATATTATTAATTTATTATTAATTATATATTATTATTTATAATTATACAAATTAGAAAATATAATCTACATACTATCTATACAATTAATTTATTACTGGTAATAATAAATTTAACAATATTATTAATAATATTATAATAATTATTATTAATTTATATTAATATACCCTAAAATTTAAAAACCTTGCAATGCCTAAGTAATTGAAAAAAATTAAAAAACCCTAAAAAGAAATGTGATTAAATGGCATACGATTGAAATAATTCAGAAAAAAGGTGGAAAAAGCTTGGAGGATAAACGCGCGCAGGGGAAAAACCCGTGGATGAAAATCGTAGGTGGAAACCCATTGATGAAAATTGCGGGAGGAAACCAACACGCAGATGAAACAATGCAAAAACGATGCAGAAACTAACAAACGAACAGTGCAAAAACGATGCTCAGGCGGAAGAAACGCGGCTGGAAACGGTCGAGAAATGCCACGTCGCCCTCCGAAACGACCAAAAACGAAACTCCATTGACCAAATCGTTTCAAGCACGCAAAATACGACTCTTGTTCATACCCACAACGATTCGATTCCGATTCCGACTCCGAATCGTTTCGTTGCCAGGTACGGCTGCAAAAAGGCAGCTATTCAACAACATAGATTTTGACATTAATATAATTTCTTGTTCCTTTTCTTTTTTCAAAATTCATCTACCATGGAATAATTAAAGCAAAAAATAAGAGGATTCCAATCTACAAATTATGCATATCAATTATAGAATTTGGAATCATCGGAATAATGCAAAATTGCAAATATTGGATCCCAGTTCACTCCTGGACAAAACCTTGTTTTAAATAACTTCAAATAAACAAACTTACTGATGGAGTGGCAAAAAAGTTAGAGGCTGTTACTGATAGTCCAACAATTGCCCAAACATGACCATGTTGACTGTCTCGCTTTCCCCCTCCATATCCTCCACAATACTCCCGTAATCCTTGTTCAAAAAGCTGAAGAGCATCATGCAATATTTTATCCTTGCCATATCTTAAAGGACAGGACTTGGATGGAAACTTTTTGTTGGAATTGATGCCATATTCCTGCAACATTTATAGGAAAGTACTAATTGATATGAATTATTTCTAGATAGCTTCCTTTATAAGATCAAAACAAAACAATACATAACAATTTATAGTGTACTAGGTTTGAACAGAGTAACAATTAGGCAACAAACATGTTCACAAGAGTGGCATTTCCGGCAAATGAGAAACCTAGATTCCAGTATGAAATCAAAAAGATTCCTCTCATACAATCAAATTTCAAAAAGAACTAGCCATGAAGTCAAGTTACAATCCAATATTTTTTTTAAATTAAAAAAATGAGATTAACTTGACTCAGTTTGTATCATTCATGCTTCACATTGTTTAGATGACAAAATAAGAACAGAAAAACTAATAGACAGATATTTATTCCTAGTTGTTACACTGGTCATTAAAGTATTGTATAATAATAGTAAATGAATATCACATGTCAACTTATCTCATTTGAGAACAATAACTAAATCTACAATTTAAAGTTAATGCCTTGAAAGCATCTTTAGAGAGGAAAAAATAAATTATAATATGATTTTTTTTCATTAGTATGTCTCTGTACGTTACACCCTAGCCATCAATTTATTCTTGAAATTTCAAATTTCCTGTGACAAATATATTTGCATCTATACCATGTACCTATTTTCACTATGACAGACCAGGCACTTAGAAAAGAAAATTTCTGCAATGTAATATGGATATCATTCCTAAAATTAGGGAAGTAGCTTAAGATTTCACAGACATTATAGAGTGTAAAACAACAGTATCTCAAGACAACAAATAATTGAAAAGCATAAATTCATCCACAAAAAACATAACATTTGTTGAAAGCATCTTTAGAGAGGAAAAAATAAATTATAATATGATTTTTTTTCATTAGTATGTCTCTGTACGTTACACCCTAGCCATCAATTTATTCTTGAAATTTCAAATTTCCTGTGACAAATATATTTGCATCTATACCATGTACCTATTTTCACTATGACAGACCAGGCACTTAGAAAAGAAAATTTCTGCAATGTAATATGGATATCATTCCTAAAATTAGGGAAGTAGCTTAAGATTTCACAGACATTATAGAATGTAAAACAACAGTATCTCAAGACAACAAATAATTGAAAAGCATAAATTCATCCACAAAAAACATAACATTTGTTGTAATAAGTAGAAATTTGGAGAGAAAACACTAGCTGTCATGTCCCCTTCTCCAACGTAAGTCTGATGAAAACCCTTTGCCTGTTATTTTATTCCCATAGGCTAGTGCAAAGAAAATAATTAAATAATTTAATAATTTAACTGAATTTGTCGAAAAGTAACTTTAAGTTATATTCATAAAAAGGCAATTTATGTTATATTGTTAAAAAAATATTGTTTTAAAGGAGGGACCAAAAGTGATACTAGGAATGGGGTCTAAAAACTAGGAATGGGGTCTAAAAAGTAGTATTTTATAAAGGTTCTTCTAAGTCACTTTTTTAAAAATAAAATTTGGAGGGAAAAAAAGAGAAAACAAGAAAATAATATTATTTTTTTCCTAAAAGGCTATATAAGGAAGAGTTGAGGAATGGATAATTCTACTAATTCATATTATTGAATTCATTTTCTAAAGATTGAATTATATTACAATTTGGTGTGAATTTCCAAGATTTTTCTGTGTGTGAAGTTTCCAAATTATTAGATTTATGAAATATTGAAAGGTAATATTCAATAGAAAGATTTTACTTTGTTATCTTATTTCCTTTGTTTTGTTGGTTGTACGACACCAAGGCCAACCACAGACATTATTTATTGATTATAATTAAAGAGGTTATTGTACTTGTTGAAGTTAATGATTTGGTTTGTAGCAACTCCTATTAATATGAGGAGTGGCAATCAAAAACAAACGCTAAAATAATATTAAAGGGGCTTTGATTCCTTTTTATGAACGTTGCAATACTTTGGTAAAAGGTTGCAATCCATTATTCTAGAAGTTGTTCACAAAAAAGATAGTATTTATTACTTGGATCTTTCTACTTAGGGATCGATATTTCTAATAAGGACTCTTTGGCCTATGAAATCATGTTGGTGTTAATAGGGTTATTTCCTTACTAATTCCACTATTGGGTCTTTTTCACACCTTATCATTTTAGTTTACTTGAGGCACTTTTAGGGAATTTCAATTTATGTCTCATATCATAAGAGTAAAACATTTTCATAATCTTATGTTGTCCTATGTTTCACCTTGGTCTATATAATCAAGCGTCTCTCATACATTATACATACATTCTATTTGCATTCTTTGATAGGAATATAGTGTACTCTTGTCATATTGATGTTTTGGGTACTTCGTGTTTTCCATTAGGCCTCTAGATCTTGGATGGCTATCTCCATAGCCAAATCTTACATGGTATCAAAACTTGTTGAGTGCAAATCTTGTATTTTCTTGAAGCATTAAGTATGCTCTTCTCTTGCATCTTTGGATGATCTAAAGAATTAGAGAGGTGTGATAGAAATACCAAATTTTGAGAGGGGATTCTATTGTGGCTTTGTATTGCAGGTTCATTGGGAGATTGGTGGAGCAAATTTGAGCTCGCCATTGCATCCAAAGTGCTTGAAAAAGTCAAATTTGTCTTTTGTTTCATCCCCATTAGACATTATAAGTCAAAACTACAAGGGTTTAAAGTTGGGAGTTGGTTTACAGATCCAAAATGTAACCATACATTTCGAGCATCTTGGGTCAAATTTAAACCTACCATTATGTCCAGGACCTACCATTATGTCCAGGAGGCCTAAAACCTAAAGATCAACTATCGATTTGTCAAATTTGGAGTACTTTACCCTAGGGCATCAAAGAAAAAATTTGCCACCTTGATCATACAATTGTAAAATTATAGAGAATATTCTTTGCATCATGCTTATGCAATGCACATCAACAACTAGTACATATTCATTAAAAAAAATCTTTTTATTTTATTTTAAAAATCCAAAAAATATGTACAGGTTGTGCAAGCCTACACAATTCTTGCACCTTTGCCAACGCCACATGGCGTTGTCACTTCAAACCACATTGCACCACTAGTGACGGCCACTAGCATTGCCTCAACCTCCAGTCAATGGCAATATATGGTCTTTAATCCTTGGTGGCAAGAAAACAGCATTTTAACATTACAAAACAACTTTGCCCATCGTTAAACAACCTTCCTCACCCTCAAGGTTGTTTATTGCTAAAAAATAGTGGTTTCGGAGTTTCAAGAGCAGTAAACCAAAAACAATAGGCAATTTTGAAATCTCAATGAATATTCCAGCCCCAAGAGAATATTTTGTCAATCAACTGCTAACGTCAACACTGTGTCAACATGATGTTAGCCTAAATCATCAGCTTACACCTTCTTTGTCAACTTTTTCAAATTTATTGTTCAACTTTGAAGACTAATAACTTGATTTTGGGACCTCCTTTTCTTTATTTTTTGTCTTAATTGGGCTAGTTTTCCTTGCTCTATGTAGTGGTGCTGACGATATTTTATTTTGATGCACAAATTTCACAAAAATTGCAATTTGTCGCAAGTGTTGTTGAACAATTCTTTTGGAAACTCCCAAGGCTCCATTTGGGCTCATATACGATCCTTTTCATGTGCAATTTTTTTTTTAAATGCATAATTTTTCATGTACTTCATAGTGGTGCTATCAATTTGTATTCACTATAATCAAATATTGTATTTTTAGCATATAACCTTATTTTTGTGATTGTAAAGCATTGAGATCAAAAACCATTTTGCATTTTTCAACAAGAGACAATTATAATTGCACTAAGTGCCAAATCATATTTACTTGGCGGGGTTCTTGATTGAATAATTTGGAGGGGTTATGTTGTGTGGTTGTCCTCATTTCCTCTTTGAATTCTCACTTGTGCTCTCATAATCTTGGCCATGGGTTATCCTAAGTTCCCTCATTTGACTCCACATAACTATGCAACTTGGAAATCACACACATGGAATGCTTTAATGAGAGAAGGACTAAATCACCACACTAATGGATCGATTCCAAAACCAACAAATCCTAAAGAAAAGATGGATTGGCTCATTAGAAATACTATGGCACTTGGAAATCTACATACATTTGTTTCTCTTGACCTTCTTTTTCACACCGATAAGTGTAAAACATCTAAGGAGGCTTGGGATAAACTTGCTAAATTGTACAGTCAAATTGATGAGTTTAGAGAATATCAAATTGATAGTGATTTTAATAATCTTGATCCAAAAACTTTTGCAATATCCAAGACTATGTAAGTAAAGCTAATGAATTAAGAGCACAACTCAAAAAATATGGTATCAACAAGAAGGATGTGCAGTCAGTCTTCAATTTGATAAGCAAGATTCCTTTAGAATATGCAGCGCTTGTTTCTAGTTTCTAGACTCATCGGTTGATTATGGGAAATGTCTATACTATGCCATCATTTGATTCATTCACAGAAATGTCGATGCTTGAATAGGCAAAGTTAATCTCCATGTGTATTCTCAAGCCATCCAAGTCACAAGTTTTGGTGGTTGGTCATTCAAACAATCAAAAAGGGTCCAATAAGAAATAGAAGCAATCAAAGTTCAAAACATTAAATGAGAGAGCACGATTATCCCCTTCACAACAGGACTCTTCATCCTTTTCCAAAAAAGGGAATTAACAAAAGGAGAGACTGATTTGTTCATACTACAATAAAGTTGGTCATGAAGAGCATCGTTGTCATGCTAAGAAAATTAATGAGTTGGAAAACGTCATTAAGAAGAATCACATTAGTTTGTTATCTTCCTACACACAAGTAGTATTCCCTAAAAATTCTTTCAAATTAAGAAAAGGGAAACGAAAAGCACTTGTTGTAACAAGTTCTTCACAATAGTGGATACTTGACGTAAGTGCTACACATCATATGGGTTCTAATCAAGAACATTTCTTTTCATTTGAGCCTTGTATGGTGTCACAATTCTTACAAGTGATGATACTCAAGTGGAAATTGGAGGAAACGAATCAATTGACATGGATGATGGATCATTTGAGAATGTTCTTTGTGTTCCTAACTTGTGTGCCAACCTTCTTTCAAACTCCCAAATCACTCATCTTGGGAATGGTAAAAAAGTTAATTTTTCACCTAATTCAATAGTGATTGAAGATCTTGAGGATGATGCCTAGGTTGTAGTGGGGAAGGTTGACCATGAGCCTCAGCTACATGTGTTGGCAATAGGTGTTGTCATTGATGTCAACCCAATAATGGTTGTCATTGATGTTAGATGTGATGCTGAAGTATGTACACTCTCCAAAGATAGTTGTCATGTTGTGATATCAGTTAGTGCAAGTCTGCAAGGCTACACAAGGAAGAATAATGATCAGTATGTTAACTAAGTGTGTTGCGGAGGATGATACTCATGTTATGATGTGTCCACAATATGTCTACATTGATATAATCACAGGTTGATGTACCACACACAAAGGTATACTACAGAAGTTGTGCTAAAGCACTCCTAGGGAAAACTCTATGGCAAATTCATGGTATGGTGATCCGCATTCTTCCACAAAGAATTATTTTGTCTTGCGGTTCTGAAGGAAAGATGATTGTTTCGTAAAGGTTCCACATCCAAGAAATCATGTCATCACACTTTCTACATTAAAAGTTACAAGTAACAGTGTTCCGGTATGAACCCTGACAAAGGAAAGCAACAATAGACGCTTGGTGGAATGATTTGTATTCTTTCGGAAGTGAAGGGATGATCTTGTAGTTTTGTAAATATGTTCTGCAATGGTAAAAGCAAAGTACTTAGCAATATAAAGTGATGTAGTGGTCCGCAAGCATAGTTTTTGAATGACAGTTAACTACAGTCTATCTAAAATGCTCTATTGTTGTATTTTCAGTGGGTTTCTCCTCTTCCACCAACGCATTATGATCAGATACTTAAGGAAAAGGTTGAATGAATATTGTGCATGATCTACAATGTTTACATCTTAGTCCGCATAACAATTTTGGTATCTCCCCGGCTATGTGAAGTAAAATAGTGACAATGTTGATGGTACTGATACTACTTGGGCCGACATGACTTGTTTCATTCTTTGCAGTTGATCCTAATCAAGTAATCTTGTCTTGAAGAATGTATGATAATCCGCAACTAAATCTCTTTTTCTTTGGATGTGTTTTGATGTCGACCATTACAATATCAATTGCTTCTTCCAACAGTCATCTTGGAGTCGACTTAATTGGAGTTTTGTGTTATTGCAGAGGATATATATAGAAGATCAAATTCATTTATGAAGGTGATGATTGCGAGTGAAGAGTGAAAGAGCAAAATGAAACAAATGAAGTGTCTGAAATCAGTGTAAAGGACTAATTGTGCAAAATAGTGACTGCATCATCAGCATGTGTTAGATGCTTGTTCAAAGCAGTTCATAATCATTTTCTTACTCTAAATTTCATGTATCCTGCTCTAAGATAGTGAGTCTCATTAGGTCCATTGTATCTTGCTCTAAGGCAATATCCCTTAGTTTGCAAGTCCATAGGCAGTGAGCCTCAAACATTGTAATTTCTTGTTAGTAGTGAGCTACATATATTGTGAGTTAATCATCACTATGGTTTTTCCCTGATTGGGTTTTCCACGTAAAATCCCGGTGTCTCTATGTGATGCATGTGTTCTCTTTTGTTTATGTGATGTGTTGTTAATCTGTGAATAGAATTAGTTAATTTTTAATATATGTTGATTCACCCCCCACCCCTCTCAGCACATCTTTGAGTTCAACAACATGCATTCTCCCACTTTGTGCCACGATCTCCTTTCACAACATTACTCACTAATTTAGACTCAATGAGTAAGCTATGGCATAAGCTATTTGACCATCTTAACTACCAATATCTTCAACAACTTAGTTCATAAGATATGATCACAAGACTCCCTCGTATTAGTTTTTCAAATGGTGTGTGTTTAGGTTGTGCTATGGGAAAGCATCCAAAGGAGAAGTTCAACAAAGGAAAGTCTTGGACCACTTCAAAAGTCCTACAATTGGTTCACATTGATCTAGTCGGTCCCTTTCCAACCTTGTCTTT
Organism: Sequoia sempervirens; assembly: GCA_007258455.2. Lineage (NCBI taxonomy): Eukaryota > Viridiplantae > Streptophyta > Pinopsida > Cupressales > Cupressaceae > Sequoia > Sequoia sempervirens. The sequence continues at coordinate 31,143,591 of VDFB02075321.1, forward strand.
TAGCGAGGGTCAACGTGTACTCACCTTCATTGATGACTATTCTAGATATACTAGGGTCTACTTTCTTCACAAGAACAAAGTCGATAGGTTTCACGATTTCAAGGTTCATGTTGAGAAGCAATCTAAAAAGTATGTCAAGATTATTCGCACTAACAATAGTTGGGAATATGTGAACCATTGCCTTGAGAAATTATGCACTCTTGAAGTGATTGATCTTCAACATTCAATTGCATACCCACCACAGCATAATGGTGTTGCCAAAAGAAAGAACGGGACTCTCAAAATCGAGTTCCCCACAAAGCATTGAAAGGTATGACTCATTTTAAAGCTTGGTCTGGAAGGAAACTAGTTGTGCAGCATTTTTCAGGTTTTTGGCTCTCCTTGGGCATGCATTCCTTCAGAGAAACACAAGGCTTTGGAACCTCAAAGCAAGCCTTGCAGCTATATTGGATATATAGATGGTGTCAAAGGGTATGGGCTCGTGGATCCAAACACACATGAACTCTTCATTGAGAGGACTATTCACTTCAACAAAAGCTCTCTTAGCTTGGCCTCTCATCCTCCACACGCTTTCTCCATAGTGGAATTAGATGATATCATGATAGTGACTCAAAGAACTCTAACTCACCTCAAACTCACAAGTCTACACCTCGACAAGGTTCACATTTTGAGGTTGAGAATTCTTGTCCTCTATCCCCATTTTCTTTATTGCCTAAATGGGATCGACAAACTCTATAGTCACATTTGTTGGCGAACCTTCAAACACTCGCAAGACTCTATTACAGCATTAACATCTTCCACATGTATACATCCCCTCTATTTCTAATCACGATAATTTTAAAAAGCATCAAGAATTGTTGAGTGGAATCCAACAATGGAGGTAATGAGGAACCACACATGGGACCTTGTCCTTCTTCCTAAGGGAAGAAAAATGGTTTGATGTAAGTGGGTCTATCAAACCAAATTTGCAGTGGATGGAATTGTGGACAAGTTCTAAGCACAACTTCCAACCAAAGGTTTCTTACAAGTTTTTGGCATTGATTACACAAAGATCACTAAAATGAACTCCATTTGCTTGACTCTTGCTATTGTTACAACTCATGGATAGGTTGTACATCAAATAGATGTGAAGAGTGCATTTCTTCACAAGGACCTTCAATAGGAGATTTACATGGGGTAGCCACAAGGATTTGTTCAAGATTCTTCATTGGTTGGCAAGTTGAGGATGTTTATGTATGGCCTCAAACAAGCCCCTCGAGCTTGGTATGCCAAGACAGACTCCTTTCTTCTCTTAGTCGAATTCTCTAGATGCCACTTGAAACTGAATGTCTACATTTTGTGACATGATGACTCTCATATGCTTCTTGTTCTTTATGTTGATAACTTGCTCATTACAAGGAGTTCATAATCCATCATCGGCAAATTCAAATCTTCTCTACATGATAGAATCGCTATGGCTGAGTTGGCCACTTTGCACTACTTTCTCGGGATTGAAATCACTTATTTCAATTTTGGGATCACTATTGCTCAACCCATGTATGCACTTGATCTACTAGCTTGGTTCCACATGGTTGATTGTAAGCCTGCACCAACTTGCTTTTTGTCTAGAGTCAAGCTTGAAGTGAAGTGATCTACAAAACTAGTTGATGCCACTTTGTATTGTTAGCTTGTTGGGAGCCTCATCCATCTGACACACACTCACCTTAACATTTCTTTTACGACTGGAATGGTTTCACACTTTATGCAGGAACCACATGAGCTTCATTGGAAGCTGCCAAATGCATCTCGCATTGCATACAAGAGACTCATCGACATGGGATTCACTGTGCAACAAATACTAGACTAGACTTGGTTGGATATACAAATTTTGATTGGGCTAGCAATCTTGATGATCATAAGTCCACATCTAGCTAAAACTTTAATCTTGATTCAAGCCCCATTTGTTGGTAGAGTAAGAAGCAAAACATTGTTGCCCTTTTTCGAGTGAAGTTGAGTATCGAGGGCTTGTTAATGTCGCCATCGAGGCTATTTGGCTTCACCATTCCTCAACCATCTGACTTCTTTTGTGACAACCAAAGTGCCATCCAAATCTCGAAGAACTTGATTCAACATCGACAAATCAAATGCATCAAGATCCATATGTACTATTTTAGGGACTTGATTTAAGAGTGGGCCATTGATTTGCAATATTTTCCTATAACAAAGCAGGTTGCAGATATCTTCACCAAACCCTTCACTCAGATTATCATCATTTGCGAGCTCTCTTGGGGGTGCAAAACATTTCTTCAAGAGGGTAACCTGACCTTCTCTCGTCATTCTCTCTTATGGGGGGCACCTTTTCCTCACATGAAGTTTTGTCCTCATCTTATAAAGAGAATTTTTCTTGTATTTACTATTTTAAGTCTTTTGGGGAGGAGTTTTATCCCACTAGGTTTTCTCCTTTTATCCATTTGTGAGATTTCATTTATAAATGGGTACCTCATCAAGCTTTGTATCCAAGACCCATCTTTGCATGTTTGCATGGTTTCTTTTCCCCTTAAGTTGCATTCAAGGGGGGGTGTTGGTGTGAATAGGGTTATTTCCTAACTAGTTCCACGATTGTGTCATTTTCACACCTTATCACTTAAGTTTACTTAGAGCACTTTTTGGGCATTTTCACTCTATATGTCATATCATAAGATTAAGACACTTGTCATAATCTTATGGTGTCCTATGTCTCAACTTAGTCTATATAACCAAGGGTCTCTTATACATTGTACGTACATTCTATTTACATTATTTGATAGGAATACAATTTATTCTTGTCATATTAATCATCTAAGTATTTTGTGCTTTCCATTAGATCCCTAGATCTAGATCTTAGGATCTCTAGGTTATTTCCATAGGAAAACCTTACAAATCATTCTACTCATTATTTGTTACTAGGGATTTATGATACTTTGAAGTAATTGGACTATTTCAATATTGTTTTATAATTATTTTGGTATTGCATATTATTAAAATATTTAATGTAATATTAATGGTCATCTTTCGCTATTTTTAGCTTTAGGCTATTTTTAGCATATCTCTGTTTTTTTCAATTCGTTGTAAATCTATTTAAGGAGTCTTTGTCTCCTTTGTTAATACATTGAATACATCAAACATTTTACCAATCTGTTTTGTAACATGGTATCAAAGCGGGTCTGACTCCCTCACAAGAGGGCTTAGGATTTTGGGAGGGCTCTAAAGATTTTTCGAGTGCTTGTGAAGGAGATTTCGTGTCCTTTTTGCAGCTGATTTTCGTGGACTTGTCTAGGGCAGATCACGGAATTATTTCAAAGATTTTTGTGGACCTGTTTTCAAGGCCATGGGCGAGGGTTTTTGTGCATGCATTTTTGGTGTTTCCTGGCGGATTTTTTCAAGTCTTATCGTCTAGCGTTTTTCATCCTTCCTCCTACGATGTATTTTCTTCCTGCTTCGCGAGGGTTTCAAGGTTCCTGTGCACAACCAAAAACGCGTTTTTTTGCAACCGTTGAGATGAGTTGCTTCACGTTTTTTGCAAGCCGCGTCTATTATTTTTTGCACCCGATCTCTGCAACTCGTGGGTTCTCCATATCATGATTTATGAAGACATTTTTTTCACCTTTTTTTGCTCCTAAGCTGCATGTTTTGATGGATTTTCTAAAAAATCCGTATATTTTTCTTCCATTCCCCTACAGTTTGGCATGCAATTTTCTGGTGTTTGATGGCATTTTTCTAAGGTGTGATCTTTGGAAATGGTTTTGGTGGATTTTCTGGTTGTTTTTGTCACTCTCTTAGCGTTTTTTCTATATTTTGTGGTGGTTGCGCAACCCCATTTTCATGGGTATTTTTTAGAAGTTCATGGGTTTTTAATTTATTTTTTTTCCTTAAAAAAATCAATTTGTTGGGTTTTCTAATTTTTTGCCTTCAAAAAATTAGTGAGGGTTTTTAAAAATTATGGAGGGTTTTAATATTATTATGGAGGATTTTTAATATTTTTTTCTTAAAAAAATTCTGGAAAGGTTTTTACTTTTTTTCCTTAAAAATGATGTTTTCTATGTTGATTCGTGTCTCGGATTTTGTACTGGGTTTTGTAATTCGCAAAGTTGTGTGGGATTCCTTTGTGGATTTTTACCATTTTTCCGAAAAAATAATGCTTTGTAAACTTCAGTTTCAAGGTTTTGCGATTTTTTCCTCAAAAATCATGACTTCTTGCGTTATTAGGCGTCGTGCTCATCTACAAAAGTTTGGAGGGTTTGCCGATTTTTCCTCAAAATCATGGCAGCTGTTCTTCATGTGTCTCTGGTTTTAGGGAGGGACAGCTTTGTTACCAACATCAGGTTGGATGTTTTGTGTTGTTTTTGGTTATTTCTTCTGTAGTTTCTAGGAGGGTTGGTGGCAGACTCATCTCAAGTGGCAGAGTCAGTGGCAGGCTCTTGTCTTTTGTTGCAGAAATTCTCAAGAAGGGGGCAGCCTTCTCTATTATTTCTTTGGGTAGACTTACGATGACAATTAAGGGAGGGTATTAAAATATTTAATGTAATATTAATGGTCATCTTTCGCTTTTTTTAGCTTTAAAATATTAATGGTATTAAAATATTTTTAACATATTTCCGTTTTTTTCAGTTCATTGTAAATCTATTTGAGGAGTTAATACATCGAACATTTTACCAATCTGTTTTGTAACACATATTCTAATCATAAATATTAAAATAAATTGCCAAATAATTTCTTTGTAATTTTTTGTGTGCTTCACCACCAAAAAGGATATAAGAATGGCATGTGATTCAAGAATTGTAAGTCTGGATAGATAAGCAACCAAGACATTAAAAATCATTTTCATTTCTACCATTATTATTTCTAATGTTTATTTGTACGATTCTCCATTAAATTCAATATTTGTAATTTGTTCTGAAAGGCTTGCCACCATAACTACTTTTAGTTACTTTCATTTATCAATTGTAATCTTGAAGGCTTGCTGTCAAAATAAGTATTCTATTAATTCCAAATTTTGTAAAGAAGGCCATATTGAGTTGTCTATATTTCGTAAAATTCAAACCCTACTTATAATTCTTTTAATAATCTGCCTTTTATAGGATTATTTGAGAATGAATATAATATAGACATCATATAAAATAAAATAATGCATATATATAAATTATATGAACGGATGTATGCTCATATATACCCATATATTAGAAGTTTCTCTATTTTCTATACATCTATAAAAAAAAATACAATCAATAATCAGCTCCATAGCTCTTGTTGAAAATCAATTTTTGAATACCCTTATTGCTTCTCTCATTTATTCCAACCTACAGAATGAGGCCATCCACTTGAGTAATCTCTTTTGTTGTGATTCATGAGGATTAAGACAAACCTTGGAGTTGCCCTAGACTCAAGAGTGACCATATATTTTCTCCAATGGATATGATTTGATGCTCATCCTTATGAAAGTGCTAGTCCTATTTAATGTAAGTTTCATTAAACTAATTAAACTCTAATCTAGAATTGAACTTTGGGAGGGACAAGGGCACAGGCAAGAAAGTAGAGCCATGTTGACTTGGTCACATGCCTTAAGTCACTTTTGAAAAGGATTAAAACTGACTTAATAAAATCACTTTATAATTAATGTTTACATGCAACCTTAGACCCTTTTATATTAATTGCTTGATCCTAACCAATCTATTTAGGCATTACATGGGGATAATACCACAATCCACCCAACTAGATTTCTATCAAGTCACAACTCACTAGGTTGTTCATGTATTCATTTTGGGATGCATATCCTTTGTTCACGTTTGCCCTTCTTCCTTTTCCATCACTCATTTTCCATTTCAACATCATAGCAAAATTTGTCGCATTCCATTTATTTGTTCATAATTATCATTAAACAAGTCTAATTTTTCCTTATAGTATGGCATGTCACTTGTATCATGCGATGGCACTATCACATGTTGAGGTTCAATTATCAAACTTTTCATAACATTTTTTTAATTGTTATTCAAGTTTTGTAGCAAGTTTTGTCTTTGCTTTTTTGGGCATTACACTTTGGATGAGGCTAAGCCATCACAATCATAGTAGCATATGCCAAATTCATCTACACCTTCTTGTACCTCATAGAGACTCAACAAATAATGTCAAAACATTAATGTCTTCTTTGCACCAAGTGTTATGCCGAGAGCACATCCATCTTTAGATAGCACAAGATGCACAAGCCAAAAAGGCCAATGCTAAATTTTAGTATTATTCTAACCTAATATTCAATGTTGTCAAGTTGTTGTGCTAAAAATCCATGGTAGATGCCATTGTGTTTGTGGATTTTTGGTACAAAATCCCCTATATAACACTGTGAGGATTGAGATATTCACACAATTCAAGATGTTAGCAACATCCTTGCCAAACATAACAAGAAGTGGGCTTTAAAAAAAATTAAACTATCATATTAGATGAGTGGATGTATTGGAGAAATTGAACTATATTTAATTTCCTTGTGACATCTAACCTTTGTACCATGTTCCTAATATTTGTGGATGCCTCAATAGGGTCAAATCAATGAATGCAATTTTCACTCTATTTGATAAAGTGAACATTAAGATAAGGCCACAATTTGTGGTCCAAATTATTAGTAATAATGTTGTTGCTTATGTGGCTCCTAGGAGACATTTGATGGAAAAGTATCCCACTACGTTTTGGAGCTCATGTGTAGACATTGTCTCAATTTAACCCTAAGAGACATTGGCAAACTTCTATGGGTTAAATTCATAATGGAGAGGACCCACACCATCACCAAATTCAATTACAATCACAATAGGATGTTGAAAAGGATACACACCATATAAAATGGCAAGGTATAGGCTAGGGTTGATGAAATCCACTACCAACTTCCTTGTAATATAAACTCTTTGTGCATGTAAGATGAACATGAAACAAATGTTCATTTCAAATCAGTAGATTGAGTCTAGCTTTGCCAATCATATGGACACCAAGACCATCACAAAATATTTTATTCGTACTATCTATATGGTGGATAATTGAATCAATAAATTTTGGGTTTTTTCAATCCAAAAGTGATTTTTTTTTGGCAAGGAAGCCGAAAACATACGATGGGTGGCAATGTGCATTTTGAGCCAGCCATGCAATTCATCTGCTTGTAAGCATTCTCAAAGTGTGCTTAAACACATACACTCCAAGAAACAGAACCATTGGGCCCAAAACTGATGAATGATTTGATATTTGTTCACCACAATCTCTGCCTCCAACTGAAGAAAACTCAAGGTCAAAAGAACTTGTTATTCTAATTTAGAATTCTAACCATTGTTTTGTGGCAACTTCTAACTCTTAAACTTATTTTGTATGTCACAAAATTATCCATTCTAGTCAATATATCAAAAGGCATAAAGAGCAATCTACTGATTGAGCTTGACCAAATCTATCCAGATTTGAAAATAGGCCGCAAATGATGAGCCGCATTTTGATGATGATGATCTAGCTATCTTTAAGGAGATATATGATCTACAAAAGATTAATCAAATTGGGATTATGGACCTTAGAGCATCAACATCACAATCTACAACCACCTAGTGATTGTAGCAACTAGCCCCATAGCCTACCTTCATATTTCATTACTTTGTAGTTTGTAATATCTAATTGGTTTCTAGGTCCAAACTTAGAAGTTAAACTATGTAGCAATGTACTATGCAATATATAGTATATTCAACAACCTCAAAAGTGTATCATATGAGATGCCCGACAATTATTCCAATTTTTTTCACTAAAATTGGATTAAATCAAATGATCACTAACATATCCCTAAAAGAAGGGGATTGATTGTGATAATTTGCAACAACAACAATAGAGCGCAAGATCAAAGAAAGGAGTGGTAGTGATAGAAGGAGAAACTCAGTGTGAAAGGAAATAGCAATAAGGTTTTCAATCCTATTGGGAAGCCAAACACATTGTCTAAGGAGGATAGAACAACAATGGGTAGACTCAAGCAAATTTTCTTTTCCCCCATGTCCCCCATCTCAATGACGGCACATATCTCCAACAAGGCTGATGTTTTACCAAAAAATAAGGTCAACAAATAATGCATAAATTCAAAAAACCCTTATTATGTTTGCAACAACTTTTTGCAAGATTCAAATCTTGCCAGAAAACCCTAATCTCTCCCTTGTGTTGGTAGCAAAGAATCTAGACATGGTCAATGAAATGGTTCTGGTGACAAATGTTGCTAAAGGTGTTTCAAATCTTGTTCCCTCATCTTCTTCCCCTCACTTGACTGATACTTTAACTTCTCTCTCATTGGGCAACATTCAAGTGGTTTTCATAGCTAAGCCTATCAACTTCATGTCTCTAATGATTGTGTTCAAGAAATATTGGATGAAATTGTAAGTTGATCTCTTGTTTCGAAATGTTTAGGGAAGCCCCACCATATGAAGAATTCGTGACTTGGACTGAACTAAACTGAAACAAATTGGCAGCACCTTCAATGGAGATTTTGTAACACATTTTTCCTCGTTAGATCAATTTTGGATAATTGCAATTTTGTGCAGCAAAATGGCCCTTCGTTCTTTAGAAAGCTCAATATATTTTTTTCCCTATGGTCCCCTTTCTCCAACCCCATAGCTCCCACCATCACCAATCTTTCAATTTGGATATGCTAGCATTACTTACTTCCAATCATGGCTTGTTAAAAAATTAATTGATAAAGTGGGTAATTTTGCGAAATTGGACACTAAGCTAGTGGTTTTGAAAAGCAAGTGTCAAGGTTTGTGCCATGATTGACATCTACAATCCTATTATCCATACTATCATGATCCATTCCTCAAAGGGAACTTGGACCTAGTTTTTTGAATTTTGAAGGCTTAACTCTAAGGTATTTTCATTATAACTTGATCGATCACAAGATCATGAGTTGCTCATCAAAAATTTCTCGAGGATTTAGATCAATCAACCTCAAGAAAAGGGTAAGGAAATTGGGCCCCCTAACAAAGACTTCTTGTGTAATCGCAAAAAAAAAAATCAAGAGGCCTCAAGATTTGATTGGGGCTCATGGTTCAATCTAAGATTCTTATGGATACAAAAGGCATTGTAGAGCCTACACCCTCTACCTCTATTCAGCAACCACATGTAGAGGATTGTTTTGCCCAAATCAACTCTCTGAGGATGAAGATTCTTAGCATTATATGGAGTACATTTTGGAAGATGAGGATCATTTCATCAAGAACCTCATTGAAGAGCAAGAATTAGACATGTTCAACTTTCTTGAGCATGAAAATGATTTGGCCCCCTTCCTCGGAATCATTACTATCTCCTAGAGAGTGAGCAAAATCACAAAACTAAATTGTAGAGCTATAGGTAAATAGAGAGGAAGGAAAATAGAAGAGAAACTACACTCAAAAGGTCATGACTCAATGAATGAAGGTGTCCATTGGACTATGGATGTCCTCCTTACCAAAAGTAGGAGGAAGCAATCTATGAAACAATCTTGAGGAGGTCATGTCACAACACAAGATAAATTGGTGTTCTTCAACTCTAGTTGATCTATAGGCCCTTGGGTAGTTTTTAGTAGTATAGAATATTCTACTCATTTTTGGGTAGAATAGATTTTCCAACATTCTTCTCTATATAGGGTTGCATCCTTGTTATTATCGTAAGGAGTTGGGTCCCTTCAAAACTTTTAGATTTTTTTTATTCTTTCATTATTATGTTATTGGTTCAGCCTCCTAGGACAAGTTTAGCTCTAATCTAGCCAAGATATGGATCAAGTTCAATTTGGCAAGGGACCTAACCAAGGTTCCTCAAAAGGTTTGCGTTGTGCCCAATCAAAAAATTTACTTCATTAAATTATTTTGTAAAGAGGGATCAAAGTCTTGTAAAAAAAATTGTCAAAAGTCAAAATTTCTATTTTTAGAAAGTTTCTAAAAATAGACTTGATTCAAGGTTTTTTGGGTTTGTTGTCAAATGGATGCTGGCAAAACTTTCTAAAAATAGAAAGTTTCTAAAATAGAATCTTTGTTTGGAGGGCTCTAACTGATTCTAATTGGTTGAAAATACTTGCCAATCAGGCTGGTCCGATCAGAATCGTCAAAAGGTCAAGATTTCTCTGGTGGGTCAAATTCTGCATTTTCAGAAGGCGAAGCACGAGCTCCAAGGTCATCAATGGAGGATTATCTGCTACCAAGTACCAAATTCAAAGTCTCAAATGTTGTGCAGACAACGTCAAACTGTCAACAATCGAGATAAGGTGAAGTTCACGCGAAACGGAGATGATTCCGAAAAATAGTGAAATTTATAAAAAAAAAATCGAACTCTGGGATGTCTAGGCGCCCCTATCCAATCAGGGCTCCTAGCATTTGGTACCTTAGTCATTTTTCGGCTTTCATCATTCGTTGTTCGAAAACAGTGAATCTTGCCCGTCAGTAACCTTCAGTCACTCGGAAAACAAGATAAAAGCAACATTAGAGGCTAAGAAAAATTGGTAAACATATCACTGAGGTTCAGACAGGTTAGTATGCTCAGCATCCGAATGCAGGTGTCTGTCGTCTCGCAGAAATCAGTAATCAAAAGCCATGGTTGGCAAAGGCGGAGATCGGGGATGAAAGAAAGATGAAAATCATTGAAATTTGGCTAAGGTATCAAGGATGAAAGAAAAATGAAAATCATTGAAATTTGGCTAAGGCATGAGATGCTAGGTGCCCCTGTCAGCCAGGGGCACCTAGGTTTTCAACACTTAGAACATTTTCAACCCCAGCATGCCTTCTTTGCAGTTCAGCCTCCATTGGTCACTTCTAGGGTCTACAATCATGACCAGACAATGTCGAAAGCCAATATGAAGTTGGGGATCACTTCAACAGTGGTCAAACATGAGATTGCCATGGTCAAACATATTTTATCAATTGGCAATACTAGATTGTCGTCTCGTCAAATTCGAAGGTAGGCCTTGCCGGAAGCAAAAGTTGAAAAGCGAAGAAAAATGGCTAACACTGGAGAGGTTTTACGTGTTTGATGATGTCATCGGACACGTATGTTTTTGCCAAAAACATGTCTTCACACATGCACTTTTTGTAGCTACAAAGAAGGAATTCACCGTTGCACGTGCAAATGGACTCAGATTTTTGCATACAAAGTTTTTATCTTCATGGATAGATGTAATGTCCCCATTTTAGGGTTCTCATGCTTTGTAGTTGGAGATGGTTTTTTGGGTTTGTATATGCTTGATCAGAAGGGTGCTTTGATGTTACCAGTGAGCTCAGATGGCTTAGAGGAGTTATTTGATGCTTTTGGATGTTATTTTCAGCTTTCGGTTTGGGCTCCAAGATTCTTGGAGGGAGTTTCTATTTATAGAAAGTTGGTCAGTTGGCTCCGTTCATCTTTATTCTTCATCGGGATCACTTCAGTGCAATTAGTTTCCAATTCTGATACATTCCGACAATTTTGCAAAAATGAGTGTATTAATGGTTATATTTTAATTAAACTACTAAGGTTGCTTAAAATTAATTAAAATATTTAAAAAGGCCCTTAGTATTGTAGCTCATCAGAACCGGGATGAGATACTTTAAATCATGGTTGCATTAAACAAGGACTTTGCATGTCAAAATATCATTATTTTAACGAAAAAGTCATTTTCAAAGTAAAAAAGGTGTTTAAATTAAAAAGCATCTTAAAAAAGGAAGCTTATGGAGAGTTGGGAAAAAAGTATAAAAGGAGGTTTTTGGAGTTCATTTGGTTATTCTTGGATATTTTGCTCACTTGCATCTTGGAGATCTTTTCAAAAGCTTCTTTGGTCTATGGGTTGGAAACCCTAAGGCACCAATTTCGGTGAAACTAATCTACCCTAGCTGGATTGGGGAGGTCACTCAGATCTTCTACAAGGTGATTGCAAGTTTGTGGGTCACTTTCAGTGACAAAATTGGTACACATCAAATATTTCTTCAGTTTAATCTTTTAGCAAAGAGCTTCTAAGTTCATGATTTTCTTGCATACCCTAGGCGTGGGCGTTTATTCTTGGTTGGAGAAGGACGTTGCAGCATTCTAAGTTTGTGAGGCCTTTCCTTATGAAGGTGACGTCTCACATCTGCAACTCTTGAACCAACATTGAAGTCTGGAAACTCCTTTCAAGAAGTAGTGAAGGTTCTCATACCAGCTCGTGGTCATGTGAGAAGTTGAATGTACAGAATGAGGGCTGAGGGTTTGAACTGGGAGGTCAACTGAGCATATGACATTCAAGCAGCAACTATCTTTCTTCCAGGGTCGTGTGAAGCATAAACACCGGGACGTGGATCTGCAATAGGCTGTTGGGCGAGCTCCTAGCACTTAGTACTTTCGCACAACTTCTGAGACAAGTTTCCCAGGTCTGCAATATCAATACATTCAATATAATTTGTAAATCAGTTGCTAAAATATGGAAATCAATATTGTAAGTCCCTGCCATTATCATTTCAATCTGCTACTAAAATCTGGAAGACAATATTGCTATGTTACACAGGGACGCGTTCCCTGCCCCAAAACACACTGTTCCCATCCCCATGACAGGGGGACGCAAAAGGGACGTCCCCCAGCCGTCCCCAAAACAGCCCAACTATCAAGAAATGGGAGGAAACATCCTCTACCCTTTGGGGACGTTTCCCTGTCCCCAGTACAGATGGGGGACGTTGGAAACGTCCCTCGTCATACCGGGGACAGCTAGCCGGCCCCCATGGATAAGGTAGCTTCCTCAGTTAAAAAACATTTAAAATTTTGATTTTTTAAATATTTCATCCTTTCTAAGGTGATTTTTGAGTTTGGGCTGTTTGACATTTTGTCAAGCACTTGGCATGCAAAGTGACTTAGTTCTGATTTCTGAATGTTTATGCTTGTGTTTGATTGAATTTTAATGCCAAATCATTTGCAAAAAACATAGAAATGATAACTACTATCATAACAACAAATATGAAACATTCAACCTCAAAGCTGATTTTATTTGCACTATATCAAGTCTGAATACATTGCATTACAGGTCTGATATAAGTCTGATTTGATTACAGCAGCAGACATTTCCTTCAAAATCTAATTTATATTGATTCCCAATGAAATACAAACATACCCGGATCATTGGCTACAATAATAAGTTTAATGACATTTATTATACTGTTATACTACTGCTCTCACAATTTATTTACATATTGATATTTTTGTTATCAATTATTAATTTATTGACATATCTCTCTCTTTCCTTCTCTCTCTATAATATATTAATAAATTTTGAAAAAATTATATATATATATATATATTTTGTATGTCCTACCTTCCCCTAAAAATTGTCCCCTAGGAAACGTCCCAGAAACGCGTCCCCTGCCGTCCCCCCATCCCCATCCCCAAAACGCCGTGGAACATACCAATATTGCAAGTCTCTGTCAATGCTATTTCAGTTTCTGTGTGAGTAGTTGGGCAGATTGTAAACTTATTTCCAATCTGAGAGCTGATTTATCTTGGCTGCTAGACATTTCTGAGTAACAATTCCTTCATAGCAGCACTGTGTAATGCACAGGGTAGTTTATGATAAGTCTGAAAATTGTATTTCTGAGTTTGTAATAGTCTGTTATAAAGTTTCGAGCAGCATTACATTGTAAAATCAGTCACCGTTGAACTCAGAAATCTTTATCAGTTTGTCACCTATTGTTTATGTATTTCTGAGCAGTTGTAGCTTCTCTATAAGCTTCAGTTTGTCACTGTATTTGGGGACAGTAAATGATTGTTGTCATTTAGTTGCAAATATAATGGTTGAATGCCTAGAATTACTTATGGTGATATGTTAGTTTGGTAACTCAGTTTTGTATCCATATTTCATTGGTCAATTTATGATTTTACATGCAAAACATTGTTGGTTGGGAAGGAAGGAACGTCTATCAAATTTCAAACATTGCAAAAAATTCATTCCTTCCCGGAAAGGATCCTTACAATAGACTTCAAAATTTTAGGGCTTTTGAAAAGAAAGCGCTTTTTCATCTTCAAGCTCTATTCAAGAAGGCTTTTAGCATTCATTCTTCATATTTTTGTAGGTTGCCATCCAGAGGAAGAAAAATATCGTTTTCTTCTCATCAAGATTTGGAGGCTTAAACGGAGTGTTTTTTCAGTGTTCTTCGTGGATTTGAGATTGGGAAGCACAAAGGCAAACTTTTTCATGGTCCAATCTTCTAGGGCATCGCATTTCAGAAATAGGTAGTCAGCTTTTTTAGTTTTCATCGATTTGGGTCCATTTGCTTTTTGCTCCTCTTGAAAATTGAGGAATTTTATATTCCCAAAAATCCGCTTTTTCGGCGCTTTTTCGAGAAGCCCTTAGCTTTTTCAAAATCTAATGAACTAGGTCTCTTCAAAACGTGATTGTCTACAAAACCCAGACCTCAGGTTTTTTCCGAGAATCCGTTTTTTGGAGAGAAATGAGTCACCTTTTTGGGGCAGCGAAGATTTCCAAGAATAGAACTAAAAGCAGCAATTAACTCAATGCCTTTTTTGAGTTTAACTTGCTATTCTTGTTTCATGTTTATATATTCTTTGTAAAATAGAAAATCAAATGTATAGTTGGAACTTTCCCTGCTTTTACATCAGTTAATTGATTTTAGCAATTGGTTGGTTAGTTGTCTTGTGTTAGTTTTAGAAATAAATCTTGCAAGTTGGCAAGACTAGTCAGCTTAACGCAAGGAGATTTTAGGGTTACCTACTCCTTGTTTGTGTATAAATAGGGGCAGCCTTGCCCATTATTTTCTAACTGTTATTGTAAGAGCTAATTTGTAAGCCTGTATTGATGCAAATTGTTGTTCAATAGCCGTTCAATTTGTATCAAGTGTAATCTGGTGTTTGATCGCACATTGTAAGCCTGTCTTTGCTACAATCTGCTGTCCCAAAAGTGTAACTACTATTAGAAATTGAGAAAAGTGAAAACTTATGTCTTCTTTGCTCTGATTTACTTGCTCGATCTCTTTCAGTTTCTTGTCTTATGTGTTTTGCTTATATAATCTTTATTTCAGCTTACATTTTATAAGTACAATGAGTCTTCAGGGGTGATCTGGAAGTAAGTTTATTTAATCTTTTGTGTTAATCAAATCATTCCTCGTTTACTTCTGACTCTCAAGCTCTAAGTTTACTTGAGTTGTCAGAAGCGTCTATAGTTTAGGCCTAGTTGTAGTTTGAAGTTTTGGAAAAGAGAAAACCTCAATTACAATGCAAAGAGTTTTATAACCTTGTGCTCTTAGCTGAGAATAAAAGGATTGGTAGTAGTTTAGTATTCTTTTTAAGCATCATCAGCAAAGAGGGAGCTTCCCCTACTAAATTTGAAGAGCAGTTTAATTGGGCATAGCTGTCCATTTCTAATCCACATTCCAAAGGTGCGAATTGAAACACCAATAGTTTGTACATTCATTCGAGATAAACCCAATCCCAAATACCACCTCCCTCTACAATGAACCCAAAATAAAATGATGGTTTTCTCATATATTTTTGGCTTTTTAGATTGTTTAATTCACAGCATAAAATTAAATCTTTCTATAATCCACCTATTCCACTCTCTCTAATCAACCACCTGAAGCAAAACCAATAATCCAACCCTCTTGTCATAGGTGGTCTGCCACAAAGTCTAAAAATAAATATTATTTATTCTTATAACGTAACATTAATTTACTTCTATAATTAATAATATATTAATATTTACTTCATTTATAATTGGTTATAACATTTGTTGGTTTATAAATATTTCTATACATTAAAATAATAAAAATATTAGGAAATATATAATTGCCTCTATTAGTTTTGTCATCAAGCTGCAAATATGTATATATTTATGATTTTTATTTGCTTTTGTATAGGCAATTGAACCCTCAATTTTATTTTTTTGAATTTGCTAACCAAACCCCAAACTAGTACTAGGATTTGTAACTTACTTTTATTATTATGGGAGAGAGCCTTAATCTTTCACTTCACTGATCCAATAAAAGAAATCAGCAATCTCAAAACTAATGAATAAAAATCCTTATTGTGAACATTGTCATTGTCTTTCACTTTATGTTTCTATGTTGTTTATTTGACATGAAATTTTATTATACAAAAGAAATCCCAAAAATTTCCAGATTAAATTTCAATTAATTGAAATACTCTTTAAATTTTGGTCTGCTTCGTTATTCTCAAGAAAATATTTTGCTTCTATTATACAGACTAACCAAGTGCATTGTCACCTTTTCCAAAATTTGAATTTTTCAATAGTTGTTTAAATTTGACAGTCAAATGGCCATCACATATGTTGGATTAAATTTGATGGCCAAATGAAGAACTTGTCCTTGAAGCACTTAACTTCCAATTCTCATAACTTTCAAAGATCTACATATGGATATATACTTTCATAATTTTTACAGCATTCTTCTATATTTTTGATACATCTGAAAATGGAGGAATCTCTCACAAGGATCCTTATTCCTAATCAGCTTCAATCATCTGCATCAGCAACACATTTTGCAGTCATGTCACTGCTCCCTGTTCCTAATTAGCAATAATTGCATTAGTAGCATGGTCTTCAATCATATCACTTCTCCTTGTGCCCAATCAGCCTCAACCCTTGCATCAGTAGCACATTTTCCAATTGTGGTACTGCTCCTTCTGCCACATTAACATCAGCAGATGGCTTGGTAACCACATCACCACTTCTCATATATGAACAGCAGATATGGCATTAGCAGCACAGTTTGCAATCACATCACTGCTCCTTGTTCCTAATCAACAGTTATAGCATCATCTGGTTAGGCCTTGTGTCTGATGAGCCTACATCATCTACATCACCAGGACACTTCACAGTTACATCGCTGCTCCTTCTGTTTGATCAAAAGTCGTTGCATCAACAACACACTTTGAGTCATGTAACCACTCCTTGTGTCTACTTAGCTTCAATCACCTGCATCAATACCATCCTTTCAAGTCACATCACCACTGCCCATGCCTAATTAGCACTTTGAGAATCAACAGCACTCTGCAGATGTGTCACCACTCCTTGTGATTGATCAACAGTTATAGCATCAGCAGCACACTTTGTAGTCAATTCACTGCTCCTTATAACTAATCAGCAATTATAGCATCAGCAGAACACTTTGCAGATGCGTCATCACACTTTGTACATGATTAGCAGTCATTGCATCAGTAACATATTTAGTATGTTGCATCGCTACTATATGTGCATGATGATGCAAAAATGCACTTCTTTTGCACCAACAATTTCATCTCATTTTTCATTCTGCAGATAAAACAAGACCCAGGGTTCAATGTGCAGATGTGTCACCACTCCTTGTGACTGATCAACAGTTATAGCATCAGCAGCACACTTTGTAGTCAAGTCAGTGCTCCTTATACCTAATCAGTAATTATTGCATCAGCAGAACACTTTGCAGATGTGTCATCACTCTTTGTACATGATTAGCAGTCATTGCATCAGTACATACTTTGTGTGTTGCATCATGAACTGTGTCATCACTTCTTTTGCACCATCAATTCGATCTCATTTTTCATTCTGCAGAAAGAACAAGAACAAGGGTTCAACATGCAGATGTGTCGCCGCTCCTTGAGATTGATCAACAGTTATAGCATTAGCAGCACGCTTTGCAGTCAAGTCATTGCTCCTTATACCTAATCAGCAATTATAGCAACAACAGCATGCTTTGCAGATGTGTCATTACTCTGGGTACATGATTAGGAGTCAGTGCATAAGTAACATACTGTGTATTTTGCATCACTACTATCTGTGCATGATGATGCAAAAATGCACTTCTTTTGCGCCATCAATTTTATCTCATTTTTCATTCTACAGAAAGAACAAGAACCAGGGTTCAATGTCTCTATCCACAGCAGAAGTAAAGCTTTTCCTAATATCTTCATCAGTCTCAAGAATCAACTTGTGCTTGAAGAGCTAGCTTCTAGTAGAGATGGCCACTTAATTTTGTTCCTCAAAGACCTCCAATCAATGTCAGGAGGAGATTTTAGCATGCATAATATTGACTTCAACCTTTACATACATGCTCAATTAAGTTACCAATCCATGTGATACGGATTTGGCTTATGGTCATCTTAATTGGTACCATATAATTTGTGTTTGGAGTTTACACGTCTTAATAAGTCCACTTGTGCTAGGTGGCCTGCATGTGTAAGGTACACAGTAATATTATATTGGGATATGTGCCTAAATTAAGTCTGCCTACCTTCTTTTCATACTTAAGGATGGTGTATAAATAGGGGCCACTCCTCTCATCATCGTATCCATCCAATTTTGATTCATCAATTTTTATCACCAAGTTGAAAGTGTCTAAGCGCATCAAGGGTTTCTCTCCAAATTCTACTGTCTCCTTTTTTCCCCTTTTGTTGTCGATTCAAGCATACATTATGATGAAACACACACTTATACTAAGAAGGGGTGAGGGGAGGCGTGAGTCAGTATAGATCAAACTTTTTTTTTCACAACCTAATCAATCACAGGAATATCACCTCAAAACTTAATTATCCATGGCATTAACATACATGCAAGATCTAGCAATTAAGAACACAAGAAGAACACATGATTTTAAGTGGAAACCCTTACGAGAGAAAACCACAGAAAAATATTGTTTGTATAAATATTCTTACAAATTTTGTAGGCACCAACCCACTAGAGACTCCAATCCCTACCACTGAACACCAACCCAGCAAGAGATGCCAATCTCTTCTAATAAGAGGCACCAACCTCTCGATCTCCTCAATTAGAAGGCTCCAACCTCCAAATGAATAATATGATCATTTATTTACAACTTCCTCTTAGATCTGCCCTAACAACTGCTCACAAATCTGCAATACAATCACTCATAAATCTGCAATCTAGTCTTCAACATTTCTGCCCGTAGAAACGCCATGATCTTGCTTTTATTTCTCTTTTCTCCTAACAAAATTGATGCTAAAAACCTCCCGTAAATCTGCTCACATATCACTTGTAAATCTGCTCAAATATCTTTTTATTTCTGCTCTTCATATGAATAATAATCCTTGAAATTTTGATTGATTTTACCTCTCACTCAACCCTCTATTTATACATGCCAAGATGCCTTTTCACCCAACAAGGGTGACTGTCCAAGGGGGGTTGACCATGCAGCAAAAATTATTTTTATTTATTTTAATTTCCTTGCCCAAGGATGGGCGTGCCTTTCTAGGGGGTCATCCCTCTTTGGGAGCCCCAAAAATAAATCTATTTATTTTTTATTTAATTTAAATATCCCCAATTTTAGGGAGGCACCAAGAAGGGGTCGTCCCTATTAATATTGCATATATATTCTTTTCTTGTTTTGCAATTCTTTCTCCAAAGGGGTGCTAGACATGGGTCAGCCCATGTGTATAATAAATTAGTGATCTGCACAAATAACTAACTCCTCACCATTGACAAGCCCTTTGACATCAATGACAACATTTATCCAACACATTAATTCATTGCTAGAGCAATATTTCTATCCATTTCTACATGTCAAACTGAATTTCTATATCAATAAAGATTCACTCCATTATTAGCCTTTTCAAAGGTCGTATGGTAAACTTTACTCTCTTTTGCTTTTAAGGATTATGTACTGGCCCAAACATCTTTTTGTTCTTATTTCCTCAGGTTTAGACAACCAGATCCAAATCCTTCTTGGCAACTGATATCACTTCAGCTTCCTTTAGCTCAGGGTGTGATACCTCAAGCTGTCTGATTTTTTCTGACATTGAATAGATTTTTGTTTCAGAAACAGGACTTTCACTAATATCAATATCAGCTGGCCGCTTTTTCCCCCACAATTTCATTGACCACCTTACTTCTCTTACTTTTTTCTTTGTTGTTTGTGTATCCTGTGTTGTATTAGTATTATAACTTGTCTCACACTCAAAGCTTTCATTCTGTAACAGTGAAGTAAACTTTCCTCAACCTTCTATGTCAGGTTGACCGATGATAAGATACCATCAAATTTGTGTATTCTTTACAGCATACATAGGAAAATACAATACAGCAGAATATAATATCAATAGTCAATCAGCTTAAAAAAGCAAGGACTCTAAGGTTATCATCAAAATGCAACCTTTAAATGCTACATTTTCAAAATGATAGTAAATACTTAAATTTTAATCAACTGAAACAAATATCGTTTTGGCAGCTTAATCAAAATATCGGTTACTTAGTACTAACTCTAACTAAAACCAAGTACCGTGTAAGCTGCCTATAATGGTTCGGCTATGCACAACTTATTGCCAAGAGTGTAAATTTTAGATTTAAAACTAAATTGTAAGCTTCAATTTCTGTATGAAAGAATGTGAGAAATCTATGTACTATCCTAAAGGTCATGCATCTCTGATGCAAGATAAAGAAGCTATAACATATTTCCATTGTTCGTAAAACGTGAACATTGAGTTCAATTTTCTCCTGGCATTTTGTCTGTTGTCAAATCCCTTTTATTTATGATTTTAAGTAAGATGCATGATATCAAAATATTGTAGGAACAAATATAGAAAAAAAAAATTGTTCTTTATATTCAGAATGTAGAAAGCTGAATGCAAAACAAAGAAAATAAAAAAGATTAAGGATCAAATCAAGAAATCGTAAAGGTCAGTTCCACAAATCAGATATGAGAATGGAAAAGAAACAACAAAGGAAATCTAACAAAATTTATAGTCAGAAAACACTGTATACCTGTTGAGCTCTTGCATGCAGAATGAGCTGATGAGCAATGCGTTTATTTTGCTCTAGATCAACCTGTATACGATCATTTAACTCTGCAGAAAGTTCACCTAGCCAATGCTCAACCTACAAGGCAGAATACCATATATTGGAATCAACCAAATTGATTTGAATCTTAATGCTTTTGAGCAAATGATTAATACATAAAAATTTCTTGACCACTCATCTGCTTTATGGACAATTTCCATACAAAGGAATGCCTGCACATTGATATTTGCGTAGGTCATTCTAGCTTAAAAGAAGAAAAAAGCAATTGGTACACTCACAGAAGCAATAGTTCTTAGAGCTTGAGGACCTGGAAATGTTTTGCCACAGCCTTGACTCTTAGGAAGCAGACGACCCTTAACCTCATCTCCACTGATTCCTCTTGCAATATTCCATAACCATGTCCTGCCAACAAAGGACGTCTTAAACATTGATTGAACTTGAATTTAAGCTTGTAATGCAAGAGTTCCAATTCAACATGTCTCTTTAGCCATTAACAGTTTCAAGGATCTTACCTTGTTGCATGGTCATGATGAAGGAAATTATTGTGTATTACAACTTACAACCTCATGATTTGTGCAAAAGCACTGTTTTTTATAAATAGAAAATTTATATTCAAAAAGAGTAGTATTACAAAAACCTCGCTTGACATCACAGACAGGAAGGGAGGTTACAGAAAAGCCCGTGGGAAGAAATGAAGACCTACAAAATATTTGCATAAGTGCATAAAGGAAAAAGACTAAAGACATATTATGCAGAGAAACTACAGTAGCAAAATACTAGAGCCGATCAGATTTGCAAAACATGAAGAAGAAAGGGCAGAGTTCCCTTAATTGGTGACTCTAGGGGTAGTGCAAATGTGCTTTCTGGTATTTGATCCAGGAGGGCAGTTTCAGGATTCCAAATCCAGCCACCATAACCATCTCACTGATTACCTGACAAAGAGTTACACTGATTTGTGAGCCAGCAGCCTAACTGAATGATAAATTAGATGTCTTGAACTGCCTTTTGTAGTTGTTAACCTGCTGAATCTACTGCTGGATCACTGGATTTTTCTTTCAGTCTTTTTGAATCACGAAACTTATCAATTGCCTCAGTTCTAAAGTTTTATAACAGTGCCTCAGAATTGCTAGATTTTCCTCTTGCTTGTATAGATATCCAACAATCGCACATTGATTCTCTTTGATACCCTGGAAATTTTGCATCAACACAAGAGTATTTTCTTGTCTAAGGTCATGCTTTTTGTAAATTTGGTAAAATATTGAGATGTATTATTAACAGAAGAGCCTTGCTCTTATAGAATTTACAAACCCTACAAATTAGGGAGTATCAGCAATTAACTATACACTACGAATAGTTACAAACAGATAA
This sequence comes from Sequoia sempervirens, assembly GCA_007258455.2. Taxonomy (NCBI): domain Eukaryota; kingdom Viridiplantae; phylum Streptophyta; class Pinopsida; order Cupressales; family Cupressaceae; genus Sequoia; species Sequoia sempervirens. The sequence goes on from VDFB02075321.1 coordinate 31,165,687, forward strand.
CTAAGACACTACGAATAGTTACAAATAGATAACTAAGAGTTACAACTAGATACAAAGGATAGTGACCATTAATAGGTAATATATTATTTTAATACCCTCCCTTAATGGTCGATCTATCAACTATACCAAGAAGCCCCTAAATTTGATGAACTTATCCGGGCTTAGAGACTTGGTGAGAATATCCGTTGTCTGATCCTCTGTCGAAACATACTGCAATGCTATGGATCTATCTTCGACAAGCTAGCGGATGAAGTGACAATGAAGATCAACATGCTTTGTCCGTTCATGGAAGACTGGATTCTTGGCGAGTTTCAGCACCCCTTGATTGTCGCAATATAAGGGGGAAGGTCCTGCTTGAGACATTTGCATGTCCGTGAGCATCCTTCGAAGCCAAACTGCCTCACAAGCTGCTTTAACAGCTCCTCGATATTCTGCTTCAGTCAAGGAGAGAGCCACTGCTTGTTGCTTCTTGCTAGTCCATGTAATTGCACCTGTACCCAAACTAAATACATACCCTGAAGTAGACTTCCTGTCATCAACAGAACCTGCCCAATCTGAGTCTGTATAACCAATCAACTTTGGATCTTTGCACCTCCCATATAAAATGCCAAGGCCAGAAGTTCCTTTCACATATCTCAACACATGCTTTCTGCAACCAAATATTCAGCTTTAAGGGCTGACATGAAGCAAGAGATGTAGCTCACTGCAAAGCTAAGGTCAGGTCTAGTGGCAGCAAGATAGATGAGGCTGCCCACAAGTTGCCTGAATTCTGATTCGTTCTGCACGGGTGAATCCAACTGAGCTGATAATTTCAGCCCTCTCTCCATAGGTGCAGATGTTGGTTTGTAATCTGCCATCTGGAACTTGTCCAACAAGCTCTTGGCATACTTCGACTGTGAAATGAAGGTATTGCTGATAGACTGCCAAACCTTTGTACCGAGGCAATAATGGAGGAGTCCCAAATGTGTCATGTCAAATGATTGACTGAGATTATGTTTGATCACCTCAATCAGATGATCTAAACTGCCAATAATGATTAAGTCATCAACATAGACAACTAGGAACAAGATATCATTACCAGTCCGATTAACATACAGATTAGAATCATAAGGACTTCACTTAAGGCCATGATCAATAAGGTACTGATCGTTCTTCATGTACCAAGCCCGTGGTGCCTGCTTAAGGCCGTAGAGTGCTTTCACCAATTTGCATACCTGGTGTTCTTTACCAACAACCTTGAAACTGGGAGGTTGCGTCATGTAAACTTCTTCCTACAAATTACCATTAAGGAAGGCACTCTTTGCATCCATTTGATGGACTTTCCATCCAAACTGAGTTGTTATTGAGAGGACAAGCCGAATGGTACTCATCTTGGTTGTAGGAGCAAAAGTCTCCTCATAGTCAATGCCCTCTTGCTGTGAAAACCCTTTGGCTACCAAACTAGCCTTGTATTTATCAAGGGTTCCATCAACCTTATACTTAACGTTATAAACCCATTTGCAGCCTATGAGTTTCTTCCCATGCAGAAGATCTAAAAGCTCCCAAGTGTGATTCTGCATGAGACATTGATGTTCAGCTTTCATAGCCTGTTCCCACTCAGGTGTGCCTTTAGCCTCTGTTTATGTCTGAGGCTCTGAAATGCTATGAAGGTTGGCCATAAGAGTAAAATTCACTGTATGTTGCTGTTTGCTCTTATTCCGAGCAAATCTACCCTCTAGTAACTCATCATCAGGAAGAGCACCAATCGTCGAAGTCCACCATTTAGGCCGAAGAGTAGATGAACCAATATCGGAATCAGGAGGAACAACCTCTACTAGATCAGCTAGAACTGACATATCTGGAAGAACATCCAGATCTTGTTGAATAGGGGTTGGTGGTGGAAGCAACTGCTGAGGTGCCTGCACCTCTGTGGAATCCCTCCCATAAAGTGGACCAAGTGGAGATAAACACCCAAATCAAAATATTTCTAAGGTTGAACCTCAAAACAAACAAGAGAAGACTGATAGAAGAGCCCACAATTCTCAACAACCACGACATCACAACTAAAGATTAGATGATCAATGTTTGCATCTATCAATCTATATGCCTTATGGTTCTCACTATAACCTATAAACATGAGTTTCTAACTCTTGGAATCCAACTTAGTGCACTGAGCATCAGGAATCCAAACATGAGCGGTGGAGCCAAAAACCTTCAGGTGACTAATGTTCGGCTTACGTCTAGACCAAGCTTCTTCAAGAGTCACCTGAAGGTGTGGTAAATTGGCGCTTTATGCCATGTGCAACACAGAATGTGGAGAAATCTTTGGAACAAAATTTCTCCCCATTATCAAACCTAAGAGTAATAATAGAAGAACTAGACTCTTTTTCTACCAAGGCCTAAAACTACTGAAATATGCTAAACACCTCTGATTTAAGCTTCAAAAAATACACCCACATCTTTATGCTGAAATCATCAACAAAAAACAAAAAATACCTGGATCCAATAACGGAAGGCGTGTGCATTGGACCACATACATCAACGTAGACCAACTATAAAACCCTTGAAGCCCTCCATGAGTCGCCATCGGAGAAAGGAGTCCAATGTTGCTTTCCAACCTAACAAGCCTCACAAACTCCATGAGTTTGAGTCTGAATCGCAAGTAGACCACCAACGAGATCATCTCATGATAACTGAGAGAGATAGTGCATGTTCAGGTGCCCATAATGCTAATGCCAGAGACTGTTGATAGAAGTGTTCCTAGCTGCCATAGCGTGTTCTTGAGAATCACCAAAATCGACAAGTCTATAAAGACCATGATCCTCAAGTCCCTGAATGACTATAGTTCATGTCTCTCTATCAACAATACTGCATGTATGCATATTGAAGACGATGTCCAACTAAGGAGAGTGTGTCATAATCTGACTTACAAAAAGTAAGTTCAACTCCATGCCAGAAACAAAGTATACATCGAGAAATATCAAATTTCTCCCACCAGACTGAATATGAACGTTGCCCTTGCTGACAACAGTATACTCTTCACCTCCTCCAAAGATAACTGAATCTCTAAAAGGCATGTATTGAATGAACCAATCCTGAGATGCGTGAAATGGCGTGAAGCACCAGAGTCAATGTACCAATTAGAAGTGTTTACAGGATCTGTTGGACTCTTTTCCATGAATGCAAAGAAGGCAGACTCCTTCTGCTCAGTGTGCTCCGCCACATGTACTTTTGGTTTAGACTCTCCTTGCTTGCCTTGTTCAAAGGCCAAGCATTTTCGGCAATCCTTCTTCATGTGGCCAAACCTATGACAATAATTGCACTGAATATTCTTTGACTTCGAAGAATCTGCAGATTGCCCCTGATTGTGCTGTTGAAAGGACGAAGGCTTGCCCTTATTCTTCTGAAATGTCTTTGCAGGGAATGCCTGCACTGAAGAGGATGAAGTGGCACTAGTACCAAACTGTTGTTTCCAACGATTCTGCTATAGAAGTTTGTTGTAGAGATCTGGAAACGTCAAGTCAACATTAGTCGCTGTAATGTTGAGCATCTCAATAAAGTGCTCATACGGATGTAGTAAACTCTTCAGAGTGATCACCACCATATCTTATTCCTCCATTTTCCAACCAATAGCCTCGAGTTGATCTCGAATGTCCTTGATCCTGGTCAAGTGTTCCTGTAGAGGTGTATTCTCATCCATGACGATGGAAAACAACATGTTCTTCAGAAAGAACGCACGAATCTTGTCAAAAGTCTCATGAAGATCTTTCAGAAGATCCCAAATATCCTTCGCTGATTTACCTGAAGGAACCTAAGGTAACTAGTCATCAATGACTAATAACTTTGAGTATTGTTGATGCGTGTTTTATGACACACCAAACATCAGAATAAAATGCCCAAAGACACTCTATCCTCTCTTGAAAAACCACCGCGTATGCTAAGATTGTGAGAAGATCATATGGCGATTCCAAGGTTTCTTTAGTCGGGTCTCGACGTGTGGATAAGCTCAATGGCCGTTGTGATTTGCTGGTAATGAACAAGGGGACTTACGTAAAATCTTCACAAGTTCAGGACTTAGGAAATTTATAGTTGAAGGCTCTCAATTAGGACTTTCAAGGTGGATCTCAAAAAAATGGCAAAAAGGTAGGGTTCAGAGAATCTAGTCTAAGCCTAAGAACTCAAGAGACAGTAAGGACTCGGTGAAGAGAAATAAACCACACTTTGTTTCGCCTCCTGTTGGACAACATATGCAAAATGGGTGCAATCTTCAAGGGGTTTGTGAGAATAATTTTCAAACCTCGAATGAGGCTGAAGTTAAGCTTCCACGATTAAGAGCTCAGGCTAACTTTACAAATCGAATGCAAATCATCCATTCGAAAAAAGTATGAGCTACACTTCACCATTGAATCAATACGATCAATATTTCATTCAATTAACCAACTTTCAAAGCAAATTCTATCTAATCTAACTTTAACTTTAATCTATGGTGGAAGAAGATATGCAACCTCGCTTACTATTTGATAATAAGAAGTTATTCAAGGCAAATCATGCTCAAGAGCTTTTATTATTCGAAATAGTCTCAGTGCAACAATACACATTCTGTCTCCACACCAATGAAAATGAGAGAGCACTAGTTTATATAGAGCTCCAAAAATGAAATGAAGGGCCGAGATTAAAGCAAGATTAACGGCCAAGATTATTACAACCAAACCCTAATTAGGGTTTCCCAAAATAACAAGAGTTATCCGTCAGAAATCAATCAGAAAAGTGGCAGTTCCAGCTATAATCTAGGAGAGGCGTCCTTATCCTTCTGAATAGCATTGTGCTTAGCGAATCTGGACACTACTGCAATGACCTCGTCCATTGTGACAGGCGGCAACATGCTGATCCGGAATTCAAGTCCGTCCAACTTCTCAGCACATCTAGCAAAAGTACCTTCCCAATCTGCCTCCTGCTTCTCAAAATCCTTTCGAATGGATGAGAGTCTTGCCACTCTCGCAAAGTCTTGTCTCAAGAATGGTCCAATTGTCGAAAAGAAAGTTTCTCGAACTTTATGCTTCAATCTCTCCAACTACATGTCGTTCTCCCGGACGACTTCACGGTCGAACACTTCTGTAGTTATCATGCAGATCTTCTCCTGGACTTTCCTGACCTGTTCTTCAATTCCAAGCCCATCTACTCTCGCCTTCTCCAAGACTTCTTCTCGTATTGTCACTGCCCAAAACCAGTGATGAAAATCATATGCTGCCCCTGCAGCAATCACCTTTTTATCAACTAACTCCTCCCTTGGAGTGCTCTTCAAGAATCTAAGGCTTGGAATAAGCCTTTCCTGCATATCCGAGATACCTTCCCATGCCTCTACCATATCCATCAGTCTGGAAAGAAATGAAGAGGTTCGTCCATAGGCCAGTGCCAACTTCTCCATGAACAATGCCGCTTCCATGCCTTCACCCGCCATCCAGTCCTGAGCTTCCCTGGCCGTCACCATTCCGTGCTCGACATCCTTAGTTACCTCCTGTGATGAATCGAGGAGAGGAGGAACAATTGCATTGCCCTGATCAAGTGGCTGGATCAAATGCTGTATATATTCTTTGAGACGTTTGACCTCCTTTTTATACTCCCTCTTCTTGGTCACTTCCTTTTCCAGTCTCGCTTTAATGGTCGAGACGGAATTATCCAACTCCTCTACTTCTTGACCTTTCAAGGTCGGGCCAAGGTCAACAGTGGTTATAGCATACTCCTGAGGAGTGATTTCGTCCTATGGCTTATCCACCGTAGGTACTGCAATGTGCACGGAACGGTTGCCTGTCTCGTTCCTCTGAATGGTGGAGAACTTCTTGGCGGGCTTCTTGACTGCGACCTGCTCTAATCTTGCCAAGAAATCAGCAGTATCATCCTCTTCTTCTTGTTGAGCCTCAGCAGGCACCTGAACTTTCATCCTTTCTAACAGCCAGTCTGGAATGGTCGACTGTTCAATGCCATCCTCTACCTGAACCTCTTCCTCGTTTGGAACATCCATAACTTCCCTGAGAGCGGAAATCATTCCCTCCTCGAAGTCATTATTCCGGGCTTCTATGTCATTGTCTGAACCTAAGATTTCTGTGCCTGTTGGTGACGCAAGCTCTTCATCATCTAGTTGAATAGGTTCATCGTTTACTTCCTGAGCTGCAAGAGGTTCGAGCATTTCAACCAAGGAGTCGTCTATGGTAGCCACAAATTGGTCAATGTTCCTGGATGTGGCAGAACAAGAAGGTTCTCCCTTATGCCTCTTGGAAACAGGTTCAGCACTTGGCATTATTTCTTTTCTTTTCTCTCCAATTCCGACTAAGTCCTGATGGGATGCACCAGCATTAGAAGAATATGACTCTAATTCGCTCATCAGATCATAAGTGAGTGTGATTCCTTTCTGTCTCAACTCCTGGACATGATAATCAACCCGCCACTGAGAATACTTAATCACTGGCCTCATTAGAGTGGCCAGGTCTGCGTGCTCTGGTTCTAACCATTTCACCGGAGGGAGAGGTCGGCTTTCCTCAAAGCGTGGCTGGACGTGGTTTCCATCATCTTGTAGCTGGTCGGGCACTCGGCAAAACTCAATTGCCCTCATGAAATCTAGTGGCATCCTGGACCACATTTTCCGCCTGACTTCGTACTCATCTGCAGCATTTGCCCAGAAATCCTCCAATTCCATCCTGTGCTTGTACTTTCTTCCTTCCACTGTCCGAATGTTATGATGGGGGTCATAGTTGACCCTGGACTTGTAGGCCGTGAAAGGATACCATTGGATTTCCAACCTTGCTCTCTCAGCTACCTGTGCTGATGGACAGTACTCTAACATGTTCCCGATGAAGAATGGGAATGTGACGGACGCCTTCTTGGTCGGCCTCTAAATATTCTGGTACTCTTCTAATTGTCTCAAAACCTCGAGCAATATCATCCGATTAGTCGGATAGATAGGCAATTTATAGGGATTTCCAGTAAATCCCTGGATCCTGATATATGTAAATTTAGGGAACTGGATGAACCAAGACCCATATTTGCTGATAAGACTTTTTGCTTCATGGCTCAGCCTTTGGTACACTCCTCCTTGAAGCTTTCTGGTAATGTGCATTAGGAAGGCATCATGCACCCTCCTGAAATGAGTCTTCTCCTTCAATTGGAGCTGAGGATAACAGTCGTAAGGCCTGAGCTCGTTCTCCCCATTGCCAATTCTGCCCTTGCAGATCAACCCCGGATACTTGTATGATCTGGCCAACAGATATACAACATATGAACTCATGTGAAAAGACTTAGTCTCTTCTAGGTTGATCAGCTGCTCATGGAGGTTGTCACTTATCATCCGTGACCAATTGAACATCTTGACCCCAGAGGTGACCTCATCTATAAAATAGTACATCCAACTCTCGAAGAAGGCGCCTTGCGGGTTACCAGCTATTCTGTTTAGCATCAGCACAATATCCCCGAAATCTTCCTTGAAGTCCGTCCGGCGAGGCCTCTTGGGCAACTTCTTGATTGATGGCTTCGGCTTGTCCATCCACACCTTGTTGACTGTTGTGGCGCACAGATCTGGCTAACTGTCATATAATCTTTTAGCTTCTTCCTTGGTCTTGTAGATCGTTCGTGAATGTTCCGGGATACCGAAGGTCTCCTGGATCGCAACTTCGCCCAAGTGTGCCAAGACTCTTCCATCGGGTGCGATGATTTGTCTCTTCTGAGCGTCATAATGGAGAGCACACTCCACCATCAACTCCGCACAATCCATTGCCGGTGGGAATCCAGCTGCTTGGAATATCCCGTTTCTGACCATCCGTCTGGCTATTGCAGTGGGAAGTCCCTTCTGTCCGTACACTCTTTTCTTAAATTCATCAAAATCAACGTGTCCGAGATTAGTGTCCACGACATTCTTCCACTTTGAAATGACCTTGGTCTCTCTCTGGGCACCCTTGCTGGCAAACTTCATTTTCAACTTCTTTGGTGGTTCGCCTGTCGTGATCGTCAACCTGCAGTCATAAAATTAACATTAATACAAAAGACTTTTTTTAAACAATTAAATCCCGTGCCTTGGATTCGAAAATTGACTTTCAGCTGTTTAAATAATTAAATTGCTGCGAAAAAGCAAGCTAAAAGTGACTTGGATGAAATTGAAAATCTTGCCCAAACTTCGTCAAGACGAAAGGACATAAAAGAGATAGCAAATTTATTTGACCAAACATCAAACCTCAGTGAAGAACCGTTAAATGCAAATCAGATTTAAAAAATCTGATTTTTTTTGAAAAGTGCGCCCCTCTTCAAGAAGAATTCAGCTTCGAATAAATCTCTTTCTTCTTTCCTACGAAAAAATTTTCAGCATAACACTACTTCTCTCTCTGGGAAAATTCGACTTTGCCTATTGACGAATCAATTGCCTGATAATTTCGAGAAAGATTAAATTTCTCTTCAGCTGTGTGTGAAGAAATGAGTTGCTGAAACTCATTATAATGCTGAAGGATTGAATTTGATTTAGCAACTGCCATATTCTTTCTCGATCTCAATTTGTTTTCATTTATCCAAACAGGCAAGTTTCCTTTTAATTTTCGACAAGAATCAGTCTCGAGCTTATCCGGACAAATCTTACTGATCTTCAAAAATTTGATTTTTCATTTAATGTTTATCTTTGATTTTTCGAATTTTTAAATAAACATTAAATATTTAATTAAATTCATGATGAATTTAATTCTTTTTCTTGTCGGATTTCATCTCTGCTTGGCGTGCTTTATTTTCTTCCAATTCTTGTCTGGCAAATTTGATTTTGTCCAAGGCATTTTTAAATTCCAAATAGTTGAAAATAAATTATTAAAATATTAAAAATATTTTAATTAATTCCAACCCGTTCGTTTTGGACCCATGGCTATCTCGATTTTCCTTCCATTTTCTTGGCTGAGAGTTTATTTTCCAATTTCATCCTCAATTTCGTCTAGCCAAACCAAAATTTAAGCCATTCCGTCGAAAATTTTATTGCCAGATCCCTATTTTTCTTTGCCGAAGCGAGATTTTAAGCTTATTTTGCTCTGCCAAAGTCAAATATTTCCTTGCTCAGTCGAATTTTCCTAGGTAAAATCCTTGTCCGAATGTCTTCGTTGGGCGAATTTCCTTGACGTCTGACATATTCTTCCTCCTTCTGGCCAAGGACGATCCTTCATCTCTCCCTGCCTTGTGCATTTTTCTTCGGCCAAAGTTGACAATTTCTTCGCATTTTCTCCATACTTAGGCAAATTTTATCTCTTTTCTACCTTTGTGTTAGGCACATTCCGTTTAGTTCTTAGCCAAATCCTGATATTCTTTAGCACGTGTCCTTTCAAACTTGGCATTTGACCTCTCGAAAGTGTCATACTTCCTAGCCAAAATCCTCATTTTTCATCCTTTAGCCTCCATACTTAGGCAGATATTCGAACCTTTTCTTGGACTTGTCATTAACACTTAGTCAAAAATCATTCTTTTCCATCTTAGGCGGACTTCTTTGATATTTTAGACAAGTGTGGCAGACTTTGCCTTAGCTTTGGACAAGCATTTTTGGATGTCCCACCTTTCTAGGGCGGACTTCTTAGCTTCTTAGCATTTGCCTAAACATTTTATCTCTTTGAAAATGATTTCCCACCTTTCTAGGCCCCCATACTTAACCAAATTTCGAAATTCTCTTTAGCTGGGCGCCAACACTTAGCAAAATTTTGATTTTTTTTCACTTTACATGTCTAGGCGGACTTTGGAAGGGTCAAGGATGTCAAGGGCGGACTTTAAGACTCTTTTGGACATCCCTTTGTGCATGGCGGACTTTCAAGGGGTCAAGGACAAGGATGGCGGACTTTAGAGCTGTCAAGGATATGTCTTCCAGTATGTATGGCGGACTTCAAGACCTTTTTGGACGTCCCTCTAGTGGATGGCGGACTTCAAGACTCTTTTGACATACTTTCTTGCACCTGGCGGACTTTGGAGGGTGTTAGGATATGCTTTCAAGATGCAAGGGCGGACTTTGAAGGATGTAAGGATGAGCATGCTTTATGCTGGGCGGACTTTGGAAGATCCAAGGACATGCAGGGCGGACTTCAAGACTTCCTAGGATGAGCTTCCTTGCAGCATGGCGGACTCCATGACCTTCTTGACATTTCTTCATCCTCTCTTCTCATTTTCCATGGCGAATTTCAGCCTTGAACAGATTTTCTTCATGAATCTCATCTCTTTTGAGTTGATTTTGAACTGATTTTGCTTCAGATCTGACTGATTTTTCCAGATTTCGAATGTTTTTGGTCTGATTTTTCATGCCTTTTGAACTTTTTTTTCCAGATTTTTCAATAATTTTTCAATTTTTCTCTTTGATTTTCTGAGAGTTCTATTGAGTTTTTCGAACTTCTGAGTGCGTTTTCAGAACTCGGGACCTTTCTAAAAATAGAAACTTTCCAAAAATAGAAAAAGCAAACCCTAAAAAATAGGGAACCTTGTTTGGTCCGAAAATGCCAAAAATGAAAAATCGAAAAAGCAACTTTCCCTAAAAAGTAGGAAGTCTCAGAATTGGCCAAATTCACAGTCGATCTTCGTCTCCTGGGCCTTCTGAGCGCTTCCATGACGTCTACGCACTGATTCAAGCATGAATTCCTGACTCGGCTCGGGTAACTCTCAGCAAACTAACCTGAAACTCTTGGCAAAGTGATCTCTCGTAACCGTTGCAAGGAGACAGAACCCTAAAAACTAGCAAGCAACTGGGGGTCCCCATCAACGATGGGGCGATGTGTGAAAAGGTCACAACAAGTATAACGGCTTCCTGATCTTTCTCATCAAACTTCACCTAATCCTTATCAACTGTGAGAGGTCGTGTCATGGTGCCCACAACAATCTGGTCAAGACATCGATACTCAAATATCGCTATCATATGCTGCTTCCATGTGTTGTAGTTGCGACCGTTGAACTTCTAACAGTTGTCCAACATGATGTTGGTCAAAGAGACCATGCTTCATGCTTTTCAAGGCACAAAAAACAAATATGACACAAGTTGATAGACGGCACAAAATTCGAGACAACACACCTTGAAACTAGGAAGAAATCCAAACATGGATTTCGAAGCACAAAAAAGAATTTCTGCAAATTGAAAACACAAATGCTTAGGTACAAAAAAATACCTAAAATCAAGACAAATTCATTGCCACAAATTCCAAGGCACGAATTTCGACACACCCAGAAAGATCTGACGACAACCCAAAAATCCTCTCGAAAATCCAAAAAGAATTGGGAATCTGAAAAAAATTCGCCTTCAAACAGAGGATTTATTTTTCAAACCCTAGCCGATTTTTTGAAAATTTTAAAAATTGTCCAGAAACGGCTAAAAATCGTGCCCAAAACAGATGAAACATAGAACCCTAGCCACAACACCAAAAATGTAAGAGACCAGGTCTCTCTCAACCCCAACCACTGACGGAGATGCAATTTTTTTGTTTGTTTTGATGTTTTTGTAGTTTTTTTGTGGTTTTTGCAATATAAAGAAATGGTGCGATTTTGCATAAAATGCTTCTAAAATTTATAATAAATTCAGGATTGCAATTCTGAAGTAAATGAACTCTTAAACTGATGCCAAATGACTATTTATCTTGCAGATTGATTACAATAATGGATCTATGATATACGAGTAAAAAGGAAAACATGCATGGTAAAAAACAATTGATAAAATGATTAAGAAACCTGGTATTTTATTGCAGCGATGCAATAACCAGTTGTAAAATTCAATGTGCATAGTAGACAAAGATTTCCAGCTACGAATTGATCACAAATGCCTCCAAGGAATGTGCGACCTCAAAGGAAGTGAAAACGACATAAAAGGCAAGGCATTTTGAGCTTAGATCCACACGCCTACCAGCTGAAATGGTACGGCCATGGCAGCGACAAGGATGCCATACAACTGAATGAAGGAAGACCTGAGACCTGGCTAATGATAATTGAAATTGATTTCCCTTGAATAAATAAATTCTTCTTCAAACCCTTACTTATTTTCTTTTGTAGGCACAAATGTAACTTTTGAACAAAGCTACCTTGTTAGCAAGCTTCAGCTGATCTTTCACAACCTCAGTATGCTTGATTCTGAAGAGTTGACGTTCTCGAAAACCTGATTGCAAAAACTCTTGTTTCTCCAACTCCAAATGTTCTCAGAGAGAAAAGACAAAATTTGAATAATCATATCATAATGAGTTTTATTCTGTCTTTGAGAAATATATAATCTCTCTCAAAAGTTCGACCCCCTCAAAAAAAGCAATTATATAAGCATTTAATAATATTAAATTCGCCCTTAAGTCTTTTATTAAATTATCATTAAAGTGGCGTCCCTTTTCTCCATGACTAATTAATACTCATTAATTAATAATCGCCTCTTTTAATATAAAGTATTAAATACTTTATATTATTCCATCAATAATTCAATATTTCATTAATTGACTTTATAATACAAAGTCACAACATTAATTATTCTCCAAATATCATTAAATGCTCAAATATTCACTGTTTGTTCACCAAACTGTCAAACTGGGTCGAAACTGAGATAACTAGCTAAGCCAGGTGCCCTGCCAGAAATAGTAACCCCTGTTGGCCTGACTTACTATAAATAGTAAGTGCCTGAATATCACTCTGTAAGTCTCTGCAAAGGCCCAAACCTGAATCACTGATGGGGTAATGTCACAAAACTCAGGATCACTGCCAAAAGCAACCCTCTAATCACATATGTCAGCCTACAAGGGTCTGAATGATAGGCTAACCCCTCAAACACCTGAACTGCCTAGGAAGGGGACATTACAAGAAATACAAAAAATGGCCCACGATTTCAAAAAAATGCAGGAAAACATGGGAAAAATGGAGTTGAAAATCGTGTCTAGCAGAGAAGAAATCCACGGATGAGCTAGGACAAAAAATACGTCCTCAACAAAGCTAAAAATCACAGCCAAAGATTATCAGAAAAATGAAACCAAACTATAGCAAAAATTTGTGGCCAGAATGAAGACAAAATCGCAACCCTACTCAAAAAAATCGTGGTACAAAATCACAACTCAAAAGCTTGAAATCACGATTTTATTCTGCAAAAATGTACATTTAATACTGAAAAAAAAACGCGCCCAAAGACCAAAATAACACGGCCTGCAGTAAAACGCGTCTCGTGGGCAGGAATAGAGTTGCGCATCTTCATAAAACACGACTAACAAAGCCACGAACAGATCGCGCAGGGAAAACTGAGAAACGCGACCACTAAAATGCAAAAACGCAGCCTGGAATGAGGTCGCGCGACCACACAGCAAAGTTTGAGTGCCGAAGAAAGAGACGTGAGTAGATCCCACGAACCGCCAAAAAAATTCAAATTATAGCTTTAATAAAAAATCCATGAAAATATTTCCTTTAGAAAACAATCTAAAAAAATAATGGCACCCAAAATAAATCTGCTCTAATACCATGTAAATTTGGTAAAATAATGAGATGTATTACTAACATAAGAGCCTTGCTCTTATAGAATTTACAAACCCTACAAATTAGGGAGTATCAGTAATTAACTACAAATAGTTAACTATACACTACGAATAGTTACAAACAGATAACTAAGAGTTACAACTAGATACAAAGGATAGTGACCATTAATAGGTAATATATTATTTTAATACTTTTTACTTTGACTTTTACACTTTTCAAGAGCATATTGAGAGTTTCATTTACATCAGTGAGGGCCAAACTGAGGGTGGTTTCAGGGGAGTTTCAGCCTTGTTTTGACAACAAGCTTTGCTAGTTAAGATAGTTCGAGGAGCAAAGTATGAGGATCATCACTTAGGTTGATACAAGAGCCACTCTTTTATAGGATAGGCTGAAAGAGAGTTGAAGTAGACTCTAAATTGGCAGAGAGATACCCACCAACACCGAGAAGCTGACCATTCTTAGTAACCAAATCAACAAGATTATTTAATTTTAAGGAGATGAGTAATTAATGAACTTAGCACTTTGGAGACCAGAAAAAAAGCAAAATAGGCAATTGTATACGACTTAATGTTACCAATGTGGGGAATCACTGTACATGTCAAATTAATACCCGACAATATAGCACACACAAACAACATCACTCTTATATTCCTCGTGAAAGATAACAACAGCTTGAATTTCATTGCAAGCAGCTTTATATTGAGAGCTATTGATATTCATCTTTCTTGTTGAGAAGGAACTTTTTCTCTTTCTGAAGAATGTTTGTAAAGCTTTGTAGTGGATTGTAAAACTTATGCAAAAACAAAAGAGAAGATTAATATTTATAGCCTTCTTTATGACCCTAAAAGTTTTCCTTTCCACAATGAGGGTTTGCAAAAGTGGTTTCCAAAAAAGACCATTAAAAATAAAGCATCTCTTAAAACATTTACTTAAATAATGAATAAATAGATGCATCTACTTTGTGAGACATCCATTTAGGGCATTAAGAATGTCAAAGACATTCCTTGAGGAAGATGGCCCTGTGACACCATCCTATTGTGAAAAGAAAGAAGCAAAGAGGTGGCGAAATCGATGTGTATGGAGAAAACAATAATATCATCATTTTTCCGATCAACCCAAAGCCAAAAATTCACTAATACAACATTGTAGAAGTGGTTGAAAAGTTTTGTACTCACCAAGATAATGAAATTACATGAGAAGGAGATAATGCGTGATAGCACTCTCAAGAAATTTAGCAAATATTCCCAATCTCGTTGAAGCACTTTTACACCGCCTTTTAAAAGGCATGACCTGCCGTTTCAACCCCTCAAAGAATTCTTTGATTCCACAACATGAGAAAGTGAACCATATAAACCACCCTAGCTCACTATTTTTTTCATAATCTTTCCTTAGTTCAGGTGAATATATTGTAATGGAATTTTAGATTGGTCTAGTCAAATCTTGATCAAACTATATGCACCAAAACTTAATATAATATTTTTAATTTGTAATTTGCCACTAGACTTCAGTAAATGAATAGATTTCACTAAATGAATGAGGTTCATAAAATCGAACACACTGGCCTGCCACCAACAAGTCATTGAATTTCATCTATGTATTAAATAGGATTGACTTGTTTCCCAAGTTTTCCAAGAAACAAAGTAATTGGAAAGCGTTTTTGATGCTGCTAACAAGGATACACATGATATTCTATAATTCAGTCCCAATAAAAATTGATATCACCCCTTCAACACCCATCATCTCTCACTTTCTCTCACATGTAACCAAAACTCAGCATAAGGTTAATCATTCATGCAGTAAACAATCACCTTTAACATCAAATCAAAAACAAAATGATTCCATTTGCTTCTACTTCATTGCTATTCAAATTAGGGCATGCCCTTACAGAACTAATTCTACCCTCATTAAGAGCTTTGAATCACAAACAACATGGTCATGCTCTCTGACACTCTACAAATAGAGAAATATAATTGTAATCTGTGCCACATCAGGATGGGTGACTTTCAACAGGTCCTGTCATTGTGATACATTTCAGCATGGTTGAAGAGCCATATCACATACAAGATAACCGTGTCAACCTGTTCCTTCAAAGTAGTGGTCTTGTATTCCAGACATCAAAACAAATTCACAGCGCTTAAGTGTGGATTTAGCTTAGAAATCCAACTCAATAGGATGATGATCAGAAAGAGTAAAATGTAAAACCTAAACAACATTATTATTCAAAGCAAGGACAAGCCCAAAGAAACTTACTGTCTTATTTGCAAGCAAAGAATGGATCAACAACATTTCTTTTCCATTTTAACTTAGACTAAAAATCAGCTCATTTCCTTTCTAGTCAAATTTGCAACCCCTCAATTTGTCCTCTTTATTTTCCAACTTATAAAATTCACCCCCTAGGAACCAAGGGATGTCTTGATGATAAAGTGCCATCCAATTCCGCAAACCAGACCTACCTCTATGATCATTATGAGCATAAACCAAGCAAATACCAAAAGTCTTCTCTTAACGAGATAGCATAAACCAAACAGCCATATTACTAAGAAAAGTCCCTAACTGAAGAACGGAGTTAGACCAGAGTGGGTTAACCAAGATAGAAGCTCTCCACTTACCTTTCTCATGCTTGGTAGAAAAGCAAAGAGCAGCAAGTGAAAAAACATGATGCACAATCCAGCCCAAATCCCATAGATTTAACTTCTTGCAGAAGAAGAATGTCCAAGCCCTGCCCAGAGTTACAAAAGGGCCTCACCCCAAACCTTCTATCCCAGGTTTCTATCCCTCTAACATTCCAACAAACAACCTTCATACTGTAATTTTGAATATTCACTTCTACACTTGGCCTAAGTTTGACTCCTAATTATTTTTTTTCATTAACAAAAAATATATGCAAAAATATTAACCACAAATGAACATTGAATATTGTGATAATTAAATACCCAGTATTCATTCCATAACGCTCCTGCAGCTTTTGTTCAGAAAATTGCAACAAGTCTCCAACTGTTTTAACACCAAGATCACTCTCTAAGGAGCTCCCAAGTTTACCTCCCAGTTGTTTCCTGTCAAAAAAGTCAGCAGCATAAATTGAAGATAGAAGCCTCCCTGTATGAATAATCAAATAAGAGATTATCTATTATCAACAGAAACTGCACAGGTACCATTAGACAATATTCTTTAAGATTATTTTTCTAAGGAGCTCACAAAATTCTAAGAACCCTGCTTTCATTACACTTCACATTCATGGCTTGAAACTTCCTTCCAATATTTAATTTTATTCTAACAATAGCCATCAATTAATTCAAACAATAAAACATAAACAGTAAACTTCAAACCTCTTAGTGTCAACTAGAGATTACATTTTTTTCACTGGCAGAGATGCAAGTAAATCCGGCACACATGCACCAGGTACAATGGTCTGCTGTGCAGGCTTATGCATTCCACTTGCAAGTTTTGCCAACATCTGCAGGTAATGAACCAAGGTCACAAGCCCTATCAATACTGACAAACAAAAAGCATCCAATTCAATCAGTTAACATACAAATTGAGAACATCTCCCAAAAAAGCTTTTACAGTAGGTAAACAATATCAACAATATGGAATAAAAAGAAATAGAACAGCAAAGTATGCCCTACAATCAGTTACATGATCATCAGTGTAAGAAAGGTAGAAGACAGATATTATAGAAGTAGAATTCCACTATCATATATCACTATGGTGTACAGAGCTGTTCATGGTACTGTCAACGCTGTAGTATGGAAAGACAAAGCAGCAATAAAAATGCTGAAAAATTTCCCTTCAACTACTCATACTCGCTAGTTAAAAGTTCACACTTTTTGTTTACCTTTGCTAGCAGACAAACTGCATGTGTACCGTGAAGCTGAGACATTTTGCCTCCATTCTCCAACTCTACCTTCTGTCTTTCAAACTCCACCTTCTGCTCTTCCCAGTCCACATTAAATTGCCACCATTCAACTTCCTTCTCTGCAACTTTACTAAATCCATCTCACAAGCCATGACCTTGGACTTCCACTCTATTAACATCGAATCATGTTGTTTATTTTCTTCTTCCCACTATTTCATGGAATTAGCCAATGGTGTGCCCTTTTTCTTTAATTGTTTATTTCCCTTTGTGAGCATTCAAAACATCCCTCTCTGCAATCAGCTCGGTATCTCTCTTCTCTATTTGGTTTTGAAGCATTCCTGCCATTTGTACCTTCTGTTGCACAGATTTGTCTTCTCTCTAACTTCTTCTAGCTCTGGCAAAGTACTCCTGTGCATGTTTCCCTATATAAATCAATTACTCAAAACATATTTGAATCACTTCATGATATATCTTTCCCATGATACGTGAGAAAGGCAAACAGAGCTAAGAGGCAAACTCAAATGGAGAGAGCAAGGCTTGCTATGCTATTAATTATTCAACCAGCAAAATCAAATGTGTGAATACATCAACTGAGAGAGATAACCAATTGATTCTAAACAAACCTTTATTGCAAGGATATTTTAATTTGCCCTCACTTATTACTAACTTTATAATGCATTTATGATAATTATATTTTCTATTCAAACAGTATTGCTTGCCATCAATAACTTAAGTGCTATACCATGCCAATACTGGATATTGCTCAAATAATCATTCAAACAATCTATCTGATGCAGTGACCACCCACACAGAAATTTTGTATCTTCTCCATCAACATTATAATGCCCCTTTTTAATTAATTAGCTTATGTGGGCCTTGTTAGTGTAGGGTTTTTAATATTTATTTTTCCTACACATTATTAAGCATACTTAGGTTATAGTAGACATTATTTATGTGAGGACACATGGCGTAATCCATCGATTACATGTGTCACTCTCACCCACACATGGGTGGTTGAGTCTCACACCCTCTTTTGGCCTTTTATGCCACCTCACATAACCACTATCTTGTCTCCTTCTGAGTAGGTTATGCCACATGTTTAGCATTTTTCAAGTAGGTATAACTCCCACCTAATTTGGTTATTTGGGAGTTATTATCCCTCTTGGAATTATATGCCCACATTATGCTATATAATCAGCACTCACCTCTCTGTTCTAGCTGGTTCAGATGAGTTCATATCAGCTCAATCAATGCAAGGGAGTGTTGATTCATATTGTATCATTTTGAGTGGGATAATATCGTTATTCTATTATTGCACCATATTCCAGCAATTCATCCTCTTGCTACTCTCGTGTAGAAGGCTAATCTTCGTTTTACAGGTGATCTTAGAAGCTCGAGTCTATTGGTGACTCTTACATGGTATCAGAGCTCTTGATCTGCAAGCCCCTTCTCGATTTTGGGAGATATTCAGCATTGAGCTTTTGCTAGGTGCATTTTCAGCCATAAAGGACATCGCCATTAAGTCCAGAAGGCTGAACAAATGAATTTTGATATAAAATACTCTATATTTTGGCTTCGGAAAATTTCTAACCATTTTTTGAAGGGTTTGAAGAATCTTGGCGGAAAGACTCCGTACAGATTGTACGAATTCCATACAGCTCTGTACAATGCTTACATCGGCATTGTACCTCCCTACATCATTAGGAATTCTATGCTTATTATCTACTGGGTAATAAATTTATTTGGTTTTAAAAATAAATCATTGTAAATTTTTTTAAAAAAAAATCAAATAAAAAATTTTTGGGTACCTTGGGTACCGACAGACCTGCAAAGGTTGTCAGCCTCGTGCCAAGAGGGTACGTAGGTAGTAGGTACCCATAGGGCCCCACGCCCCTTAGAGACCGCACTTAAAAGGTCATGGTCCCCCCTTTGCTACACAAACCCATAATTAAAGGGGTGGGATGAGCCTCAACCCCCCAAAACAAAAACAAAAACAAAAAAAAATTAATATTTTTTATTTTAATTTAAAAAAAACAAAAAAATTCCTTTAAAATTGCATCTCTACCTGCATTTTTTGCGCCCTCCATACTGCTGCACCACTGTCTCGGCCTCCATGCAATTTTTTAGGTGACCTGCCACATTTGGTGGTATATTTGGCAATTACACCAATTTTAAAGAAGGTTCAAAATTAGCAATATTTTTTCTAAATTTGGTGGACATCTAAACTACCTGGCGAACTTCTGTTTTGGGAGGTCTCCAGATTTAGCAGGATTTTGCCAAATTTGGCAGGGTTGTTTTTTCACAAATTGGGCACCCCTCTCTGTTGGAGTTTTGCATCTTGCACCCGATCTTCAGACGGTCCGTTCTCAGTCATACAGAGGTGTTTTCAATGCAAATTTTTTTATTTGGGGCAGAATTTTGCAACCTTTGCAGTGGTTTAATCAGTTTTTAATCGAGTGATCCGTTTTTTTCCAGAAAATTAGTTTTTTCAGCAGATTTGAAGGATAGTTTTTGTTTTTTTGAACTTCAAACAATTGTAACTTTCACATACGACCTCAGATCAAGGTGGTTCTATTTTTGAAAGTTGATATTTTTCAAGCACTACATATTGGTGCTATTTTGAGGTTTTAATTTTGAGATTAGTTTGTACTTTCAATATTTGAGTCCAATTTTGGACATTGTAAAACTCCAGTTACAATTCCAACATTGTAAACGCATTAAAATATTAAGTGCCACCATCATATTTTTCTGGGGGGGATCATTGATTGAGTAAATTGGGGGGGTGATCTTGTGGTGTTTTGATTGCTTTCATTTCTTTTGCTATATGTTTGTACAATGGGGAAAACTCAAATTGAACTCCTAACTCCATATAATTATGAATCATGGAAAAAATCAATATGGAATTATCTAAGGGAAAAAGGTTGTGCAGGCTATGTAAAAGAATCCATTCCTGAACCTACTGATGCTAATGCTAAGGCAACATGGGAGATCAATCATAAGAGAGATCTTGGTTACATTTGTTCACTAGTCTCTTCTGATTTACAATTTCATCTTGAATCATGCAAGACACCTAAGGAGGCTTGGGAGACTTTTGAAAAATTGTATGGTAAAATTGATAAGATTAGGGTTTATCAGATTGATAATTGTTTGACGAATCTTGATCCAAAAAATTTCAACCACATCCAAGACTATATCTCCAAGATTAAGCAACTAAGAACACAGCTAAAGAATTGCAAGATTACTAAGGAGGATTTAAAGTTGATTTTCAATGTGTTATCCAAGCTTGGTCCTGAGTATTCCGTGTTTGTTTCTAGCTTTCACACCAATAGGATTTCTATGGGAGCTGCATATGTTGAGCCTACTTTTGATGCATTTTCAGAACTTCTAATCCAAGAGGAGTTGAAGCTGATTCAAATGGGTCTTATCAAGACTTCCAAGTCACAAGCATTGGTGGCTAGTGAGCCTAAGGTACAAAAAGAAATAGGGAATCTTGATCAGAAACAAAAGAAGAAAAAGAACAAGCCACAAAGAATTTGAATCCTCTTCCTCAAAGGGGGAATCATCTAAAAAGGAAAAGCCCACATGTGCATATTGCGAGAAATTTGGACATGATGAACATCAGTGCTATTTAAAACAAATAGATGAGTTGAAGTATCTTTTAACAAAGAATAAAATCAATTTACCTTCAACTATTTCAAAGTATTCATCATCTTCTTCTAAACCAAATTCAGAGAAACAAAAGGGGAAAGCACTTGTTGCCATTGCAAATTTTGTGTCAGGGAGATGGATTCTTGATTCTAGAGCTTCACATCACATGGCTTCATCACAGAGTATGTTCTCTTCATTTGAGACTTGTTCGTCACCAAACATCTTGATGGCTAACAACATATATATGCGTGTTTGTGGGAAAGTGTAAAGAACCGGACCAATTTTTTTTTTTTTCACAATTGATTACAATGCAACACGCACCCGTTAAGGTTAGCACAAACCAAAACGATGCGGAAAGTAACTCTAACCAGAATGTACACCAGGATCCCGATGTGGGCAAGGTGTGAGCATTGGTCAGAGGATCTATGCAATGCAAACTGAAAGGAACTCTAACCAAGAATGGCGCTGAGAGATGGCGAGCATATGGTCAGAGGATCAATGCATGAAGACAGAATGTAACCCTAACCAAGAATGGCGCCGTTGGGAGGCGAGCATATGGTCAGAGGGTCCCTAGACTATTCAACTGAAAGCAAATAGGCGGCAAGCCAGCCTCTTCCACTTATTCAGTGGGAATTACAATCCAATGAAATGAGAGAAAGAGCAGAAATACTGTTAGTACTACTAACAGCTTACAAGATATCAAAAAGATCACTTGAATCAGGAGTATTTTCAAATATTCATTGCTGCAAATGTGTAGAATGTTTTCAATGGCAGAATACAACTTTCAATGCTCGTTCACTAACCAAGAGACAATTCCCTTAGTTCTGATTTATCAGATCTGCACATCAAATGGGTGAAATCTGCAAACCAACCTTCACTCAAATGTTCATATCTCACTCTAAACACAACCAATTGACATGAAATCAAGTGCTAACCAATCTATGAATGATGGCGCCCAAGATGATTGCCCAAAACCACTCCAAACAACCTCACATTAATTTGCACAAACTCCAATGACATAGCAGAATGGTACGGCCCTCATAAGGGGGCGATTTCACTAAATAAAATCAAATACAGCAGATAAAAATCTATAAGTTTGCAAGGTGGGTCGCCCCAAGTGGACAAGATGATAAGATGAATACCCAGAACAATATCTTTTTGGCTTTTTGATTTATGAATGAAAACTACCTACAGCTATGCAACATCAGCAACTCTGAAACATAACAATTTACTTGAATAACATCAACTAAGTGCAATAGAACTCAACTACAATGCAAACAACCAATTACAGCTAACCTCTCAACTAGTTGCTATCTTTCAAGCAAGAAGATGAGCCAATGCTAGGAGGTGTGCTTTCCTCGAAGCGAGTGCCTGAAGACAATCCAGCAGCATAACGGTGTAGTAGACAAAAGATCCCAAATGAAGAGCTGAGGCCGAGTTAAATAGGCAAGAAAGAAACATCTAGAAGCTTCAAGAAGGCGCCCAAACCCTAATTTTCAAATTCACCTTTTCCCTCCAAAAGATGGCGACCATTTTTACTTTTTGAATATTTCACATTTTAAAATAAAGTCAATCCCTCAAGTAGGCGTCCCTTTCAAATGAGCTTAATATTTGACTTTATAAAATATAACTTATCCCCCCATGGCGCCTAGACCCTTAAAGTCCCCCTTCTTAAAAACAACTTAAGTTGTACTTGCTAGGCAAAAGGGGAATATAATATTAAAATATAATATTATAATGAAGATACTTATCTCTCCAAGAATAATGCGCCCAAGGCCAAAACTGAAGTGCCAGCTGAATCCACCGAAGAAGAAGACCAACTGAACTGAACCCAAACTGTCCACTACCAAAAATAGAATTTACTAAAAATAGTAAATTCGCAAAGTTGCCTGGAATGCCAAACTGAACATACCACTACGAAGCTCTCTGAAAACCCAGAAAGAATCCGCAATCAGAATTCCAAACTTCAAGCAGAAACCTCCTCAAAACTAGGAAACCCTAATTTCACCTTTCGCGTAGCCTATGGGTCTCCGGAATAGGCCAACGGTCAACTGAGATGATCACAACTGAGAAGGGGACATTACAGAAAGGATCTATTGACATAGACGAAGCATCATTCAATGATGTCCTTTGTGTTCCTTTATTGTCAACAAATATCCTTTCTATTTATTAGATCACACATAATGGGGAAGGAGAGTTCACACCAAATTCTGTGATTATTCAGGATTTGCATAGCAAAGATATTGTTGCAGTTGGGGAGACAGATCATCAATCTCAAGTATACACCTTCTCACATTTTGCCTATATTGTTCCTTCAATTGACTTACACACTCAAGCATCTAGTGTGAACACCTTTGAGGAGATTTAATATGGTCAAGTGAATCTTGGTATTCTTTCAACTGAGGTTCTAGAGACGTTTTGATATTCCATCTCCTACATCGACTGTTGTTTCTGATGATACTATTACTACTACATCCATGGCTCCTATTGATTCAGAGCAACGGGACATTCAGTGTCTTCCAGACACAGCTACTTGGGATGAGTACTTGATAGACATTGCAAGTTTGTTTTGTGAATCCTATCTTGCAGATTTGGACACAATTGAGTGCGTACATCTTCTCCTTGATGAAGTTGCTTCGTCTTCTTCAGATGTTGAGGGGGAACCTTTTGACCCTCTTGTTCTTTACCAACACGATCATTTCTCACAGTTTGAAATGACTGTGGCTACTATTGAGCAACATTTGGAGGAGGCCCCTTTATCTTCAGAGAAGATATCTTTGTCTTCAAATTTTGTTCTACATCCATCTCAACTAAGTTCTAGATTGTCATCTTTTACAGTGTGGCCTAGAACACCTGATTTGATGGTGACAGCTTTCAACATCGGCATGGGGACACCTAAGCAGAGTTCAGAGACATCATACATTTTCATCATTCTTCCTACATATTCCTTTTAGGAATGGGAAGCTATCCTACGTATGTCCTTGGTTTCCTTTCTTCCTAAGGGGAGGAATATTGTTTGGCGATCTTGGATCATCCTTAGCTTTCTATGTCAAGCATTCACCAACAATACAGGAGATTCTACATTGAGGGGCTACATTGTCTCTCTTCCTCTCTCTTGGGGGGAGTTTTGTCCTACGGGTTTTCTCTTTCTCATCTTTTGAAAGATTTCATCATTGTACATGGGTACCTAACATGGCCTTGTAGCCGAGACCCATCGTTTCATCTTTGCATCCTTTCACCCACCTAAGCTATACTTAAGGTGGGGGTGTTAGTGTAAGTTTTTTAATATTTTATTTTGTTACACATTATTAAGCATACTTAGGTTATAGTAGACATGGTTTATGTGAGGACACATGGCGTAATCCATCGATTACATGTGTCACTCTCACCCACACATGGGTGGTTGAGTCTCACGCCCTCTTTTGGCCTTTTATGCCACCTCACATAACCACTATCTTGTCTCCTTCTAAGTAGGTTATGCCACATTTTTGGCATTTTCCAAGTAGGTATAACTCCCACCTAATTTCGTTATTTGGGAGTTATTACGCCTCTTGGAATTATATGCGCACATTATGCTATGTAATCAGCACTCACCTCTCCCTTCTAGCCGGTTCAAATGAATTCATATCAGCTCAGTCAGTGCAAGGGAGTGTTGATTCATATTGTATCATTTTGAGTGTGATAATATCATTATTTTGTTATTGCAACATATTCCAGCAATTCATCCTCTTGTTGCTCTCATGTAAAAGGCTAATCTTGGTTTTGTAGGTGATCCTAGAAGCTCAAGTCTATTGGTGACTCTTACAAGCCTATCTTTATTTTCAAAATAGGGATATAAAAATATGTTAATAAAGGACATTGTTAAGGGAAATAGAAGTAACAAAAATAATAATAAATAATAGTGAATTTGGGCATGGACTTTTAGAAGGTGTTATAACACCCAACAAACTTGGCAACTTCATGATAGATTCTATGACAGCTCGTTAATGAAGAGTTATAATTTAGCACTCATAACAAAGTGGGGGCTACTTTGGGTAAAAAATCTCATTAAATAGAACGTTGGAATTTGTGCCCTACTAGTGTTATATATTGAGGTGCTTGGTTCAATTATCTATTCAAAGATGAAAGCCTTTGTTTTATTTTCCATGAAGTATTTGTATTTGGAGCAGCAACAAATTGCAATAGCGAATTTTATTCACATTTATACGTTGTCTATTTCATGATATTCTAGCATATTTGAATAAATTTATTCAGCCCCAGCATATCTGTATTGTTCATGCAATCTATTGCTGCATCTTTCAAGCATTACTTTTTATTTGAATAACATATATAAAAATCATTACTCATCAACCATATGCTCTCACCTGGCCCTCACAAGATCTTGGTAATCAAAAGGTGATCGTTAATAATATTTACTCATCATACACTCTCATCTCACCCTCATGAGTCCTTGGTGATCATAAAGAGGTAAATATTTTATATTAAAATTTGTTAGGGTCATTAAAAACACGATATTCAGTGCCACACTTCCACATGTAAACTTTTAAACTCAACAACCATCCTCAAGTGTATAGTTTGACATTGCTTATCCATATGAGCTCAATACTGAATAATTAGAAAAAATGACATTCTAATAAAAGGAACCGTTATAATGTTTTTGATATAAAAAGCAGCAAAACTAGGGTGCTGTCCCTTTAATACAAGGCCCTGTAGGCGATCATCAACGGAATAACAACATCAGCACATTAACAGCAAACAAAACTCCGAACCAGACACCCTAACCATTCCATATCAAAAACCACATCAAAGAGCAAGCCATCAATAAGCAAATATTTTTAAGCACATCATTTCTTAAAATAGTCTGCATAGAAGAAGATAGCTCAAGGATAGCTTAGCAACAGCTCTAGTCATCAAAAATTATGCCAGCATTGGCTAAAGCATCTACAACTTTATTTCCTTCATGAAACACATGTTTGATTGACACTTGTTGAAAATTTTGGAATATCTGTCTTCTCTCTAGAATGTAGTCACATATTCTCCAGGAAGGAACAAAATTACCCTTGATTAAACCAATTATAATTTTCGATTCTCCATCTATTTGAATGTTTTGGATTCCTCCTAGATAAATCCTCTTTACACCTCACCTAGCAGCAATGACTTCTTCTTCATTATTAGTTTCTTAGTCAATAGAAGAAGCATAGGCCTCAAAACTTTTACCTTTGTCATCTCTTAAAATACCCCTGGCTGCAGCAAAACCTGGATTTCCTTTTGACACCCCAGCAAAATTCAACTTAATCCAATCCCTATGTGGGTATTTCCAAAAAGTATTTTTCTGATATAAACTTTTTTTAAATCAGCGTTGAAGAGTTCTTTAGAAATACCGCACTTTCTGATAATTCTTATTTCTTGATCTGAAGGAAAAGATTTAGGCTTTTTAATGGCAGCTATATTCACATTCTCAAATAAAACATAGCAAATGGAGTGGAATAGCTCTTGAGGGATCCTACTTTTGTCTCTTTAAATACAAGTGTTCCTTTCCTTGCAAATACCCCACCCACATGTGGGGGAATTTGACACCATACTTCATTCACAGCAGAATACTTAAAAGGAGAATTCCAACTATCAATAATGGTTATCAAATTAACAGGCATTATCCAGTTAATCTTAAGTTCAACAAAAACCTCCTCCCAAATTGCTCTTGAGTAACTACAGTGAAAAAACAATTGATTCACACTCTCTTCTGATGAGTAACATAAGGAGCATTTGTTTTGGAACTGGAAATCTCTATTCAAAATTTTATCCTCAGTATAGAATCTTGTTATGAAGAGAAGTCCGCTAAAAGAAATTGATTTTTGGAATAAATCTTGAGTTCCAAATTCCATTTCATCTTAATTCATGAATAGGATAATAATTAAGCAAAGAATAACCAGAGGCAACAGTATAACTACCAGAGAAATAGGAACCTAGTAAACATCATCCTATCTTTCTTGACTTGTTAAGTGAAAAGAGTTAAGGCATTTCTGGAAATCCCTTACTATATCGTACAATCCATTATCCATGACAGGAAAAGTAGCATGTTGTTATAATAATTGTTCTTTGATTCTTTCATATCCTAATCCAAATGTATTCTTTGTGCGGGTACTTTTTAATAACTAAATAACGCTGCCCAGCTTCCTTTTATTAACACCATATCCCTTGCATGCCTCATCCAATTCTGTCATTTCCTTCCAAACAAAATAAGTATAGGGAGCATCATTAAAGAAGTAGTTTGTGACCAACTCAAAACAAAAGTGACAACAATATTGTAGCGTCGTAAATTGTCACCCTTGACAATTTCACACTATTTTTTGCTCCCCTTTAAGTTATTGGGCCTAATTGAGCACTTAATTTCCTAAATTATGCATTCTACAGCTTATTTTAAACATTTCCCGACAATTTGCAAGCATAAAACAAATGCTCTCATTTAATACTTTGTCCCTGACACTTTAATTTTCGGAAAAAGGGGTTGGGACACTATCACCTAGGGCGCCTATGTCGCCCCATTTTGGCTCCAAATTCAAATATGTCGATGTCGGCATTTTATTATTTGAAATTCAAATGTCTAAAGTAGGTTGTTGGGATTTAATTTTCGAGAAATTAGAATAATAGCATATAGATACCTAGTTATTGCATCATTTGAATATTAACAAGAAATATCTAGCATTAAGAGGCAATTTTAGAGATCAAGAGCATTATTCAGCAAGTTGAGAGCAGCCATTAAAGGATTTATTGCAGCAATTCAAAATCCAACATCATGTCAAAATGTATGAGTGTGTTTATGTTTATGTTTTCATATTGTTTGTGAAGGCTAATATTTGTAGGTTTCTAAGCAATTCAAGCCATTCAAGCAATCAAGCAAGCAAGATCAAGACCTTGAGGAGATGTGTACGACTTTAGTCCTTCAAGGAAGCCATTGAAGGGTGGCGAATTGCAACACTTTGTGGATTCATCATTCCTTCCTATCATTTATACATTTATCATTGACATTGCCATTGTGGAAGTGGAAACACTAACACGGAGTTTGACTAAGGCAAGCCCCTGAATGGCACAACCTTTCTTCTCTCTTTGAATGTGCAAGTTTCAGGTTTGAAGAAGATTGAAGGAAGATTAAGATCAATTATTTGTTGTTGCAATTGAAACCCTACACCTTGACAACTCATGGAAACTCACTTACAGAAATATCCGATAGTGATCCAATAAGTTTGCAAACGGAAAACGGAAGTTCAAATCTGACATCAAAGGACTACGAAAACAGATCTGAGTTTTCCCTACTAAGACAGTGGCACCTGGGGCACCTATGTCCTCAGCTTTCAGCTCCAGATTTGAATCACAGGTGCACAATGTGCTGTCCTTTCCGTTTCTACTGTTCGATTTTGTTTGTGATTTATCAGATCTTATGTATTCACATCAGAACTGTAATTTGCATCATTAGGTTAATAAAGTTATTGCATTTCATCCTTGGGACATTTCCAGATTTGGTTAAGGGCTGGTTGACTCACCTATCAAGCTGTAAGTAAATCACATACCTTGTCCAAATCCAATCAATCCCCCATTCCATCTTTGCATTTCCAATCCATCCCGCTCCCCTCCTAATGAACATTTACGAAAGGTGTAAACCCTATAGTGAAAACTTAAAGGTTTCCCTTTCCCTATGTTTCAAATATATCCAAGTAGAACAGGCAGTAAGAAGGCATGTAGAACGGTTGCACCTAACAAGACCAGTACTATCAGTGTTGTGCCACATAGAATATTGAGAGCTAGAAGTTTATAGTGTGACCATGTGCGTAGGAAGATACTTAAGTTGGTGGTGAAGAGGGCATAAGGCATGGAGTACTGTTACTGTATAGAAGGATGACAACATAAAGTTCATGTTTGAATTCTGTCAAATATGAAGTCAAATTTTAAATAAGTTGTTAGAGCTTTGTCAACCATGAAGTATTGAGATGCGTTATCAGGTCCAATTTCCAATGGTGGTGATTGATGGTAGGTGTTAGATGTCATGAAGCCCCTGAGGTAAGCTGGAATGCCTCGAGTGGAGACAAATCGATGTTCCCAAAATTTGGGAAAAATGAGCAGCACCCCCAGATTGGCTCCTAGAAGAAAGAAAATTGCCACAGGGACATCAATGGAAAGATCTCATATGGTAGGGTTTTGCATGGGGACAATTTATCCTCATCAATAGGTTCTCAAAATGTAGGAGACATCTGGAGCAACATAGAAGGGCAGAGGCTGGGTCCGCGCAAGATTCTTAAAAGGATGAGATTATACAAGCAAGAAGCTTGCTACAGGTTTTCAGTTAGAACATCCTTGAAGAAAGGAAATTATAATCTCATGAAGTTGGTAGTAACAGAATTTCAGCTCAGACTATGCATGGAAACTCATAAAGGTAAAGAGGTACCTTGTTGTGGGCAATGCCTGCTGAGCAGGTGAACTGAGTTTCAGACAAAACTTGCATCCGAAGCTCTGCAACAATTATTGCTCCACACACCAACATCCTATCCCTGTGGTCTGCGTTATTCCTGCATAGCCAGCTTTTCACCATTTCTTTTGTATCTTCAGCATCCTAGAAACAAAACTCATCCAATGTCAGAATCTATTTGCATTACAGTCAATGAAATTCCAAAGACCATACAGCAGTTGTCTTAATTTCATCAATCAATTTTTCTGTAGAGAGAAGCATACATATTGCTCAAGTCAAAGCTTGCTTCACATCCATTGCATTATTGTTAGCAACAAATAAAGCATAAAGAGATACATCACATTGAAACTGCATAGAAATGGCTACATCAAGCACTTCCTAGAAAAAATGCCCCGACTGTACTCTTTTATTGGCATATAAGAGAATAGCACCATAACAGAAAACAAGCTTTAGTCTAAACAATTAGAAATACACTAACCTTAGAAAGGCCCAGAATGTGTGTTCTAAGAACCTCATCTGAAAACAATTCAGTTGATTCAGGTGGTTGTTCTGACATCAATGCAGCAGCTGCATCAGTAATGTCAAGATATACCTCATCTATAGATGCACGCTCACATCTTCCCTTTCTTGCCAGCACAGAAACTACCTACAGAATTCTACAAGGTTACTAAAGGTGTCAAGATGAATCAAAAAGCAAAATGAAAATGTTTACACAAATTAAATCGCTGCAATATGACACTATGCTCTCAGTTAGCTAACCTCAGATCCTGCTTCACGATACAAAGTCAAGTCAGCTTTTCCCCGGGCTACTGGAACCTGGACTAGCTGAATATCTGGACATGCTTTTTTGGCTTCATCTCCCCGCATTGAACTGATCAGAAAAAGAAAAATCATCTTTCATTTCTCAAATTCTTCTATCATTCTTCGCAAGAGATAGAGTTAAGCATATTCACACTTACCGTTTAACACCAAAGGCACGAGCCTCGTAACCCACAGCAATCAAGCCTCCTCCCTTCCAAGAATTATACTGTACAACTGCTGTAGGTTTCCCACGTAATTCTGGCCTCTTCCTCTGCTCTACTGCAAGGAAAAGAGTCCCCACTCATTTGTTACTAACTTGCATGTTTGGCAGACATGTTATTATACAAAATTAAGTCAATACAGAAATCACATACTCAGTAAAAAGGCAGAGAATAACCACTAAAGGACAGTGTTATTTCTTAGGACATGCATTATTGAACAAAATAATTGGATTGCATAATGTATTTTATTATTCTCAATTAAAAAAAAAAAAAATTGGTGAGTAATTAGATTGCCATAAAACAAATAAAGCTGAAACATATTGTTTATCATATTTGGGATAATCCTTAATCTGTTACTTTTCAAAGATGAAAACCGCTTTATAGTAATATAACTCATATTGAAACACACTAGATCAACAAAAGCAGCAATTGTGGCAAAAATCATCTATTGAACACCATGATATATCAAAATAGAACAAGTAGGAGTCATAATGTTAGCTTCTTCTGCTTACAGAATATCTCTAATTGCCTTAAAATTTATCAAATGGAACTCCAGACCAACTTCTTGTTATTCATTGAAAAAGTCAACTGAAGCTATAACAGACAGATGTGATCTCCTAATACTTGAAAAGTACCAAGCCTCTCTTGATTTTCAGAAATGGATACTCAGAATGCACGTGGTTGTAATTGCTAATGACTTGTAGAAAGAAAGAAATTATAGAAATGTCCACAAATGACCAAAAATAGG
Organism: Sequoia sempervirens; assembly: GCA_007258455.2. NCBI lineage: Eukaryota > Viridiplantae > Streptophyta > Pinopsida > Cupressales > Cupressaceae > Sequoia > Sequoia sempervirens. The sequence goes on from VDFB02075321.1 coordinate 31,196,865, forward strand.
TCAACTGGACTCAAAGAGTAATTCAATTATAATAGAAAAGTACTATGGTAAATGTAGGGTAACTGAATTATGTCTTTGCTACTTACTACAGGCACTTATAACAAAACATTAGAAATATTGATGCTACACAACCAGTATTCTGCAGCTGACCATAGTCACTTTGACAGAATATTACAACTAAAGCCTTTTTTTGTCTGATATGTCACATTGCTTTTGCTGAGCACTCACATTCTAACAGTAGAGTTCAATTGTCAAGCAAAACTAGAATTTTGCCATCATTAGTTTCTAGAGCTTTTTCGTCAGTTTTATCTTCTTGAGTTTTATAATTGGCACTTAAATTTGTCATTGAAACCCCCAATGATGATTCAATTCCTACCTAATGGAAAACAACAGAAGTGGGTAAGAGGTACAGGAAAAGCTGACAACTTCCCTCCACATTTGAGAGGGGCAGATCTTGTCATGTCCCCGAAATTGCAACACTAAAGTATAAAGTGTTGAAATGCAAATAAATAAATATAACAATATAAATATTATTATAATTATAATCATTATAATATAATACTATAAATATTGAAATATATATATATATATATAACACTAATATAAAAATAAACATATAAAATATTAATATAAAATTGTTAAACAACAGCAATTATGAGAAGACAGTGATTGATATGGTATTAAAACAGAGTAATATTAATAAACTGAGGCAGCATTATAAAAGAGCACATATTGGGAGGGCAGCGATTACATTATGCAGCAATTACCTATATAAGTAGCAAGAATATAATGCAGACTTTAATTTAATTAAAGAAACAGTAATCGTGGTATTAACAGCCATTAAGGGCAGCGCTGGGTTTGAAGGGATATGTCCCTTAAAAAGATAAGAAGTGAAAGAAGGTGACTCTTCCTCAATAAGATAATAAAGGAGAAACATGTCAAATGGGGAGAGACACCAACGAAGTGAATGTGATCTGGAAAAAATATGAAAGATGGAATGAATAAAAATGAAATAGAAAAATGAATGGAAAATCTGGATAATGCAACGGAAAAAAATATGAAAGATGGAATGAATAAAAATGAAATAGAAAAATGAATGGAAAATTTGGATAATGCAACAGATTGAAAAAAAGGAATAAATCCATTGGATTAAAATATTATTAGCAGGAAGTAAGTTTAAATATATACATATATATATATATACGATTATGCCCCTTATATGGAATGTTAGGGGCCCTAACAAGAGGCAACTGGTGAAATGCCAGATGGAAATCCAAAGATCAGATATTGTGCTTCTTCAGGAGACGAAACTTGAAGGTGGCAAAAAGGAAAGTTTCATCAAATCTTGTAAAAAATGAAAGGGCAATTTTGTCAATGCAGCAGGGGCATCAACCCTTCAAATATTGAAGTGACAACGGTTGCATCAAATTTCAACTGGATGAAAATGGAGGTATAGTTATTATCCCCAAATTTTGTATTTACAATTTTTAATGTCTATGGCCCCACAAAAACAGAAGAAAGGTTCAAGTTTGGAATGAAATAAGCGTGGTTCTAACAACAAAAAAAAGGTGATTTTGGGCGGGGATTTCAATGCAATTCTAGATTTAAGTGAAAAAAAAATGGGGGGTGTAGGCGGGTGGCACAAACCCAAAGAGATCTTGTAAATTTCATTGATGCAAACAATTTGGTAGATATAAAAACAGCAAATGGCATCATTACTTGGACCAACCATAGGAAGGGGTTTACAAATATTGCAGAACAGAGCCAAGGGTTTAAATAAAGTTGAATTTTCACTTTTAATATTTCCATAGTTTGCACGCACTTTTAAAAGTGAAAATTCAACGGAGCCAAGGGTTTCAGTTGTCTTTTTGCATTGGAGAACGAGCCATCTTCAGTGTCTGCAGTTCAGAGGCTGTGAAATATCAGCTGATCTATTGCTTATCAAAGAGATAGCTTCATCCAGAAGTTGTCATAGAGCTTATCCACATTTTCAGAGTTTGAATCCCGGAGTTATCAAACAGAGAGATATTCTTGGGCGGTTGATTTTAGTTCACACCTGGCATCTTTCCAAAGGCCGTACAGATTCCTTATTGCTGCTGCTGAGCCATACCTTGCTGTTGTTGGGCCGTACTTTTCACATAGGGCCAAACGCCTCTCCTTTGGGCATTTTGACTTACCAACAGGGGCGCATATTCCTCTGGTTTCATTTGCAAACATCTGGCGGAGGGAGAAGTTAATATCTGTGATGGCCGTACCATTTCATTAGCATCTCAAGCGGCTGCAATAACCAGGTTTTCAACCAAAATGTTGTTGCTTTTTAATTTGCATGTTATCCGATCTTAGTTGTATTCAGTCTAGAAGATCATTATACATTCTAGCGTCAATATATCAAGTGAATTCCATCATTTCTAGAATTGCAATATTTTATTTAATTTTTGCAAGCAATTTCTTTCAAAATCGCATTTCATCTGTTTATGCAAAAAAAACAAAAACAATTCAGTTTCCTAAACAATGAGACCAGGGGTTTCTACAAAAATCTAGGCTAGAGGCAGAGTTGGGCAATCTCAGTGAAAAAGTTCTAAAGGACGGAATGCAGTGGGATGAATTTGAAGCAGAGAAAAAGTCGATGGCAGAGTATAACAAGATGTTGGCCCGGGAAGAAGTTTATTGGAAAACCAAGTGGAGGGAGAATTGGCTTGATCAAGGTGATTTGAACACAAGGTTTTTTCACAACCCAACTAAGATAAGGCGAAGCTGGAATAGGATAACACAAGTAAAAGATGCAGAGGCAATGTTGTCATGGAGGAAGAACAAATTCAAAGACTAGGAGTCGAGTATTTTGAAAAATTGCTAGGGGGGCAAGATATGGCGGATCCGTTGAGCCACAGCATATTGGGAAACGTGATCAACGTGTGTTTGTGGAGGACAATGAAATGTTATCTGGACACAATACAAAAGTGGGAGGTAAAGGTGGCAACATTTTAGATGAGGCCAGGAAAATCCCCAAGGCCAGACGGCTTCAATGCACTATTTTACCAGACCTGCTAGGAGTTTATGGGTGAAGAAATAACAGCAATGGTGGAGTCTCGGAGGAAAGGAATAATATTGAAAGACTTCAACAATACTAATATCGCCTTGATCCCAAAGAAAGACATGTGTGAGGACTTTTCGGACTTCAGGCCGATTTCCTTATGCAACTCAGTTTATAAGATAATCACAAAGGTGGCAGCGAACAGACTGAAAAAGATCCTGCCAAGGTCAATCACAAAGGAGCAAAGCGGGTTTGTGTTGGGCAGGGGTATAACAGATGGCATAGTGATAGCTCACGAAGTGATGCACTCATTAAAGTCATCAAACCAAGGTGGTATGATTGTTAAATTGGATCTAAATAAAGCGTATGACAAGGTCCAATGGCGTTTTTTGGTAAAAGTCATGGAAAAGATGGGCTTTAAGGACAAATGGTTGAAATGGATCTTCAGAGTTGCATTTCCTCACTGAGATACTCGATGCTCATTAATGCAGTCCCTTGTGGTTTTTTCAAGGAGCTAGAGGCCTTCGCCAGGGCGATCCAATCTCTCCATTTCTTTTTGTCATCCTGGTTGATGCCTTTAGTAGGTATATTGCAAATCTATGCAGGATCCAAAGATGGAAAGGTATCAAAGTAATCCTGTGTTACACGGGGACGCATCCCCCCACACAAACCCTACGTACCCGTCCCCTGTGGCGTTTCGGGGACGGGGGGATGGCAGGGGATGTCCCCCAGGCGTCCCCCCTAATTTTCGAAAACTGGGAAATGGCAAGAAACGCATCCCCAAAAAAGGGGATGGCTGGAAAATAAAAGGGGATGCCTAGGCATCCTCGAAACAGCCAAGGGACGGCTAGGAGTCCCCCAACTGTATCAGGGACGCCCAAGAGTCACCCTTTCATCAAAGTAAAAAAATGTTTTGATTTTTGGCAAATTAAATAAAAATTGCTTGATAAATATTAAATATTTCATTATATTTGATAAAACATTTAATTTTTAAACAAACTATTTAATTTTATTGTCAAATTAAATAAAAATTACTTGATAAATATTAAATATTTCATTAAATAACAATTGTTTGATAAATATTAAATATTAAATATTTCATTATATTTGATAAAAACATTTAACTTTTAAACAAACTATTTAATTTTATCATCAAATTAAATAAAAATTGTTTGATAATTGATAAATATTAAATGTTTTATCAAATATTAAATATTAAATGTTTTATAATGAAATAGTAAATATTTTATTATATTTGATAAAAATGTTTTATCCCCATTTGAATGGCATTGATTAAATAATAAAATATTATTATATTTACTTTAGTCGTTCAACCTAAAATTGAACAAAATGCTTTTATATTTAGTAGTTAAGTTATTGGCATTGTTGTTAGTGTTTACCTTTATCTTTATATTGCTGTTATGTCGTTGTTATATCGCTGTTATACTACTGTTATACTCTTTATCTATGCACATAGTCATATTGATATTGTTGCACATATTTGATATTTCAAATTGCTCTCTTTCTCTCTCTATATATAATATATTTTTAAAAATTCATATATATGTAATTATATATATAGATATATATATTTTGAAAAATTCCTATATTGTCGTCCCCCCGCCGTCCCCAAAAATCTGCCCTCGGACTACTGTCCCCGAAACGTGTCCCTTGCTGTCCCCTTGTCCCCGTCCCCAAAACGTCGTGGAACATAGAAGTAATCAATTCTTTCCTTGCGATATCCCATCATCTCTTTGTGGATGACACACTTTTATATGGAGAAGGCTTTCCAGATGAAGCAAAAGTAATGCACAATGCAATAGAGCTTTTTGGTAGGGAGTCAGGACAAGCTGTGAATGTGGAAAATTCAAGCATTTTCTTTTTTAATGTAGGGAAAAGGATGCAAAGGGAGATCAAGGCCATTCTGGATTTGAACAAAGGCACATTCAATCAAAATACTTGGGGATTCCTTTATTTGTTGGTCAAGCCAAAACAGAGCTTTGGGAGGAAACCATTCGCAAATGCAAAGATAAGGTTGGTTGTTGGCGGGAACGATGGTTGACCCTAGCAGGTAGAATAACCTGGTGAAATTGGTCTTAACGGTTGTTCCCATATATATGATGGCATGCATGGGCTTAACAAAAAAGGCTACGCAACAGTTGGTTGGCATCCAAAGACAACATCTTTGGGATGGTGCCCACGACCAACACAGAATACCGCTAGTAGGCTGGGATCTGGTGCAACGTCCGAAGGCTTATGGTGGAACAGGTATAAAAGATCTCAGAATGCAAAATAGAGCCCTGGGGGTGAAAATGGTGTGGAGTCTTTTTGCCAACCCAGATGCTCAATGAGGGAAGCTCTTAAGAGCGAAATACCTTGACAATCGGGAGGATAGGATCTTAACAATAGCAAACCCATGAAAGGGATCTGCAATTTGGAATTTCATTATCGATAGCAGGCCATTGATAACTGATCACCTAACATGGTCAATAGGGGATGGTAGCAAAGCGTCCTTTTGGCAGAACTCATGGAACGGCTATGTTTCGCTTATCACTCTACTAGGGATGGAGGAAGCCTCATAGCTGACAATAGCAGTAATCGATGACCAAGTGTGGGACTATGTGATTATCCAAGAAAAGAATGGAAGGAAAGAGTTCGCCTGGAAAAGCCTGAATATGTTGGATTTCGTCACACGGGGAGCACTCAAGGAAGAGCTTGCTAAGAGGAGGCTTTTATTTTCATCTATGCCTGACAGAATAAGGTGGTGTGCAGCAAAATCAGGGGCTTATTCTGTAAAGCTCGGTTATGAAGTCCTCAAGAGGGATCAGAATCAAGGTGGTTAGCTGAGCAGGCCATGTTGGGGCAGTTTTGTTTTGCTGAAGGCAGGAGCATTTGCCTGGACTCCTTTGCATGGCAAGATATTGATAGGTGAGAGGTTATGCAAGCTTGGGTTTAAGGGCCCATTTAGATGTATCCTCTGTATGAAGGAAGAAGAGATTATGGATCATATATTAGCTAAATGCGAATATGCACAAGAATGTTGACGGCACTTTTGTAGGAAATTGCATTGGCAAGGGTTGTTTCAACACCACATTAAAGAAATATTTGAGGCCTTGCTGCAAATAGGGAAAGGCTCGACATTGGTGGAGCTTTGGATGGAAGTGCCCGCTATGATCATATGGCAACTTTGGCATGAGAGAAACGTGTGGATATTCAAAGAAAAGGTGCTTCCAGTCAACCAGGTAATAAATAAGATCAAAAGCAGTGTGTGTGAACATTACAATATGAAAGCCTCCAACAAAATATACAGTTTCTTTTCAGCATGGGAAGAGCAAATGATAAAGGAATGGCCATTGATTAAGGCTCTGAAAGGGTCGTACAATATTAAAGATGCAACAAGTTCCCTAGTTTGGGCAGCCTCGATAAAGATGCCAAATGGAACAAACAATGAGGCGGAGGAGGTTGGGTTGGTAGAAGGGTTAAAATTCTATGCAGATAAGAATTTGGCGGATATTGATATAAAAGGGGACTCGAAAATAATCGAGAGGGCATTTAGCACACAAAAAGTGATGATCTGGAAATTGCAAACTTGGGTGGCAATGTCCTCACCATTACTGAAGCGTGTGGGAAACTACAACATTCACCACGTCTTCAAGAAGGCCAACAAGTTGGCAGATTTTTTGGCCAACATAGGGATAGAGCAGGGGGTGCCTGTACACACCTCAAACAATTTTAGGGACTGGCCAAGCGGTACAAATATTTTCAACATGGAGGTCAGTAAAGCAGGGAATCAACCACTCATGATCCACAAAATCTTCGAAGAAGATTTTAAGGGTGCAATGTGACAGCGTATGTTTCTCTGGCCAAAGGACAATCATAGATCGTGGTTCAGACTTTGGAGGCGTGTGGTGTGTCTGGTGGTCACAAGGTTGATACACGTGAAGCTTGGAGGACAGTCGCGAGTGTAGAACGACCATCGTTAGTTAAGAAGTTGGATCTGTAAATCGTAAGGTTGGATTCATGGGACAAAGAATAATCTTCTATGCAGGCTGAGTAGGGATTTGATTTGAATTTTCTCAACCTTTGTGATTTTGGCATCACTAACAAGGCATTGGCTCTACTCTACGATGGACTCAAGCAAAGGACCATAAGAACTCCTTTCGGGTGGTGCTTTAATCCAAGGGTCACAATGCGTTCCACCTGTGAATCTTCACCCTTAAATGGCAGCCAAGGTTGTTGGTTTGCTTCAAGGAAGAGGTTTGCAGAGCTTTGCTAGTCGTGTGGTAGAGAGAAATGGAGATTCCAATGGTGTGCAGGTGCTACTGAATTTCGATAGGTAGAGGCAAGTTTTTTGAGGATGTGCTAGAGACGTATGAAGCTCAGCTATCCCGCATATTGAAAAAGGCTTCGGGTGATTTACTAGTGGAGATCAAGAGCGTCATTGGAGAACATCGGCTTTAGGGTGATCACCATCACGATGGTATGATGTTAAGCCTCTTCTTCACGAATGTGTTGCATTCGACAAGGAGCAAGGAAACGGTTAGAAAATGCATGAAACTCTTGGCAGACATTCACGTGGAAGCCGTCTTGAAGGTTTTAGCTTCCTATCTAGAATGGCCAGCAAAGAGGATGGTTTGTGGGACATTGGACGAGGCCAAAACAAGAAGGAAGGTCGGAGTAGCGGTGGAAAAGTGCAGAGAGGCAGTTCTGGTAGGAGATTTGAGGGGTTTCTTGGAACATGTTGTTGCAAACAAAAATGTACTGTCATATGCCCAAATTAGTCAAATGACTAATCTAGGGACAGGTCTCATAACCATCCTTTCAATAACCCACTGAGAGGTTTTGCTTTGTGATGTATTTGGTGTTTGAATTAATGGAAAGAGTGCTACCCTCTCTGGTAGCAATTTGCATATTATATATATATATATATATATATATATATATATATACACGATTATGTCATAATGATACTTGCAGCAATTATTGAGCCTTATAAGTAATTATGATTCTTTAATATAAATATGGATCATAGATTCTTATAAAGCGGTATCTTCTAAATATTTGGACAATCAAATAGAAGAATAAATGTTCTATCGACATCTATTAGAAGATCGACCAATCTACAACTCTGATATATCAATCAGATTAGAAATATCAGTAGATTACAGCAGCATTATTCAATTGCAATATGCAAGATAATAAGAAGATTGAGTATATATATACATATACATAGTTTGTCTATATTTTATAATTGAATATATAGTTTATCAATTCTTTGTGATTATAGTAATTAATCTCTGTAATCATTTATTTATTTGAATCTCCTTTGAGCAATCATGAAAGGGTTAGGGAGGAACCTCAATAAGGTCAGCAGGTGTGTCTTCCCCTTCTAAGCAGCCCACCTCATACGGGATGGACAAGAGTTCTTGCCCCTTGGGGCCAAGGGGTATGTTGGACTCAGGGAACACTGAGAGGGGGGGGGAGGCGACAAGGGGATGAATCAGTGTTCAGCAAATTTAAATTTTAAATCCAAATCTTAAACCATTTACAACACATAAACAGAAATAAAGATGCAAGCACATGAACAAGATAATCAAAGCACCATAACACCAATATTTTTACGTGGAAACCCTGTTAGGGGAAAAACCACGGTGGAGATTAATCCACAATTTATACTCTGTTAAAAGTATGAATAAAAGGGAATGCACATGCATTCAGGCACACTGCCTAGAGCTCACTACTCAAAATAGGGAAGGCTCACTACCTTACAAAATGTTTGTGATTACAACAAAAAGTTGAACTAAGAGGATAGCATCTCCAAATGCCTGGATTCAGTTCCAATGAAGCTCAGTAGACGATCTTCAATCCTTCTGACTGATTCTGTATTTCTACTCTGCTCTGCTTCGCTTCACAAAAATGCTTCTTTTGTACAAACAAACTTCGCTTGACAAATCTTCTGATATTTGCTCTCATACATCTGCTCTGCTCTTCACACACATTCGCACACTTTCACACACTTGCTTCACCTTTTTAAAATGAATTACTAATCTCATATATATATCCACTAACAAAGATTTCATCGCTTCAAGTCGACTTTAACAAAACATGAAATATCCTTCAACAGTCGGCTCAAATCACAAATTACATTTAATGCACACCCATCAAAGTTGGCTAAGACATAGCTACAACCCAAAACAAAATAACCAACACAAGAAATAATTAAGCAATTACTCCTTATACATCCGCGACATGCGACATTCACTAGGTCGGCCATAATGAGCAAATAAACAGAAAAACATCCTGCCAAAGCATCAACCGGATCTCCTAACTCATACACTAATCAATGCAACATCACAAAACCTAACAACAAGATAGTATAGATGCTTAACAAACTCTCTCGAAGATCCACAACTCAAAATGATGATCCAGTGAGGTGTACAGATCGATATGCTAACCGGATACCCTATTCCTCATACTTTCTGTCGGTAAAACTTTGATCTTTACTTATCTTGCCAGTATGGATAAATCTTGATCTGCGGACCGGAAGGATGACTTAGGTTGCCATCAATGACAACACTAGAAGCCACATGCCATCAATCTCCCCAAGCCATATGCTAACAGGGTCAAGTATGGATACTTTGCACTCTTGGGCTTAGACGTGGTGAAGTTAGGGCATCTTATTGAGAAGTAATGATTAGGGATGCAAGTGCATCTTCCCCTTCTAAGTAGCCCACCTCATGCAAGATGGACAAGAGTTCCTACCCCTTGGGGCCAACGGGTCGAGTATGGTTACTTCGCGCTCTTGGGCTTAGATGTGGTGAAGTTAGGGCACTCTAACATGCTTCCTTTCCAACCCCATCATGGTGGACTATAGGAATAGCACTATTGATTCTTGATTTCTTAAATGATCTATTCAAATGGATTAAAATAATTGATAATATCTATGCAATATGTGTACTCTCTAACTCTTATTGAATCATTGGTAGAATTATATGTTATCTAACATGATTGCAGGACCTAGTCCAGGGTTTTGGCAAAATTTTAAGTCTAACTTTATTACACCTCTTGTTTCAATTGAACTTGTGATTCTAGGGGAAAAATCAAGGGTAATCCCAAATAGGGGACATTATAGATCTCTTATATGATTTGTTGTTCTGGGTTTTTATTCACTTTTGCCAAAAAAGTTAGAAACAAGCAAAATTGGTGGATGAGGCTGGAAAGGTGAAAGTGGCAACACAAAAGCAAGATTATGACTTAGATTTGCTCCAAGTAGCCAAAGATAAAATGGTAAATGTGAAGGAAGTTTTCCTCCAATAAAAAATGTGTAAAGTGCAAAATGGATCAATGAAATTTGCATGGCAAAGACGGACAAACCATTGAGGACTAAAAGTCACAGAATTAATATGCAACCAAAATGGATCAAATCCCAACACTGGAGGCATACAAATAGCCCAAAGGACTCTCATTGAAATGACATATAGTCCAACAAAGCCACAAAAGCTCATATGCAACCAATATTGGATTCATGAACAGTATTCACATAAATATTGACAGCAGGCTATTGACTTCAACAGAAATAAAGTAAACAATATACTTCATGACAGAATAATCTTCACATGCAATACATACATCATCCCTAGAGAAAACAGATCTAATAATAATATCACATCTAGTTTATAATTTTACTTCCATTTATAAAATTGGGAACCTATGAATAGATGGAGATAATAATAATATTTATAATTATCACATTTCAATGGAGGTATAAGAATTCTTGGTTATTCAAATTGATCTTTTACTCGCCATTGCAACTTCAAGAGGGTTTTAGATAATCAAGTTTAATTTTTAATTTCTATACAATAATATATACACAGGAAACTATATTTTTTCCAATTGGTATTTTTGATAATTAATCAAATTTGCACAATTAAATATCTCTTTTAAAGATAGAAATCAAATTTGCTGATAAACAGCAGATGTTATTAACTAAGTTACTGGTTCAGGTACAGATACGAGTACAGGTACGGGTACAGTGATACGGCAATTTTTTTCCTTGGGTACAGGTACGGGAATATATATATGTATGTATATATACATACACATATAACATATATACATACACATATACATACATAAATATGCATATAAATTTAACAGCAAACCATACCTAATGTCTCCAAAAAGCTGACATTTCCTGTTACTGCACCAATTACCTACCTATTTATGTATGTCTGTATCATGTATGTATATATACATGCATATATAACATATATACATATATAAACACATACATATACATATATACATATAGCAGCAAAAATCTTTTGGGGAAAAAATTGGCAAACCAAAAGTATAAGATTTTTTGAAAAAATCTAGAAAAATTTGGGAAAAAATCGGATTTAAAAAAAAAGGTAAAAAATTGTAGAACAAGAGATAAACACTATTATTTTTGAAATTGAAAGGCATTTCCATAGCATAGAGATATAGAGAGCAAATAAAATAAAGAGTTTAACTAATGAATTGTAAAAAAGAGATTTTTGTATATTATATTCATATCATTGATTACATTGCATTGCACATCTTTCAAACTCAAAGCATTACTTCACATTGCATAACTAATAACTAGATGCTGATAGATGACAAAACTTCAACTAAAATGTAGTTTTTACAAAGTCAACCTAAGCAATTATGCAATTACTTCACATTGCATAACTAATAACTAGGAGCAGCTGCCAATTGCATTTGCTTGTCATGGCATTCTATGAGACCACATTTCTTTGAGGCATTTTTTCAAACAATTCACTGCCTTATCTATGCTACCACATTTTTCATACATGTCTACCAAAGCATTTTGTCAAACAGTTCACTGCCTTGTTGCTTTGGCTAAAAGCCTAAAACAAGTGCTTTTGAACAAGCTATGGATACTTGGAAAAATCTATCAAAAGCATAATAGTAAGCAATAGCATAGACAAGGCAGTGAACTGTTTGAAAAAAATGCCTCAAAAAAATGTGGTCTCATGATGAATGCCATGAAAATCAAATAGCAATTTGATTGTCATTGATGGAATGCAAAATGCCTCAAAGAAATGCAGTCTCATGGTGATGGAATGCCATGACAATCAAATTTGATTTTCATGACATTCCATGAGGCATTCAAACACTTCCTTGTCTATTCACTGCCTTGTCTATGCTACCACATTTTTCATACATGTCTATCAAAGCATTTTATCAAACAGTTCATTGCCTTGCTGCTATGGCTAAAAGCCTAAAACAGGTGCTTTTGAACAAGCTATGGATGCTTGGAAAAGATCTATCAAAGCATAATACTAAATAGCATAGACAAGGCAATGAACTGTTTGAAAAAAATGCCTCAAAGAAATCAGAAATGTGGTCTCATGGTGATGGAATGCCATGACAAGCAAATTGTTATGGATTGTCATGGCATTCCATCACCATGAGACCACATTTCTTTGAGGCATTTTTTCAAACAATTCACTGCCTTGTCTATGCTACCACATTTTCATACATGTTTACCAAAGCATTTTATCAAACCATTCACTGCCTTGTTGCTATGGCTAAAAGCCTAAAACAGGTGCTTCCAAACAAACTGTGGATGCTTGGAAAAAATCTATCAAAGCAAAATAATAAGCAATAGCATAGACAAGGCAGTGAACCGTTCGAAAAAATGCCTCAAAGAAATGTGGTCTCAATGTTCTTGTCATGGCATTCCATCACCATGTGACCACATTTCTTTGAGGCATTTTTTCAAACAGTTCACTGCCTTGTCTATGCTACCACATTTTTCATATATGTCTACCAAAGCATTTTTTCAAACAATTCGCTGCCTTGCTGCTATGGCTAGAAGCCTAAAACAAGTACTTTCGAACAAGCTATGGATGCTTGGAAAAAATCTATCAAAGCATAATAGTAAGCAACAAGCTATGGTCTCATGGTTTTTTTTCACACGAAAATCAGTGTGATTTTATTCACATTTTTTGCAGGTTATAAAAGCATTTTTTTGGCAATTTTGCTGTTTGAAATGGGAAAAAATCGTTGACCAAAAGGTCAAAGATTTTTTCAAAAAATCGGGGAAAAAATCGTCCAGCCTGCAGATTTTTTGAAGATTTCTGCTTCTATGAATTACATACACATATACATACATATGCATATACATTTAACAACAAACCATACCCAATGTCTCCAAAAAGTTGACATTTCCTGTTACTACACCAATTACCTACTTGTTTATGTATGTATGTATATATACATACACATATAACATATATACGTACATAAATACATACATATGCATATACATTTAACAGCAAACCATACCCAATGTCTCCAAAAAGCTGGCATTTCCTATTACTGCACCAATTACCTACCTGTTTCTTGTTAACTTACATAAAAAATTCTTTAAAAAGTTACTTTCTTTTTTGTTTTGTTTTGGGGAACCCTTCGGTCCCCCTGGGTTTGGCTAGGCTCGGCCCAGGTTCTCCCAAAGTCCTTCCCGCGCACCCCGGGTACCCAAGGAAGACCCAGCAAAGGACTAGGACCAAAACTGTACCCACATGGGTACGAGGGGAAAAATAGAAGAGCCCGGTAACATAGTAATTAATTTATTTAATTGGAAGGTTTGGGGGCTAAGGTTAGATTTAATTAAATAGATGTAAGGGTGAGATAAAGATGAATTAAATAAATATATATTATTTATTTAATTAATAGATAGAATGGGGTAAATTCAACTATGGTCAGGTATGGACATATTTAGATGTCTATAGAATTTATGGTTGTTTGTAATCATATTTTGTTTAATATTTACTTTTTCTTGTTGATTATTTGAATCAGATCGCTACTTTATTGATTCCAACAAGACCCATATCAACCAACACAAATCATACAAAAGAAATTATAGGATGTGCTTAAGCTAGAAATTTCAATTCAAGAGTTCAAATTAATTTTTAAAACAATTTTTGAAGGCATTTACAAGTGATTGTTTCAAATTCAAAGCAAATAAGGCCAGTCCATAGCTTGTTTACATTGAATCTTCTATTTATAATGCACCCATATATCATGACATGATTTGACTTTTTTTACATATTTCTTCTACTCACTACTATTTGTTCAAACAATTGCTTTGAAAGTCATGTTTAATTGCTCTTTTGGAGTCTTCACTTTACATATATAATCTATATAACCTGAGGACACTTCCCTCAAATTTTCAAACCCTATCCCCTAGCAAAAACACTTCAAGGATGTGCGGGCAAGTCAGAAACATCTCCTAGCCATCCCCGATTCATTGAAAACTACAAACAGCCGAGCCATCCCAAACATCCCCAATTGTCCTAAGGGTGGCTAGCCATCCACTACAACCCAACCAAAAAAACTATTTTGTTTAAAACACAAAAATGATACAAGAGTCTAGTTGTTGGGCTTTTTAGTTGTTAAAATCAATGGGTTTGGACACAAAGAGACTGTAATGTCCCCTTCTCGCTCTTGAGCAGTTAGATTGTCCATTAGCCTATTCCAAAGTTCACGTAGGCTAGTTGGAGTTGATTAGGGGATTCAATGGCCAGCATTGGCCTCAATGTTGGTTTTCAGCAGGACTTTCTATTTATAGCAATGGTTGGTTTACAGTGCTTACTATTCATGGTAAGTCACAGAGCATCTTAGAATCTTTAGTTTTGTGCCAGTTGGTGTTTGGTGAGTACTTACTATTTTTAACAGTTGCTATTTACAGTAAGTCTATTTCGGAAAACTAGTCTTGGGCCCATATTGTTTCAGCAGTGTTATTCCTAAGGTGGCGTTGGACAAACTAAAGTTGGATTATTAAATATTTTTTTTATCAGTCACTTAAGTTGTTTTTATAAAATAACTTTATAACTTAAGTGAAAGGGAAGGTGGTTGTCGTAAAAGTACCTTGGAGCCTAATGTTATAACTTAACATTGTTTTAGAAGGCAACAAAAGCAAAATAGTTTCCTTATGAGCAGTTGGATGCCCATGGGAGGTATAAGGTATTAAAATTTTATAAAAATTAAAAAGGCTCATAAGGAGGGCGTTGGAATTGGAGGGAAAAAAGTATTCAAACCTAAAGTTGCCTTAATTTCCCTCTCACCTTCCATAAAGTTGTTTTTTGGCTCTCATTTGCTCATCTTCTATTTGGCAACTTAACAGGATGCTGTTGGAATGACTTCAAAGTACTTGGGTTGCGTGTTGAGGATGAAAACTCTCGCCATATTGAGCTGGTTTCGGTGGTGAAAGATCCACCCTAGCCAGATTTGAGTGGTTCCATCCAAGGATCACATTGGGCTTCAACAGAGTTCTGATTTTCAGAGTTTTGGATGGTTAAAGATGAAGATTTTTGTAGTTTATTGATGTGGGTTTGTTGGTAGGAGTTTGGTATGGCATGTGGATCATTTTGATGGTGATTTATAAGCATTTTTGGTGAGATTTCTGAATTCTGTTTGCATTATCAGAAGTTCTGGAAACTCAATTTATCCAGTGGATGAAAGAGAAGATTGCTCATTGCTCCTAGCACATTCAAAATATCATTCTGGATATTTGTTAAATGGTTTCTTCAGGTCTAGGCACCCCATTTCAAGCATTCACACAATTTAGTTGGTGAAGTTCTGATTTTACAAGGCAAGTTGCCCTCTCTAGGGGCCATAAGATTTCTAGGTGTTATTGGACAAGGGTTTGTTGTTGTATAAACCTCACTGTCAGCCCATTTAAAGCGTCTGAGTGCCTGTTAGGAGGCGTTGGAACTCATAGGGGTCTCAGCACGTCATCATTGAAGACCTTGGAGGAGATATATGTTGTATTGCTGCTGTTATAAGTCAATTACCAGGTCTGAAACTTCATATTTCAGGTCTGATATAATATTGTACTTGTCTGATTTCAATCTGAAAATGAATGCTCTTAATATATGTTGCAATCTCTATTGAAAGGCAGTGTTATCTACTGGTTTCCTTCTTTATTTGCAAATATTCTCTATGTTGTTATGCCTCTTTGAAAAAACACATTTGAAACAAAATTAAACACATCATGTAATGTCCCCGTTTTGGAGGTAATTCGATTTAATTAATTTAATTAATTAAGTTGTCCAAAATAATGAATTTTTTATGAGGATGACTAATTAATTATTTTAATTAAATAAATAAGTGGTATTAAATTAATTATTTATAAAGTTATCAAATAAATAAATATTAAAAGGTAACTTTATATTTAATTAATTTAATAAAGTGACTTGAATTATAAAATATTTTATAAAGTCACTTAATAATAAAATAATAAAATAATATTCCTTCTAGAAGGTGACTTGGGAAAGTTCTAGAAGGAGGCCGACCTATTGAGGAAAAAGAATAAATAGGCATCAAGGGCTCATTGTCTAACAGGCAGATTTGATGTTGATGATTGATGATTTCTTCTTGAGTATTTGTGGAGCCAAGTGGTCTGCAGATAATCAAATTGATCTTTGGGAACGAAAACTCCCATTGATTGCATAACTGAGGGAGTGAAATATCTCTTGAAGGGTTGCATTATTGGAGGAAGGTATCTCAGCCTTTCTATCTGTGCTAGATTGGAAAAGAAATACAAAGAATACAAGGGTTTGATGCATATCCATTTGCAGATTTTCAGGGATTTTAGTTGAAGATTTTTGATATATTTTGAAGAGGATTTTTTGGTTGATTTTATGATTTTATTTAGCAAGCTACAGTGACGCTGCTACAGTGACGCCGCTACAGTGTCGCGCTACAGTGACGAGCTACAGTATTAGGGTTTCTTTATTGGCTTGTGCTGGGCTTTCAGGTTACAATTTTCAGACTTTGGATTGAAGGTTGTTTGGACCGATTTCTGGGTACATATATTCTGATCAGCAATTGCTAAGCACTGAGATAATATCAGATTTATATCTGCATAACTGGAGAATCATATTTTTGTCATAGAGGCTGAAGATAGCAACAAAGTCTTCACTGTTTGGAGGGTGTTTTTCATCTGTGCATACTCAGATCTGTTATCAGTCTATTTCCAGATTTTAATAGCAGCCTATTGAGTTCATCGATTAAGGGCTAAATGTGCATTGACTTATGTTCTTCATTGGAGCATACATTTGTGGAGGCCTTGTGTTGATTTTTGTGGTGTTTGGAAAGTGCATTTGAAGGCATTTTGGTGGTCTTGTTACCAGATTACAGTCACAGTTGCTGCAGACCAGAATCCTACGAATTTGCTCATAACACTTCAAGGGAACAGCGATTTCACATGGGAACATTGGTGCTACCTTCTTAAAGGCATGGTGATGAAGGCTGGTATTTAGAAGCGGAGTTTCCTGATACCATTTATTTATTTCATCAGCTTAATCCAGAGCAGGGGCGGCATCATCAAGTATTATTTTGGGTTCATTTCCAAAGGAAGACTACAAGATTCAAATCAATCTTGGAGACAATCATTATCAGGTTCTTTGTCATTCATTTATGCCCATTGCATTGTCATTTTTAGATGCATAGGTTGCAGCTGTAGCTAATCATTGTACTCAGACTTATCATTTCAAACTTGGCATTGTTGATGCATCATTCATATTTGCCAAAGAGTCTTGGATAATTCATGCTACATTGTATATGGATTGCAAATTGAATAAGAGAGCTGCAAGTTGGAGTCACATAGTTGCTTAAATATTCATTCAAAGTAGTGCCTTAGCATGCATGCCAATTGTTTGTCAAAATTACCAGTTGGCTGTAGGTGGATATTTAACAAGTAGAAATCATATATGAACATCATTAATGATCATAATTAGTCATTGATGCATTTAGACATTAGCCTTAGCATTGCAACATTGAAATTACAAGCTTCTGAACACTTCAAAGTCATTTTTAAGCAAGCATATCAGACTGTAACATCAGACCAGCAAGCTGGGAGATTGTATGTGAATTGTTTGACGAATTTCCATGAGCCTTCAATCAGCACTTTAAGGTCAGATTTGAGCAGGCTCATTACACATCAGCAACAAACAAACAGCATACAGTATATTTCAAAAAAAAATCAGGGGTGTATGTTACAAAGACCAATTCTAAGATGTGGGTTGGCAAGGTTGGCCTTTCAAGAGTCCTAGGGACGGCTAAGACTATATTTCCACTTGTCCCTCCTATTTGCCACTTTGCAAGTAGCTTAAGTCACATGCTCAATTCGAATGAACCACAATTCTTTGGGCTATGGTCAAACTAATGAATCTGTTTGGCAATTAGTTGCATGTCATTTCCTTTCTTTCTTTTGTGCAACTACTATTGTCATCAAAGTTCAAAACATTTTGGCCTCTTTCGAGTCTATTTTGCTTGTCTAACCACGGAAGCAAAGATCATAGAGCTTTGGGCCCACTTGGCATGTTTTACCATCTCACATACATCCCTTTTTACTATATATATCGTATATGCTTTTCAATCCTAATGTGGTAGTTAAGCAACTTCTTCTACCTTAGATTGTTAAAAGTTAGAGTGTGTTTATTTGTGGGATAAGCATGGCCACCTTTGTTGATAATCAGTAATTCAATATCAAGATGCAAAACAGCCTTATTTTGTACAATAATAAAAGTCATGTAGGTAGAAGCATAGTTTGCAGACTCTGCTGACTCGCCACGAACTTGGGAGTCCATGTCCCAGCCGAGTCAACTCGCCACGGACTCGAGAGTCGAGTCCAGGAGAGTCCTGGGTCGGGACTCCCGAGTCCGAGCTCAGGACTCGGCCGAGTCCTGAAATTGGACTCGAGAGTCCCGACCCAGGACTCTCTTGCGTGGCTGAGTCTTAAAATGGGTTAAAAACCCATGTTTCTTTTTATTTTTATTTTCATTTTAACACTCTCAATTGTGAAAAACAGGTCTGCAAATTGATTTGGGGTTGATTGAAGCAAGGAGAACGAACTAAAAAGATCAAAATAGAGCCAGGTAAGTGATCTAACAATTCTTTTTTTTTGTTTTCTTGCATTCAAAATCAAAAAAATCAAGAAAAATAAGGGGAAATGCTGCCAAATTTTTTTCTATTTTCCTTAATAGCCTAATTCTTACTATTTCTAGCTTGGTTTTGCGTTCTTTTTCTTTTGCAAATGTTTGAAACTTTGAATCACATTTATTTGCTGATTTTTTAGCAAACCCTAGCTGATTTTTTTTTCCATGTTGAACTTGAAACAGCAATGTCGTCTTCAAATCCAAAGGGAATGAAAAAAGACCTTGCATGGAAGTATGAAATTCCAAGAGATAAAAAAGGTGAAGTGACATGTAATGAATGCCAGAAATGGATGACAGGAGGAATAAACAGATTAAAATACCACCTTGCTAGAATACCTGAGCAAAATGTGGAGGGATGCAAGAATACTACTCCTGAGATTATTAGAGAGATGAAGGCCCTTCTTGTTGAATATGAGCTAAGAAAAAGATGAAAGACAAAAAACAAAGGATGCCCTAGCAGCAACGATGAGTGGATCCCAATCCCATTCTACACCATCTATGCCCCATGGTGCTACTGCTGCAAGTCCAAGCTTTCGTGCTCCACATTCATCTTTTGGTGAGAGTCCTGATGGTTCCTTTTCTACTGCTAGTGCTAGTCAGGGTCCTTCATCAGGATCAAATTATTTTATTCCATGTAATGTTCCAAGACCACAACCTTCACTTGAAGGTACCAGTTGGAATAAGGAAAAGCATCATGAAGCTAGGATGGCTGCTGCAAACTTTTGGTACTACAATAATCTACCTTTCAATGTTGCAAACAGCCCATATTGGGAAGGTTTGGTGAACGCCTTACAGTTGCAAGAAAGGGGTTTAAGACCCCATCATCTAGAGATTTGAGTGGGCCCTTGCTAGAGGAAGCTGTAAAGAATACACAGCTTGTGGTTGATGAACAAAAAAAATTTGGCAAAGAAAAGGTTGTAGCATTTTATTTGATGGGTGGACAGATGGACGAAATAGAACTCTCCTTAACTTTTTAGTGGCCTCTAATGGTGAATTGGTGTTTCTAAAATCAATAGATGCCTCCCATGAAGTTAAAAATGTTGAGACTTTATGCAATCTATTAGATGGGGTGGTCCAGGAGGGTTGGAGTTGATAATGTTCTCCAAATCATCACGGACAACGCAACTGCATATGTAGCTGCAGGTAGACTACTTATGGAGAGGTATCCCACAATTGCATGGTCTCCGTGTGCTGCACATTGCTTAGACATATTGCTAGAGGACATTGGGAAGATTTCATGGGTCAAAAGAGTGGTTGAAGATGCAAAAAGTGTTACACAATTTATCTACAACCATACTTGGGTGCTTTCTTTGATGAGGAAATTTACAAATGGCAAGGACCTTGTGCGACCTGGAGTGACACGATTTGCTAGCCACTTCCTCACATTGCAAAGCATTCTTGGTGCCATTGGTCATCTCAAGCAAATGTTCGTGTCCGATGCTTGGAAGGAGTCCTCATTTTCCAATAGACTTGAAGGGGAGAGGATTGTTGCCATAGTTTTTGATGAGACATTCATCAAAAATGGAGAGGAGTTGATGGGGGTAAGTAGCAATCACACAAAAAAAAATTATACATGATAATCTATTTGCTGTTTTTATTTTTTGAGGGGTTAATTTTGTTATGATTTAACATTTGTTTTCATTTTTTTAGGTGACAGAACCTTTGGTGAGGGTTCTTCGTATGGTGGATGGAGATGGCATGCCAATGGGTTTCATCTATGAGGCCATGGATAGGGCCAAAGAGGCCATATCACGTTACTATGGTGGCAACAAAAGGAAATATGAAATCATATGGCGCATCATTGATCGGAGATGGACACACCAACTCCACCAGCCGATTCATGCCTTTGCCTACTTCTTGAATCCGAAGTTCTACTTCTCGGACACATTTAAGGCGGATGAGGAGGTCATGGAAGGTCTTGTCATATGCATTGATAGGATGGTGCCTGATCGTGAGCTGAGAGATAAAGTGCTTGATGAGTTGGAGGTGAGATTTGTTACATCTTATTTATGAATTTGCAATGTTGAGCCTTGACTATCTATGAATTTTCTATATTTGATTTACTTTTTCTTTTATCTATTCAAGGTCTACAAGGGTGCAGAGAGGAGACTCTTTTCCTCCCAGCAAGCAATTGAAAGGAGAGGAAAACAACAACCAAGTAAAAAATGAAATTAGAAACTTGATTCTTACATACAGATTGTTTACTTTATTCTTATTTCTTAATACTTATATTTTTTAAACATGTTTTTGTAGATCTATGGTGGGAGAACTATGGTGCTAGCACACCAAATCTTCAAAAGCTAGCCATACGTGTCTTGTCATAGCCATGCAGTGCTTCTAGGCGTGAACGCAATTGGAGTTTATTTGAGAACATTCACACAAAGAAGAGGAACGAGTTGACTCAGCAGCACCTAAATGATTTAGTTTTTGTTCGGTACAACTTTCGCCTTCGAACTAGAAAGGTGGAGGGTGTTTCACACGAGTCCATCGACTTGGATGACATTGATCCATAT
Source organism: Sequoia sempervirens (assembly GCA_007258455.2). Classification (NCBI taxonomy): domain Eukaryota; kingdom Viridiplantae; phylum Streptophyta; class Pinopsida; order Cupressales; family Cupressaceae; genus Sequoia; species Sequoia sempervirens. The sequence goes on from VDFB02075321.1 coordinate 31,218,401, forward strand.
GGTGAATGGACTATTGATGAACAAAATGATGAGGCTGATGTCTTCCTTACTGATGAGGATCTTGTTGAATTAGAGAGAACAGCAGCAGAAGAAGAAGAAGCAGCAAGATTGGATGCCATGGAGGACGACGAAGACACATTTGAATATCATGTTTCCCTTGCTCAATCTCCTAGTCCTCGTTCGGATACTATAGCACGGGCACATTCTAGTTCTAGGCCTCCAAATTGAGTACCATTGGGAGGGGAAAGAGGAAGATGTAGATTACATGTGGTTGTTAATGTTTTCCTCTTTTTGACATGATTATATGTAAACATTAATAAACTTATGATGCTGTTATACATTGCAACTATGAGTATTTGATGACTATAAATGATGAAATTTCAATTATTGAGTGTTTGATGATCATATGACATGTGTAATCTTTGAATTATAAGTGTTTGATAATCAAATTAGGCTCTTATGTTCTCTAAATGCATTAATTTGTTCTCTAAATGCATTAATTTGATTCTTTTTTTTTGCAAAACTACGGTTTTTTTTTTTTGTTGAGTCCTAGCCAAGTCTTTTCCCAAGTCCGTGCCGAGTCCCGAATCCCAAGTCCAAGTCATATTTTTGGGCTGCCGAGTCCGCGGCGAGTCTGAGTTTGCAAACTATGGGTAGAAGAGTAAGCAAGCCCATGCTCACTCACAATTTCTTTGAATTGCATAGGCCCCAACAATTTGTAGTTGAAACTTGTAGCCTTTAGACAGTTTGTTGTAATTTTTTTATAATATATATGTACATTGAAATTGAAAACAATGAAATTTTGTTAAATTGTGTCTAGATTCTAATGCGAACTCTCGATTTAGCTCTAATGCTATGTAATCAAGTTTTGGAATGCATATGATGAATATCTTATCCTATCAATATTTGAAATTTCTTATATCCTTAAAATTTTCCCTATTTTTTAATTGTTGTCCCCTTCCATCACCTAAAAAATTGCATGCCAAAAAATGTCCAAGAAACTTGGTGTAACATAGTATACTGTTACAACTACCATATTCCGATCAAGAATTTGCCCCATTCCTTCACTCTCAAAAAACTTATGTTGTTAAATCAAGGTTGTTGGGGTGTATTATAGCTACTAAAAATGGGCTGCACACATTGGCAGGTGCAGATGCAAAAACCAACCAAAATCTGCACCTGAGGCGCACACAGTAAAACCTAACCTAACCTGCCTCACCCAATGTATTTACCCTAAATCTCACGTGCAATATATTAATATTTTGAAAAACTTAAACATACAAAGAAGAAAGTGAAAAAAAATACACTTGATTTTTGTTTTGCTAAGTTCCATAACGATGTTATGTTACAACTTTCAAGTTAGATGTTTGTGTTGATATAGGAACTCAATTTTACAGTGCCCAAATTTTGGTCGGTATTGCACACTTTGCATACTCTTCCCGCGCTCACACTTTGTGATAATCCTGCACCCGTGCACCCCTGCAGGTACATCTCTGTAGCATATGAGTTTGCATCAACTGCTGCATACCCCAACTTGTACACACATGTGACGTTGCCTTAAATTTTATATGTGCCAATAATTTGTTAGTCATTAGGCGTCCGACAGTCTCCAATAGACTAAGGTTAAATTCTCAATAAAATTGCCTACAGACATAAATTATATACAGATTTACCTTTAGAGTTAATAAAATACTTTAGGAAACATGCCTGCACAATTTAACGTCAGTGAATTAATTGGGTCGAATTGCCATTGCTTTCGGCATGCAAAGCACCCGTAATCAGACAATAACATTAGAGCTGGATTGGCCTGACCACTACGCAAGGAAGTTGTTAAGGGACAGAAAATATTCGATAAGCATATAAGGGTAGAAGAAATTTTCTTCCTGATGATGAACCACGAAACATGATTTGAAATATCCATCCTGCAAATATTGTTAAGGCATTTTTTTTCTGAAATCCTGTTTTTTTAACTCTGCAGATTTTATATAAAAATATTTTAAAATTCTATTCAAAAAAATATAATTTGTGAAAGAAAATATATTTTTTTTAATAAAAGTATCCTCTCCACTCAGCCTCCATTAAATGCCTTACAGACTTGAGGTAGCCATACGACCATTTGACGTTTTCTATTCAAACAAAATCTGCAGGGGAACTTAAAACACACAAACCAGTTTTGAAGGGTTTTAAAGAAAGATAGTTGAATTCCATTCCAAGCAAAATTTGAAGGATTTTGCAGTAAATAATAATGATAAAGGTACCTTGTACATAGAAACAATCCAAATCGACATGAGCAATCACACGAGCTTCCTGGGGCTCGGGCCGAGCTACTGGCATTTTTTATTAATTTTTCGTATTTGGATTTCCCCCTTCCGATTTGCCGCCTTCATAAGGTGTTAGTGTACGCGAATATTAAAAGACAGCAGGAGCTTTTAGGGGTTGTTCGAAATGCTTAGGGTCGCCTCAACGTTTCCGCTGTGTCACCAAAATAAATTAAGGCTAATGACTTTAGGCAGCGGTTATTCTCCCAACAAAAGGGCATGTGCAAACATTTGTCATGCTTTTCCCAAACAAGTGCCACTTCTCTTTATACTATTTTAATTATAGTATTTTAGATTTAATAAAAATAAATGCAAGTTTTGTTAATGTGAATAAAACTAGTAAATATATAACTTATATATAAAATACGTCGAGATGTATTGAGGCGTTAAATTTTTTCAACTTTAATTTTTATTAAAGTTGAATGATGAAAAAATTAAACGCCTCGAGACATCTCAGTGTACTTTATATATAGGTTATATATTTGATAGTAGCAGTCGCGGCATGCGTAACACATTGAATAAATTAATATATTGAGGGTTATGATTAGAGTTAACATTTAGGATTAGGGTTTATATCATGGTTAGGGTTAACATTAGGGTTAGAGTTTGGTTTAGATTTATTATTATGATTAGGGTTAGGGTTTAGTGTTAAGGTTGGGTTTATGGTCATGGTTAGTGTGAGAATTATGTTAGGGTTAGGGGAAGAATTATGGTTAGGGTTAGGGGTTAGATTATAATTATAACAGGTTTCAGGTTAGGAATAAAGTTTTGGTTAGTGTTAAGGGTAGGGTTGGAATTACTATTAAGGTTTGGATTGGAATTATAATTAGGGGTAGGGTAAGGATTTATATTTGGTCAGTGATATGGTTTGGGTTAAGGTTAGGGTCAAGGTTAGGATTAAGGTTAAGATTAACATTAGGGTTAGGATTTGGTTTACGATTATGATTATGGTGAGGGTTTGGGTTTAGACTTATGATTAGGGTTATAGTTAGTGTTAGGGTTTAGTGTTAAGGTTTAGTGTTATACATTGAATAAATTAATATAATTAGGGTTATGATTAGGGTTAAAATTTAGGGTTACAATTTATATCACACTTAGGGTTAGCATTAGGGTTAAAGTTTATATCATGGTCAGAGTTAGCATTAGATTTAGGGTTAACCATTTAGGATCAGGGTTTAGCATCTAGGTTTATGATTATGGTTAGGGTTAGGGTTTAGGCTTATGGTTAGGGTTATAGTTACAGTTAGGGTTTAGTGTTAAGGTGAGTGTTAGCATTAGGTTTATGGTTAGGGTTAGAATTTTGTTCTATGGTTAGGATTATGTTTAGGGTTTACATTAATGCTCGAGTTAGGGTAAGAAATATGGTTAGGGTGAGGAAATGGGTAGGATTGGGATTATTATTATGATTATGATAGAATGATAGAATAATAGGGTTAAATGTTTATGTGAGGCATCTAGTTTTAATAAAATTTCTCACATAAAACTGCAATAGATGCCTTGAGAAGGATATATCTCGATGTATTTTATATATATTATTAAAATAATATATATATATGCTAGTAGCAATCACAGTGGAACATGGAAGACAAAATTATCATGGTTAGGATAAGGGTTAGGGTTAATATTAGGGTTGGGGTTAGGGTTAGGGTTTGTGTTAAGGTTTGGGTTAAGATTGGGGTTAACATTATGAATAGGGTTAGGGTTATGATTAAAGTTAACAATAGGGTTAGGGTTAGGTTTGGAGATTATGTTTGGGATTAACATTTGGGATAGGATTACTGTTAGGGTTAGGGTTAGAGATAAATTTAGGATTGTGGTTTGATTAGCCTTAATAAGAAGATTAGGGTTAGGGTTATGATTGCAATTAGAGGTAGAATTGTAATTTGGATTAGGTTATCATCATAATTAGGGTTAGGGTTAAAGTTAGGATTAGGATTAGGGTAAGGATTTTAGTTAGGGTTAGGGTTAGGGTTAGAGATAGAAGTAGGGTTAGGGCTATGATTAGATATTGAATTATGGTTAAGGTTAATGTTAGGGTTAGGATTAAGGTTTTAGATACTATAAGAGATATAATTAGGGTTATGGTTACAATTATGATTATGGTTTAGGTTAGGTTTAGGGTTAAGGTTAGGGTTATAGTTAGACAAACACTTAGGGTTAGGATTAGGGTTAGGGTTTGGTTTTGGGTTTAAGGTTAGGGTTAGGGTTTGAGTTAATTTTTGAGTTAGAGTTTGGTTAGGGTTTTGTTTAGGGTTTAGGGTTATGGTTAGGTTTATGGTTAGGATTGGGTTAGGGTTAGGGTTTGAGTTAATGTCTTTAAACTATAATTAGGGGTACAATTAAGGTTAGGGTTAATATTAGGATTAGAGTGAGGATTATGGTAAGAGGTATAATTAGGATTAGGGCTAGGGTTACAATTAGAATTAGTGTTAGTTGTATAATTAGGGTGGGTTAGAAATATTGTCAATGTTAGGGTTAGGGTTAGAGTTAGAGTTAGGGTTAGGGTTAGGATTAGGTTTAAAATTTGAGTTAGAATTAGGGTTAGGGTTGTAATTAGAATTAGTGTTAGTTATAGATTTAGGGTGATTAAAAAATAGTGGTAGTTTTAGTGTTATAATTTTAAAATTATAATCTTATCCCTTGTCCTACTTGTAATGCTAATCCAAATTATAACCTTAACAATAATTTTAGCCCTATTCATAATCATACTTATAATTTAAATACCTTAATTCTAATTGTAACCCTAATTAAAACCTAATCCTAACCCTAAATTAAGCCTAACCCCAACCTAATTTTAATTATAATTGAACACTAATCCTAACACCAGTTGAACCCCTACCCTAATTAAATATAAACCCTAATCAAAACTCTAATTAAATCTTAACCCTTATTGTAATTATAACACTAACCCTAATCCTAGCTAATTATAACCCCAACCCTAACACAAAAATTTATCCTAGAACCCTAACCCTAATTAAACATCAATTGAACCTAACCCTAATTGAATCTTAACCCTTGTTAAACCCTAACCCTAATAGTAATTAATCCCCAACCCTAACCCTAACCCTTACTAACATTGACCCTAATCTTAACTTGTAACTTCTAACTCTAACCTTAATATAAATATAACCCTAACTCTAACCCTAATTGAATGCAAACCCTTTAACCCTAGGATTTATATTAAAACCCTAACCCTAACCCTATTAAAATTCAACCTTAATTAAGCTTGATCCCTAACTCTAAGCCTAACCTATTGAATCTTAACCCTAATTGAACTCTAACCCTAATTGAACCCTAACCCTAATGTTAAATCCAAGCTTTATTTTAGAACCCTAACCCTAACTAAACCTTGACCTAACTTTAATCCTAGTTATAACCGTAATTGACCTCTAATTGAATCCTAATTGAAGCTTAATCCTAACTGATCCCTAACCCTAACCCTATCCCTAATTCAACTCTAATCCTAATTAATCCTTAACCCTAACCCTAACCCTGATTGTCATCCTAATCTATCTTCAATCACCTAAACCCTCCAAGCTTTATCTTAGAATTTTTATTGAACCCTAACCTAATTTAATCCTAATCATAATCATATCCATCTCTCTCTATATAAATATATATATATATATATATATGTATATATATATATATATATATATGTATATGTATATGTATATATGTCTCTCCTGCTATATATACCATATATATCCATTTACCTCTATATATAACTTCCTATATCTTTCTATCCCTCCATAGATCTCCCTCTCTTTGTCTCCCCCTCTTTATATCTTTATTTCTCTCTCCTTATCTCTCCATATCCATCTTCATCTCTATCACTATCTTCCTTTCTACCTCTCCCCTATCTCTATCTCCTTACCTCTCCCTGCATATCTCTCACTCTTTCCCCTATATATTCTCTCTCTCCCCCTATCACTCTATCTTTCTATATCTCTCTACTTATCTATTATCTCTCTATTTCTCTCCCTCTCTTCCCTCTATCCATATCCTCTCATTTCTCCACTCATTTCCTATTTTCCCCCTCCCTATATCCACCTCCCCCATCCCCTATCTCTATCTCTATTACTTATCTCTATCCTCCTTTTATCTTTCCTTCCTCTGTGATCTCCCTCCTCCATCTTCATAATCATCGATTTAATCTCCATCATCCTTGTTCCTGAGTCTCCTCCATCTCCTGCTCCTCTGTCCTCTGCACTCTGTTTATCCTTCTGTAATCAACAATATCTTCAATCCCCACTCTCGTTGTCCTCTCTTTTGATCTGTTGTCCGGCACCATAACTTATCTCCTTCCATCTCCATATATTTATTCCACTCTATCTTTGTCTTTGAATCTCTTTATCCACCGCCCCCCCTCCATCTTTCCCCCCCCAAGTTGTATCTATCTATCCATCTCTCCTTTATATCCCTGTCTCTCCCTCTCTCCCCACTTCTCCCCTATCACTCCTTTCTATATCTTTATACTTCTCTCCTATCTCTATTTTTCTCCTTCCTCTCCCTCCTTCTCTATATATTTATACATAACTATCTCCCTCTCTCTCTCTCTTATGCATACACACACACACACTCCTTGTTTCTCCCTCCCTATTTCTTCCTCTATCTCTATATCTATCTCTCTACCTCTCTATCTCTATCTTATTATCTCTACATGTCTCTCTACCCCTATATCTTTCCATCTCTACCTCTTATATATCACTCCCTATACCTTTGTCTTTTTATCCCCCCTCATTCTCTCCCTGTCTCTCCCTATCTCTCTATCTCTATATATTTATGTCTTCCATCTCTATCTACCCCTCTATCCTCTCTCTCTATTTATCTCCCTCTCCTCTCCATATCCATCTCCTCCATCTCCATCTCCATTTTTGGATTTTCTTTTCCATATCTATCTATATCTCATTACCCCTTTGTATCTCTCTTGCTCTTCCCCCTATATCTCTCCCTCTTTCCATCTCTACCTCTCCCTTTCTCTCTATTTGAAGCATAACATGAGCCTATTGGCAATGGAGCTTGATTATCTTCCTGATTTAGATGTTTTGTTTTAGTTGTGTGTAGATCATTCTAAGTGGATGCATAATTGTTTTGAATTTGTCACTTTTCTGTTGAAATTTGAGACCTTTATTGCACAAACATCATTTTCTAAATGGACTACCAATTGACCTCATGTTTACTACACAAGTGTATGCAAAAAAATGACCAAAATTTTCCCTAATTTACCTTCCACACATCTTTGACATACCCATTGCACACCAAAGTGTGATTGCTAGTTTTAAATTGATTTTAGATGTGATCTTATTATGAAAGGCCTTCTATTAGACTATATATTTAAGTTGCTCTATTTTGGTATAATTAAATCTTCATTTATAATATTTAGTTTTGAATAAAATTGAATATTAATGATTTTTCCTTTTTGAAATATTTTCAATTTTTTAAAAAATATTGCATTTTTTTAATGTTTTAAATATATTAATTTAGAAACATATTTTTATATGTAATAATAAATTTAGAATATTTTTTATTTTATTTTAAATACATTAATTTATTTAGAATTTTTTAAATTAACAATTATTTTTCATTCCTTTATAATTTTATTTCCATTCTAATATTAGAAAAATATTTTACATTGAATCAAAGAATATATTTTTTTAAAGATTTTTCAATATTTTTTAATTTTAAATATACCAATATAGATATAATATATGATATATATATCTATTTTTGTATAGTATGAGCATTTTCCTGTGCTAAATCACTTTTGCTCTCACAAGATCAATTCTACAGACAAAAAAAAAGTCAATTTACAAAATCTCAAAGACACTTATTAGATCAAATTCTAAAATTTCAATTATGATAAATCAATTCCCTGCATATTCCAACTCTTTTTCCCATTATCAAAATCCAACAAAATATACATTCATTTAATTTCTCTGTGTGTAACTCTAAATTTGTTTTTTGGAGTCCCTGCATATTGATTGTGTATTTGATTAACCTACATATTTCATGTAAGGGTATATATATTTACCCTCCCAGGAATAAACATCGCATAGCAATGCACAAGCATTTCATCATTTAATCTGTCAGAAAACTAAAGACCAGTCCTCTGAGATTTACATCGATATCCATGAAGCTCTAGACATGGTGTATCATCTATATCAAAATATTAATACACTTCTATGTCAAGTCATATTTGTATGCATAGTAGTCTCCTTTGCCAATTCCTGCATGTTCCTCTCCTTATTTTCTTATAATTTCCCGCATTCCATCCTTTAGATTGATCCAAACCAATGTGTTGTCTCCTCAACCACACACAAAATTGTGAAAACAATTCATAATTTTAGGGTACTATTAATTCAGAGTCTCTCGTCTTCTCTCTGCATGTACTAAATTTTTGTTAGACATGTATTTCCTTTTATTTGATGAGGCTTGTCTTTTGAGAATGTGAGATTTGAGTCTCTCAACATCTGATAATTGAGCAAGCTTCAATATGAATTCTTCTTCACCTCTTGACAAATACCCATTTAAAGCCACAAAGCTTAATTGAATCAGGGTTCCTCTTTATGAATATGTCTCATGAATACTAATAATGTGAACAGACCTCTAAGATAAATATAGTGCACAATAACCCTTACCTTCTTGTTGTGGACTCCACATTTTCTAACAACATGATCACTACAGGAATATCCTTAAGTGTTGATGAATCCTGTTACATGGAAATTGTTCTAGAGAGTAAGAAAAAATAACCCATTTCATTTTTCATCTTTCCCAAATGAACTTGAAATTTCTCAAGTAGGCTTGAATAATCATAAATAAAAGAGGGATTGAACGAATACCTTGACTCTCCTAAGCAAGTAATAACCAGTGAGCCCTAGAATACTATAGTCGGTGACTATCATATTCACCTTATTTTTCGGCATCACAAGACACACATAAAAGGATTCAGTCAAATCTAAATGGAACAAAGCAATTCCAAGACACAAACCCACAAATTTCCTCAGGATCTTGGATTCCATGCATACCTCAACATTGAGGCCTTCATAGTCATCTTCCAAACCAAGAAATTCCAGAGCTTTTCTCACACAATCAACACTCGTCACTTCCAACGCCAATAAATGAATTTTTTAAAAATAGAGCATTCTCTAATCCCATCAAAGTCGATGCCCAAATTTCATAATGGGTATAAATAGCATTTTATTTTCCAGTATAAAGAAAAAATTACCTTTATAAGAAGATTTCCCTAAGAGGCATTCGATGATTTTTCTATCCACAGGACTACCATCAATAAAAAGTACATGGAATTCAAACACACTAGCCTCCCTGTGATTCTGCCCCATTTCCCCTTCAAAAGCTAGAAAAACCCCCAGATTCCAATCATAATGAGAGATTCTAAGGCTAAATAGTATTGATTCTCAAAGCTGAATCCCACTAAATATTCTCTGCCAAATCTTCCCAAGTTTCCCAAACATTCCCAATTTAAAGGCCAAGCTCTCCAAATGCAGATTGTTATCAAATCAAAATTTACTGAAATTCATTCCAAATTTAGATACCCACTTAATATTTCAATCCAAATTCCAGTACCCACTTCCCAATTCAATCCAAATTTGAGTAGCCACTTCCTATTTTGATCCAAATTTCAGTACCCACTTACTATTTCAATCTAACCCAATGACTCAAATGCTCTGCTTAACTTAGATTTCTGGATGAAAGCAGAACTAAATAACCCTTTTATGGGTAAGAAGCAAATCGAGTTCCAAATTCTACTTCGTGTGGATGAGGATCCTTTGTAAGGATTCAATCTTACTGTATATATTGACACTGACGATAAACAAAAACCTTTGAGCAAGCTTCCTTGGCTCCTCTCTTTTTCTACTATGTTCACAGTTGGAGAGTTGCCAAATGCGGGGTTTTATCTGAAACAACAAACAATGTAAATGGAAATCTTGAAATGGAAGCAGCGGTGATGGTATGAAGGTTGCCAGAGAATATGAGGAAATCACCTTAAACTTCAACTATTCACCTTATAACATTTCTTCCTCTCACTCTCGCCATTACACAATGCCAACCATTGCCTCTTCCACTCTTACCATTACGTAACGTCAACCGTTGCCTCTCCCATTACGCAACTCTTGCAGGTGACTTGTTCACTGTTGGCAAAATATGAATCATTTCTTTTTTCTTAGATCGTTACATTCGTTGGCCTCCTATAAGGGTTGTTGCCATTGTAGGGTTATGCCTCTCAGCATAATTAAATTTTAGTTTTGTTAATTATAGTACTAACATAATCATTTTAAAATGTTTTGACTATATGGGAAAAACAGGTTTTGAAGGGACCCGAAACCCTTCACAACAAAAGAAACTTAGAGCTGCTAAAAAAATACATCAGAGTGACACCAACAACATCCCAAAAGCCAAAAAAACTACAAAAAGGGTGCTTGATGAAAGATAAGACAATAAGCTAACAACAACACCCAACAACATCAAAGCAACAAAACAACAGGAAAAAAATTGACACCCAACAAAAAATAGAAAGAAAAAACACTAATTCAATCTGCTCAAGGTGTTGGCCACCTCAAGCTCCTGGGTTTTGTGCTTTTCGATCATGTCCAACAGCTCCTTCTTCTCAACATCAAAGGCTTTTTCCAATCAGCTTATCCCCTAATAGTAGGTCCTTTTTCATCATCTTTAGCACATTTTTTGCCTTTGCCTTTAACTAAGTGCTCTTTCTCCATAAGCTCAAAAAAATAAACTTGGTCCTCCCTAAGCTAACTTATCTTTCTAAAAAGAACTTCCAAGGAGTCTGCACTATTCTTCATAGAGATGTGACATGCCTGCAGAAGCTTTTTTATGTTCCCATTCGTTCTAAGAATCTTGGCTTCCAAAGCAACCTATCTATCTTCACAAAGAGATTTGAAATCATGGAAAGAATTCTCAAGGTCCACCATTCTGTCAATTAAAATGTCTGGCATCGACTCCTTCGGAACAATCTTTAGATTCTCCATCAAACTTCTAATTTTAATGTTAATCTTATTGAACTCTTGAAGATTCCACTTAGCTAACTTAAAATTTTTAATGGCCCTGGCCCTAGCCATTTTCCAACAAATCAAACATAGAGGTAGAATCATCATCGAGGTAAGAAAAGTCCTCTGAAAGAGGATTTACCTTCAAAGGCTCATGTTTAGCTCTCTTCTTCTCAAAATCCTCCTCATTGAAACCCTTAATTTCCTCATCTAGCTTCACATTGGGCGAATCCTACTCCAGGGAGTCCTCAATAGGCATTGCCTTTACACCAGAATCCTTGCCTTCACAAGACACATTGGGGTCCTTAGTCGGCACATCTGAGGCCTTATTCTTCAAGTTGTCAATATGCTTAGAAGACCTCCATAGCTTGTCCTTATCCTCTGAACCTAGAACATTATCCTATGACCCCTCCTCAAAACCACCACCAACAACACCCTAACTAACAACCACCTCCTTAGTCTTGGGAGGGGAACCATCCGATCCCACTTCCATGTCCTCGTTGTCAAAGAGAACAAGGCATTTGGCTGCCCTGTTACTCTTAGAACTACCCAACTTCCTCTTCTTTGAATATGTGGTTGCAAGGGTTGGAGACACATCCTCCTCCTCCTCGTTCCATTCCTCCTCGTGATCCATACTAGACTCTAAGCCCAATGACCCAAAAATATCACTCAAAGCCTTCTCCTTACCCTTAATGGAAAGGATAGGGAGAAGAGTCTTAACATGCTCCATGATAATAAAATAAGACCTTCACAGAGGATGGGAGCCCTCTTCTTTAGGTGAGCGTAAACAAAAACCTCCATAGATGATAATAGAAAAAATAGGAAAGAAATGAACAAACCATGTCTAAAATGGTTTAGAAGAGTGAAGTGATGACTGAGAATAGCAATAAACCTCCCCTCCAGAGTCACATAGTGCATAATCACCTCAGTAACACTCGCCCAAATCTTCTTAAGGGATTTTCGCTCATAACCCCAACTTTCCATTTTGATTAATTTCTTTTGCTCGTCACCCTTGAAAAATTGGGCCATTGCTTCCTCGTTACTCTTCTTGCCCTTGAAAAACTTACGGCCAATCGTTGGCATCCTAGTGACTGTAGCTACCAACTCCTCATTCACCTCCACTTCCAGGCCTTTTATCTTGAGCCTGTGATTATGCCAGTAAGACTCAAATTGCATTGAGGCGTTGGGGTCATTTCTATGCAACCTCTCTAAGAAAGGAGTGAAATTACCATGATACAAAATATTCCATAGCTTATTTTTCCTAATGCCCTCATAGGAATGCGACTCAATTCTGCTTCTATCACCACCCATTTCAGATAGCACCAAAACAAGCAACCCCTTATGAAGAAAACTCAACTAAGTACTAGAGAGTAAAAGGAAACCCACAAAGTGTGTGAGACTAAAGAAGGTACTGGAAATTAAATGTCGCATCATCTCAACCCACGTCATCATTCCTTAATAAGCTCCCATCTTTCTCGGGAAGGATCGATCCCTCTTCCCACACACAAAACTCATTTTAACTGATAGCCTCGTTGGCAAAAAAAATTCCAATAAGTTTCCTTCTCGATAAACGTGAGAGACACAGTTCTCTCCACAAGATCGCAACATGATTATAGTATCTTTAATGAGCTGATCCACATTCCAACTTGGAGGATGGGTGTCATGTAGATAGTTAATTATGTTTAGAGAATCACCTTTAACCCATAATTTGGAGTAACCTTTGTTGAGAGCATATTTGACACTAATAAACGTAGCCTCTACCTTCGCACAGTGATTGGTCTGAATTCCCAACAAGAGTGCCACTGTGCCTAGGAGTCTGCCATTATCATTTCTTAACACCCCCCACAACCTACAAGCCCAGGATTACCCTTCGCTGCCCCGTCAAAATTAACTTTAACCCATCTAGAGGGAGGTAGTTACCACCTAGTGCTCAATCTAGCATTTAAACTAGATTAAGGATTCAAAGCAAGAACTGAAGTAATCTTCTAGTTAGAAGTCACCAAGAGATCATAACCAGTTAGGCAGGTAGAAGGGGCACATCGAGAAGAATCATAATTAATTAGAGCAAAGTTTTCCAATATCGCCCACCGGATCTTGATGAAAATACTACCAACTTTAAGCTTAGAATCGTGAAAAATTATGTTATTTCAATCTTTCCATAACCCCCAAGCAATATGCGGAGCCATAAGATCCCAAAGCCAACAAAGAACAGGAGAGGAGGTAGGGAAATTCCACTAATCAATTAACTTATCAAGAGAGTCCAGAAAGACCTAACCAATATTCCCAATACCAAGAAATTTACTCCAAAGAGAAAAATGAAAATCACACCCAAGAAAAATATGAAAAGCACTCTCACCATCAGCTTCACACAAAGCACATCTATGAGGAATTGCAAACCCCCTCTTACAAAGTTTATCTTGTGTTAGAAATTTACCTTGCATAAGCAGCCAAAAGAAGACATTGGCTTTAGGAATCAACTTCTTGTTCCATAACATCCCCCAAAAAGGAAGAGAATCGGGCTTTTCCAGTGAACTCACAAGAGCAGAAGCCACCAAAAAATTACCACTAGCACAGGGGGCCCAAATGACATTATCCAGACACAAAAAAGTGGGAATACGAACATTGCTCAAGAAGTCATTTAGAACCTTCAGAGACGGATCCCAGTCTTGAAAAATTTTCCACTCCCCATCTTGAAAGTAATTAGCCACCCTAGTCCCAAAAAGGTGTTTACACAAGGGGACAATAGGGGGAGCCCAAGGAAGATTGACTAAAGGTAAAACATCACACCAAACATCTTCCCAAAAAATAATACTTGCACCATCGCCTAACAACCATTTAACACCCTTGGAAATCAAATCCTTACATAGAACTATGTTTCTCCAAAAATAAGAACCAAAGGGAACATCATCAGATGTCAACAAATTCTAGGATCTCCCCATGCCATAAAGATACCTATTACAAGCCAAAGAGGCCCACCCTACATCCCCATTCGGAAGCCTCCAAACATTTTTTGACAAGAGAGCCTTATTGAAAGCCTTTAAATTTCTGATACCAAGCCCCCCCATTTCTTCGATCTACACACCAAATCCCAAGGCACAAGAGGAATTTTGGCTTTGGTCTCAACACTTGACCATAAGAACCTTCTCATTATCGGTTCCATTTTCTCTTCAAACTTGATAGGAACTCTAAAGAGACTCGTAGCATACAACAGTAAATTTTGGAGAGTGGAAGAAATAAGTTGAATCTTGCTCGCCTAGCTAAGGAGCACACCTTTCCAACCCACCAGCCTTCTATTGAATTTATCCAATAGACCCAACTAGAAGGAATCTAGGATCTTAGAGATACACAAGGGGAGCCCCAGATAAGTATCTGGGAGATCACCTTTTTTGCACTAAAGGATTCTAGCAAGTTTTATCTGCAAAGCTTTAGGAGTGTTAAGGAAAAAAATTGACTCTTAGAAAGATTAATCCTTTGACCAGAAGCCTTATCATAATCTTCAATCAACCTCTTAACAACTCTAACTTCCCAAACAAACAATTCACCCATCATAATAGTGTCATCAACAAATTTTTGATGGGTAACTGGATCACATCTAGGAGAGACCCTTCAGAGCACTAGTACATAGTGCCTTCTAGATATTTATGTCAAGAGCCTTTGCCATCAAAATGAAGAGAAGCGGCGAGATAGGATCTCCCTGCCTCAGCCCACACGAGCTCCAAAAGAAGGGGGATGGATAACCATTCACCAAGACAACAAAAGACGGAGTACAAATAAGTTGTTCAATAATATGAAGAAACTTCTTATAGAAGCCAAAACAATCCAAAACTCTCAACAAAAATCTCTAGTTCACCCTATCATAAGCTTTAAGCAAGTCTAGCTTCAAGAAGAACCCTGGTTTCTTAGAGACATTAATAGAATGAGCAAGCTCATGAACAGTTATAATAGAATCAAGGATTTGACACCCCTTAACAAAACCGCTTTGATGCTTAGAGATCAAGCCCGACAAGAATTTTTGCAGTCTAGTAGCAAGCACTTTCAAAAAGATTTTATAAATAGAATTACAAAGACTGATCGGGCGATACTCACCAGAGCTCTTAGCATCAACAGATTTGGGAATCAAAATAATGAAGGTTGCATTCAACTCTTTGAGAAGACTTCTAGAGCCAAAGAACTCCTTGGTAGCATTGATCACATCCTCCAAAACAATCTCCCAACATGACTGGAAGAACGGAGAAGGGAAATCATTAGGCCCAGGGGCCTTGTTTCCTTCAAAAGAGAAGACCGCTTCTTAACTTCCAAGGTTGAAGGAATAGCAATAAGCTCCTTGTTCAGAACATCTGAGACAACCTTAGGAATAACCTCTAGAGAAGCTTCCACACAATTTTGGCCCCATACCAGATCATCCTTTAGGAGTTGCTCAAGAAACTAGAAACTGCTCTCCTAATAGCCTCCTCATTCTCCAACAATAAACCATCAACCATAATTGAGGAGATTATATTAGATGATTTATGCCTGAAGGTAGTGAGATGAAAGAACTTAGAATTGCAGTCACCAGATTTCAACCAAATAGCATGAGATCTCTACCTCCAAAAATCTTCCTCCTTAGCAACAATATCATGCAACTGTGCAAGAAGGCCATCTTCCAACAACTGAAAATCCTCTGATAAGCCCTTCAACTAAATATCACTTTGAATACCATCCAAATTCTGAAGAACAAAGCTTTTAGAATCAAAAATATGACCAAAGAAATTTTTATCCCATTTCTTGAGATTGCTTTTGACAAAAGTTAATTTCTTGGCAACTTTGAACATCGCACAACCAACTATATTGACTTGCCGCCATTTTTTAATATAATCCATAAATATTGGATCTCTTAACCACATGGCTTCAAACCAAAAAGGAAAGTTTTTCCTAACCCCAAGCCTATCAACATCAAAAGAGATAGGGAAGTGGTCAGACCCACATCTAGTAATTGAAGACAGGGAACAAGCAAAGTCCACAAACCAGGAAGCAAAAGTTAAAGCTTTGTCTAGTCTAACTTGAATATTATCCACACCAACATGCCTATTAGACCAAGTAAAATTTTCTTTAGTCAACTTAACATCTATAAGAGCATTATCATTAATGAATATTCCTAAATCAAGTCGGTTCTCCGGATTGGCTTGCGTCCTACCCACTTTCTCAGTGTCACACAAAAAAGCATTGAATTCTCCCATCACAATCCAGGGGTTGTCCAAAAAATTCATCCTAAGACTCCCAAGATCGTCCCATAACTTTATCCTGGCTCTCTCTAGGTTAGGAGCATAAGCATTAGAAATAACCCAAGAATAAGAATCCCTTATCCAAATAAACTATCTCCACATGATTGAAACCTTTAGCAATCAATACACCTTTAATTAGCTTGGCATTCCAAAATGTGGCAACGCCACCCGAAGCTCCCTTAGAGCTAACCCCATGAAAACCACAGTCCTTAAAAATAGATTCTTCAGAGCTTCCAACTTATCGATTTGCATTTTCGTCTCTTGGATCAACAAAATGTCTGACTTATGGTCCTGGACTAAGTTCTTCAGTAGGTCATTTTTATGGCATATTATTCAACCCCCTAATATTCTAGAAAAGAATCTTCATTTACGCGAAGAGGGGGTGCTCTTTGAGCACAAATCAAAAAGGGTTTTCTGAACCCCTTTAGCAATGTCCCGCTTGCACTCCCTCTCCCTTCTTTTTCTGCAGGGAAGGTCTACCCTGGCCCCTCGATTCAAATCCACAATTCACTTTTTTCCTTCTCGTGGTAATAGCTTTGTGAGGTTTAGGGGGAGGAGAAGTAGAGGACTTCTTCCTTCTACATCACACCCGAATATAACCATCTTCATCCTTACTCCTAGTATCAGCCGCCACCAAAGCACCATCACCAACTACCAACCCAGAAGCATTATGTTGTGGGGAAGATGGGGCAACAGAAGGCTCCAGTACAATCCTCTTAAGGGAGCACAAAGTATCTGAGACATGATCCACATCCTAAATCAAAGATTGGCCCACATCCACCTCCACAGTTTTCTTAGACTCCTTGCCAACCTCATTAAGAGGGACAATGATCTTCAATATTAACTTCACCCTCCACACCATTTCCAACAGATGACTCAACTTCATTCTCTTTGGGCTCCTTAATCTTCCAAACTTGAGTCTACTGGGCAGTCTTAGGTGGGGCCACCTTAGCAGGGCAATCCTTAGCCCATTGACCCACCTTCTTACATTTGAAACAAGTGAAAGGGAGATTTTCAAAAATAATCTGCTACTTCTAGGACCCCACCTTAGATTTTAGGAGGAATAACTCAAGCATCACAATGTCTTGGTCAATCACGACACAAAACCTAGTTGCAACCATCCAATTCTTGGAGAGAGTGGCCTCATCAATAGAAATAATCTGCCCAAAGGAGTTAGACACTACCTTAAACACTTCTTCGTCCTAATATTCCAAAGGCAAGTTTGGTAGCTTAACCCACATAGGGGCTAAATGAAAGAGACACTTGGATAGATCCATCCTAAGTTCCCAAGGATGAAGAACCAAAGACACCCAAATGACCACGGTCCTTTTGCAAACACCACTCTCAGGTCTCCATCACAAGAGAAGGAAAAGGAGAAAAAACCTTTAGCCATAGCTATAACTTCCACCTGACCTTTTAATGCCCACTTCTTACGGACCCAAGTGCAGACCTCCTCAATACTAGGTCAAGGACTTAAAAACTTGCCAACTAGGGAGAAATCCATTTTAGCAATATTTTTGTCAACAAGAGAGTTTGGAATAGAAAAGGAAAAACCACCTTCCACATTAGAAGATACAGACTCAGAAGCTACTCCTTTTCCTTTAAGCTTAGAAGAAAAAAGGTCAGACCATCTCTGCCCCAACAATGATGACTGCCTTGCTGGACAACCACCACCCATTGGAGCACGCTCAATCCGAGGAATACTCGAATTAGCTGCAACATGATTCCCCATATGGGACCCACACTTCATTTTCAATGGCCACCTTATCCCCTTGAAACTTTGGAAACGCCTCCTTCGAAGGACAACCTTCACAAGACAACTTGAAGGCCTCAAATGCACACTTACCTTTAGAGAGCGCAGCTTTAACCACAACCTCGCCGCACAACCCATCCTTCCTAGCCTCACCACCAAGGAGCAACAACGTTTCCGCACCACACAATCTAGCCTTCCCAACTGCTTGAGTTCAAATTCAAATCGCTCAAGCCTGCCACCAAACCAGTCTTCTCTCCAACAATCTCCATTGTAGTAATTAGTATCATTTTAAAATGTTACATTAATGTTATTTTTTATTAAAATTATGTAAATAATATATTAATTATTATAATTTAAATTATAGGATAATGCATGCCTATGTTCTAATTTAATGTAATAAAAGATAATTACATGCATTTATATTAATATTAATAATTACTAATGTTATTTTTATTATATTATATAAAAATCAGTTATCTTATATAAAAATAATTATATAAAAAAAATTAATTATAATAAAGATATTATAAATATGAAACAAAATAAATAAAAAATCAAATGATAGTATAATATAATTAGAAGAAAAAAATGATAATTATATAAATTCAGAATTCGAAAGAAAAGAATTCAGAAGTAGAAACAGGAGAAAATCTGCAATGCACCCTTGAAATTCATCAAGAGAATGAGGATCAAGCCACCCCTGGGGAAAATGATAAGATTGGAAACATGCATTTTGTACTCAATAATGGTAATG
This sequence comes from Sequoia sempervirens, assembly GCA_007258455.2. NCBI lineage: Eukaryota > Viridiplantae > Streptophyta > Pinopsida > Cupressales > Cupressaceae > Sequoia > Sequoia sempervirens. The sequence goes on from VDFB02075321.1 coordinate 31,237,513, forward strand.
GAATACCTAACTTTGAAGATAAGAACCTTGAAGAGGAAGGGATTGAAAGGGAGGACCTGAAGGTGGCTTCTTCAAAATGTTTTGAGGCAATCTTAGATGAACATGTAGAGAGAGAACTCATTAGGAAGATTATGTAATTTGAGGCAATGGAGTCAAAATAAAATGGGATCTTGTTTGATGATTAGGAAGATGTGGATGGATACATGGCTATTGAGAAGGAAAATAAAAAAATGGAAGGGCTAGGACTAGAGCAAAATGTTCCTAATAAACTAAAATCTGATTGCAGAAAATCACCTGGTAATAGAAGAGGTAGAAAATTAGTAACGAAACTGATAAATTAGACAAGCTCGACAAAAGGACAAATCAAAATCACCAAAATTTTGAAATTTGGGAAGGGAGGCCCCTTCCCCAGTTGTCATGATGCTCACATGGAATGTTAGAGGCCTTAGTGCCCCTAACAAGCAGCACTTGGTCAAGTGCAAAATAAAATTGACTAAAGTTGATATTGTATTGTTACAAGAAACAAAGTTGAACATAAAGGATCTTGAAACATTTATTAGGAAATTGAGTGGTTGAAGTTCAGCTAGGGTTTAGGAAAGAGTTGCCTCTGGTGGTCTTGCAATCCTTTGGGATAGTAAGAGGGTGTTGTTTGAAGTGACTGCAGGAAATAGCAATTGGATTGGAGGGATTGTCCATTGTTACCACCTCACTATAAAAATGAAACTAATTAATGTTTATGGCCTAGTCCCAATAGAAAGTAAGAGAAGGGTATGGACTGAGATTGAGGCCTTTCTTAGGGATTCATGTTATGAACATACAATTATAGGTGGATATTTCAATGCTACTCTCCATCTAGCTAATAAAAGGGGTGGCATCCATAGAGTGTTCCAATCATAAATAGATATTCGGAGTTGGGTAAACAGAAATAACTTGGTAGAATTTGAAACTGGGGAATGGGTTTTCACATGGAATAATAGACGTAGGGGTTTCACTCAAATAGCAGAAAAATTGGATCATTTTTTCCTGCATGGTGACTTGGATTCACTAGATGTAGAAATAAAAGCCTCAGTAGCCCATGCATAGGGTCTGACCATTTTCCAGTTTTTCTCACATACAAAAATGAAAGCAAACCACAATGTTGTCCCTTCAAATTTGTGAATATGTAGATGAGGGACAATAATTTCTTTGAATTAATAGAATCCAGGTGGAATTTGGACAAGTTTGAGGTCTCTAAACTCTTTTGCTTCATTTTTTAGCTTAAATTCATTAAAAAACAACTTTTAAAATGGAATCAGGAGCACTTCAAAGACATTTTCAAAGAAAAAGCAGAACTGGAGGCTGAGCTCCAATATCTCAATGAGGAAGTGATTGGGAAAGGGATGGACCAAGACAATTATGACAAAGAAAAAAGACTGATGGGGAGGTATGAAGACATTTTGGTAAAGGAAGATATTTTCTGGAGATAGAAATCAAGGGAAACATGGTTGGAAGATGGAGATAAAAACACAAAATTCTTCCATAATATGGTTAAGCATAAGAGAAATATTAACAAGATTTGTAGTATCAAGATGGAGGATGGCACAAGCATTGAAGACTCGGTGGAGATAGCAAAAAGTGTTGTCTTTACTTTGAAGACATTTTGAATAACAAGGAGGGATACTGGATAGATGGCTAGAATCATTTACTGAGTAATATTCCACAATTGATACCAGAAGAGCAGAAAAAAATTTTAAAAGGAAAATTCACAAAGAAAGAGATAGATATGGCTATTAAACAATTTTACCCAGATAAAGTTCCTGGACCAAATGGATTCCCAACAAGTTTCTTTCAAAAATACTAGCACATTCTTGGAGATGACATGGTTCAAGTTATGGAAGCGACAAGGAATTATAGGGTAATGCTCAAGGAGGCAAACAATACATTCATAGCACTAATATCGAAGAAGGAAAATGTTGCCAGTTGGGAGGAGTTTCAACCTATATCCCTTTGCAACACCATTTAAAAGATAATGTCTAAGGCAATGACCAATAGGTTGAAGAAAGTGTTACCCCTCTATCATATCAAAAGAACAAACAGGGTTTGTCTTGAAAAGGTGAATCTTGGATGTGGTCATCATTGCATGGGAAACTATACACTTGCTTCAATCTACAAACAAAGATAGCATGCTCATAAAGTTGGACATCAAGAAAGCATACATAACAAGGTAGATTAGAGGTTTTTGTGTAAATGTCTCGAGGCATTTTTTTTTACAAAACAATGGATCAACTAGATATTCCAATGCATCTCAACCTCATGATTCTCAATCTTAGTTAATGGATCACCATAATGTTTCTTTGAGACTTCAAGAGGTTTGAGACAAGGAGATCCCCTTTCTCCTTTTCTATTCATTATTATGGCAGAAGCTTTAGGAAGAAACTTAAGAAAGGCACAAGAGTAGCAAGTTATCCAAGGTATCAAGGTCACTAACAACATAATTGTCTATCATCAACAATTTGTAGATGATACATTGTTGATGGGAGAGAGTAAGCATAAGGAAGCTAGGGAGTTTAAAAGGATTTTGGACAACTATGATAAAGCCTTGGGTCAAATGGTGAGTAAGGACAAATAAGAGGTCTTCTTCTTTAATACCCCAATCTTTGCAAAGGATGTTATTATCAGAATCCTAGGATACAAAAAAGGAAGACTTCCTTGTAAATATTTGGGTCTCCCTCTAAGTTCAAGAACCAGAACAACAAGATTGTGGGATCCCCTTAAAGATAAAATAGAACAAAGGATTTCCTCATGGAAAGGGAAATTATTATCATGGGTAGGTAGGTTAGTCTTATTACAATCTCTTATAACAACCCTACCCTTTTAACTTTTATCTTGCCTTTCTTTATCCAGTGGAGTGAATAAATAGTTAATACAAATAATGAGGAGATTTTATTAGCAATGTGTCTTAGAACAAAAAAAGATGGAACTGATATCATGGGAAAAGTTTTTAGACCAAAGGCTTTTGGGGGAACGGGATTAAAGAATCAAAAGTGGCAGAACAAGGATCTGGGGGCTAAACTAATATGGAGGATGTACTCTCACCCTAACTAGAAGTGGGTTAGGATTCTCCAGAACAAATATTTGGAATCAACAGAACAAATGAGTATTTTCAAAACCCCTAATCCACTTAAGGGCTCTAAAATATGGAACTTCATGCTGGAATGTAGACAATTAATCACTGATAGCTTTGTCATGGGATATGGTTGATGGCCGAAGTGCACTTTTTTGGGAGGACTCATGGGGTGGTTGTCCTGCTATTGACCACCTCATGCAAAATGAATCCATTAAGAATCAGTTCAAACTAGTGTGGGTAGACAAGGTAAGAGACTATCTAAACATTAGGGAAGGGGCTCTACTTGTGGATTGGAGTTTGAAAAAATTTCAAGATGTTTGCTTGAATGGTGCATTGTTATCACAACTAAAGGAAATTTTAAAAACAAGATTGTTGGTTTTGAGAAATAGGTAGGATTAGTTAGTTTGGATAGGCTCAAAAATAGGATAGTATAACTCAAAAGATGGTTACAAAATGATGATCAAATATAAAAATATGAGAAAGGAGGTGCTTCCAACTAATTTGTGTTGGAGTAGCCTTTTCCTTCCCAAGGCAGGAATGTTATCATGGGTAGTGTGAATGTAAAATTCTTCAAGCTCCCTTCAGGTGTTTTTTGTGTGTTTTACTAAGTTACGACCCCCTGCCTCATATATTTTCCATGCTTTCCTTAACCTTTCATTGGGCTTCTTTTTCTATACTCTATCAGCTGCTTCCATGTGTCTGCACGACACTCTCTGAAGAGATTCTTCCCTTCACTTTTCAACTGGATCCCACTATGCTTCCACGTTTCTTGACTACGGGCTATTTATAACTGCTTCCCTTCAGTTCCTCGTCAGGCCCCACCTGTGTGCCACGTAGCTTCCATTCGCGTAAACTTTTGGCAGACCGCATAGATGGTGCCAATAATAAACATTGTTTCTACGTGTCTTCTCGATGCTAGCTTTCAACAAAGGGAGGGGAGAATGAGCCACGAGTTGCGCCATGCTTCCACCTGTCTCCTTGCATGTACTTCATCAAAAGGAAAGAGTGGAGTGAATTCCAAGCTCCAATATGTTGTCGCGTGTTGTAACTGCCTCCTTGGGGAAGCGACACTTGTCTTATTAGGATATTCTTAGAACACTGCCATCATTTGCAAGGGATGCATATGGCTAAGAAGCGTCTCCATGCCATGGCTCGAATATTTTTTGTTTTAACGACCAAGGGAAATCATTGCTACAGCCATCATTGCCAAAAGCCACTAAATCTTTTTTGTTACAAGCTCACTAGGCGGTGGATTGTTGGATTTAAATACTACTTCTCGCTTTATAAAACAAGCTCAAAAGATGCAAAAAAATTAGAGAGAGACACCAGGCTTTTAGTATTGTTTTTAAGATTATTATATGAAACTTTCGGACTATGCCATTGTTCGACCTTTTTGTTTTTCTTATGTTATTTGATAAGACATTAATACTGTGCCATTATTGTCTGTATTATTTATTTGCAATAAATTCTATGATTTTAAATACAAATTGTTGATTTAGATCATGTCTTTGACTCCTCTTTTTAGTGGATGTATGCTATAATCATTTTATGTCATTAGATGAATTGTTCAATTTTTTTTTAATTTATGTGTTTTTGAAATATAGCAGATTGCTAAATAGGCCCTTCAATTTATTCCCAAAGGATAGATTTATTGTGCCTTTATCTACATCTTGGCGCATCGCCTTAGTTAGATTTTCATTTTATATATCTACTTCCTTTTTCCCGTTCAAAACCCCAGTTACAGAAGAAGTCGTTTTCTTTAAAAATATGGAGGTCACTCAGTTTAGCGCAATTGGTCCCCCCATTAACTGAGTTTCCCATAAAGCTTACCTTGCCAATTTTTGGCATCAACAGTTCCATTTTTTTTGGCACGCTCGTTGGGACTGCTGTAATGAATCTCAATTTAAAGAGGGTGTATGAGCCATCGATCGATTACTAAGTCACAAATAACGAATAATCTCAGTTTGTTAGTACCGCAATTAGGGATAGTACAAGCCTTGACCCAATTAGTGAATGTTCTTCTTCCTCTGCCCCTACCGCTATCCATGTTGCCTGTTGCTAATAGAAATTATGTGGCATGGGACGCCAGAAGTCCTCTTGTTGCACCATTAGCACCCGTCATTTGGGCACCTATCCCGGTTACCACTCTAAAAACTATACCTAAGTTCACTGGGGATGGCTTAAGAATGTTGTTTGAACATTTGCAAGATATTGTAGATGTATGTTTGGTGCATGGAATCACAACCCATAATGTGGCGCTAAGGTTGCATGCAGCCTCTTTTAGGGGTAAGGCACTGGATTGGTACCGCACATTGTAACCCAATATTATCAGCACTTGGGACCAACTCGGAGATCCATTTTATGAAAGATTCCCTAATGACGAAGATAGGTCTTCACAATATCACCAACTGGAGATGATCAAACGAGCCCCATATGAAGCCATGACTGACTTCAACGCCCAGTTTCACATAACCTGGCAAAGAATTCAGGCTGCGATTTGTTTGCCAATAGAGCTGGCATTCATGTTCTACCTTAAGTCCATCAATGCTGACATTTCAATGATGATCCAGTGACTCGGAAAAACTACTCTACTAGATGCATAAAATGTCATAGTTAAAGCAGAGAATAATCTGATAGATGCTAAGAAGTTGTCGCCTCGGCCCACCATGCCTATATTCTCCAAAGTGTCAATTTTCACCTAAGAAATGTTGTCTACTAGCACGCTTGCTCCTCCCTAGTCTATGTACACATAGGCGAGTGCACTACAGAACATTGCCTTCACATCCGAGTCTTCAAAGGAAGATATAAGCGACGTCAAGGAGATGTTGCAGGCTATCGCCAATGAGATAACTATTATCAAGTGCAACCAGGCCATGCCTCTAAAGTCGACCTATCAGAATTATCAAGGCAGAAGGTCCTCTTTCCAAAAAAACTAGTTCCAAGGAGGCGCTCACACAAATTCACAGGTGCAAACAACAAATCAAATAGTGTTGGTACCCACTCCACTGTGAAGCACCAACTTAAGTTGGAGTAGAGAGCTAACCGCGGGGCATAACAATTTAGTCAATGACACCAACCCTTGGTGCTTCCCTTACGGTGACTCACACATGCCTTGAAACTACTACTACCACCGAGGCAATCTACAACAAAAGGTGGCTGAGCAACACAACGAGGCACAATGTTGGATCATGGAGGTTATATATATGCCTCTCCGCAAATGGAAAATGTGGTGCTCATTGCTCAAATGCAAGGGATGTCTCTGGAATAAGAAACATATATTGCTCTTGATCACGCGCTCTTTTGTTCCAATCATTGAACTAGAGGAGTAATCTCTTAAAGGAAACAATGATGCATCCATGTCTAAAACACCACAAGTACAATCTGATTACAACACTCGCTCAAAAAAGAGATTCATAGGCAAATCAGTCGTTTTGCAACTATTTTGTTCGCAGCCTAAAAGTGCTTCCGACAAGACGCCTAGTACCTCCGCAATGGTGCCACAATGTCTGTCGTGAAGGGAAATTGTTATAACAAAAGCTAAGCAGCAGAAGCCTCCAAATATGCCACTATTTAATGTGGTGGAACAATTGAAAAAATCATTCGTTAATGTGTCTCTGTGGGATATCTTAGCTATTCTGAAACAAAAGACATTGGTACAGAAGGCTCTCCGGGAGGATCCAATCATTGAACCAAAGGAGAAATCGCTTAAAGGAAAGGTTGTTGATCAATCACCTCCTGCCAAAGTTCTCACAAATAGCACAATGGAAGCCCCTGCTAAGGTAAGAGACAAGTCGAAGCCTAAACCCTTCTTCTTAACTCATTATAGGGGAGAAATTATTACATAATCCCATGATCAACTATGGTGCTAGCACTATAGTTACGCCCAAGTAGATAGCTGAGGCCTTAGGACTTAGCTATGAACCTTTAAAGAAGGGAGTTATGTAGCTTGATGGAAAGAAAGTTGAAACTGTAGGTCTCATCAAGGACCTCCCATTGACTCTATTTGCTTTCCCTAGTATCATAGTCCCACAAGGCACTGTGATCATAGATGTTCCCCCTATGTTTGGTCTCTACTTACCCTAGGAGTTTACTTCAAAAATAGGTGAGTATCTTTCTCTGGATTGGTTACACTTGATCCTAAGGACTAAGTATGAAGCCAAAATGAAGATAAATTCTGAATCTCTGCATTTGGAACATGTGGCCAATGAATCCAGGATCAATTTTGAAGCTTCCCACACTTCTTTCACTCAAGAAGAAACATATTGCACTAAGATGCTAGAAGATGAAAAGGTGACCGGAGATCAGACCGATCAAGAAGAGATCCTCTTGAATGAATACATAGATGCTGACCCTTTCAACAACTATCATGATACCGGGCTAGGCACCTATGTTATCTACGATGAAGATTAAGTGCTTCCGAAGGTCATGAAGGAACCCGAAAGTAACCAAGCTTCAAAACTATGGATGCTCCACTTTGATGGAGCAAGATACAAAGTGGGTGCAGGAGCCAGGATATGTTTGACATTCCCACACAATGAAAAGACACTTCAGTCTTTCCGCTTCCAGTTTGCTTATTTGAATAATGAAGCTGAATATGAAGGCCTAGTGCAAGGTATGAGCCTCGTAGAGCAGATGGGCATCAAGCAATTAATGGTGTTCAAAGATTCCAAATTAGTGGTCAACCAAGATCAGGGGATTTCTATAGCCAAGAATGTCTGCATGAGGTCCTATAGACATAGAATCTAGGACTTGATTGAGGGTTTGGAAGCCTTCAACATCTAGATTGTGCCCTGAGAACAAAATGTTGATGCAGATCACATGACAGTAATCAGATCTCAATTTGAACCTACCTCCAACCTGATGCATAACAAGCACTCTGTATGAGTGATAGTCTGACCAACGATCCCAGATAATGATCAAAGCTGGCAAGTATTTGGCAGTGATGAACACATCGCTTCATTCATCTAACAGTCAGGCAAGTTTGCTAACCAACTCCAATCAAGGATCGTTGAAGCCTATGAAGGAAAAATCATCTAGTTGAAATCCAACAAGCTTCCGAAGGGACTGGTCACTCTCAATTTATTTTTTTACTGTGATGATGCAAGAAATGACAAAAGCGATTATACAGACCTCTAGGTCAGAGATGGGAGGAAGCTCAAAGTTGGGAAAGACGTCTCGCATCATGATAAAGAAAGGTTCATTGACTTATGGGAGAGATATGAAGGAGTAGTTGCTTGGTCATATGATGACCTTAAGGGATACGATCCCAACATTATCCAACATACAATTGAGCTGACGGAAGGTGCAAAACCAGTCTGCCAAAAATAGAGGTCGGTTAATCCAAAGATTGAGGCTATGATGGTACAAGAGCTAACCAAACTAATTCAGTCCCAGATTGTATTCTCAATCAAGCACAACACTTGGGTGTCTAACTTGGTTCTAGTCTGAAATAATGGTGGCATTCGCCTGTGTGTTGACTTTCGGGACTTGAATAGAGCATCCCCAAAGGATCATTACCTGCTCCCTTCTATGGATACCATCTTACAAACAGTGGCAAGGTCAGAAATGTCCTCTCCGCTAGATGGCTTCTCCGGTTATAATCAAATCCAGGTTAAAGAAGAGGACAAACATAAACAACATTCACTACCAAGTGGGGGACGTTCGCATATGCTAAAATTCCTTTTAGCCTTTCAAATGTGGGAGCCACTTTTTAGCGGGCCGTGGATATTGCTTTCAGCAAATTGATTAACAAGATTATCTTGATCTATTAGATGATATTACTGTGTTCTTTAAGTCTAAGGATGATCATTTTGATCACCTTGAAATGGTTTTTAAAAAAATCCGAAAGTTTAGGGTTTCCTTGAACCCAAAAAAATGTGTCTTCGGAGTACCACAAGGCAAGCTATTGGGACATGTAGTGTCCAAAGAAGGAATTTAAATTGATCTCGAGTGAGTGAAAGCATTCAAAGAGCTTTCCCTTCCAGTCAACAAGAAAGGTGTCTAGTCTTTCTTGGGAAAGGTTAACTTTGTGAGCAAATTTATTTTTAATTTTGCAAAAATAATTAAGCCAATCACCTTAATGCTAAAAAAGGACCAGTTATTTAAATGGACTAAAGAAGCTAGAGAAGCCTTTGAGAAAGTTAAGGATGTTATTTCCCCAGCTCCTGTGCTGGTTAATCTAGACTTATCAAAGGACTTCATAATGTATGTATTCAGCAACAAATCAAGCATTGCTACTGTCCTAACACAAAATTATGATGAAGAAAGGGAGAACATCTAATAGCATTCCACTCTTAGACCCTAAAATAATATGAGACGAACTACAACTTCATTGAGAGGAAATATTTCGCAATAGTTAAGGGACTCAAGAAGTTCTGACACCTAATCTCTTGCAACAAGGTGGTTGTTTATGTTGTACATCCTAGTGTGCGTGAATACATTATGGAAGGAAAAATCACTAAAAAAAGGGCTAATTGGATCACCAAGATCCTTGAATATGACATTGAGGTTAAGCCTACAAAGACCGTCAAAGGAAGAGGACCATGCGAATATCTGGCACATGATGAAGAAATGATTGCCAAAGAAGAATAGTCAGAGCTGGTTCTAATGAATGAGTCTGAGTTCGAAGGCTACTGGTTGGCGAACAAAGTGAGATTCATGCTCACAAGAAAATATCTACCTGGCTTTCCTTCTCAAAAGAGAAGATTCTACCAGCTGCAGAATAGCAGATATGCACTTGTTGAAGGGGTTCTTTTCAAGAGGAACTTCAATGGTGTTCTGTTGTGGTGTGTCACCACTAAGCAAACGAAGAGGATCCTCAACACTTTCCCCAACAGTCTTGCGAGTGGGCATTTCTTTGCAAAGACCACCTCCATCAAAATCATGTGCGCTGGGTACTTCTAGCCCACACTGTTTAATGACTCATATTCCTTGATTAAAGCTTGCAAGGAATGTCAAATCTTCGCAGGGAGAAGGAAAAATTTATCTATGCCCTTCAACCCGATAGTAGTTGATGAGCCATTTGCACAATGGGGACTTGATTTCATCAGGATTATTAATCCCACCTCCAACACTAGACATAAATGGATTCTGATGACAATAGACTACTTCACAAGATGGACCAAAGCCATGCCCTTGAAGAATGCAACAGAGGAAGAGATAGTAGACTTTCTCGAAGAGATCATGACCAGATTCAACCCTCTTAAAAGTATCATCTCTGACAATACCAAAGCCTTCTTAGGCTCTAAGGTATGTCAATTTACACTCACAAATGAAATATTTTAGAAAACATCATCAAATTACTATCCACATGGTAATGGCCTAGAAGAGTCGACTAATAAAAATTTAGTCTGACTCAATAGAATTGGTTCAGAGCACCACCAAAAATGGTACAAAAATCTTCTGGTGGCACTTTGGGTAGACTGCATAAATCCTAAGCAAGTCCTCAAAACTTCACCGTATGAGTGAGTATATGAAAAAGAAGTGCTATTTCCTATCTCCATGGAGATTCTGGCACTACAATTACTCAAATCTCTCAAAATAGAGCGAAACGATGCAATGGAGGTGCAACTAGCTGAGTTGTTGGAAGTGTGGGAGAAAAGAGAAAAATCCTTGATAGCTATGACTAACTGTCAGTAGGTGGTTAAGAGATGGTTTGATAAGAAGGCTTTGGACCAAGGTCTGAAGCATGGCGACCTAGTGCAAAAATTTAATGAAAGGGCAACAAATCCCAACCAACATGAGAAGTTTGATAGCCTCTAGGAAGGCCCCTTCAAAATAATTCGGTGCAAGGAACACAACAAAATTGAATTAGAAACCATGGAACATGATCCATTGGGGATTCTGATTAATGAAATTCATTTAAAATTATTCAATTAGCCTCGACTTGTTCTGCCAATGTAGATATGTGAATAGTTTTTTTTTTCTTTTCTTTTTCCTTTTCCCTTTGTGTGTTTTTTTGTCGGCTAGTCTTTCATAATAATTCTTCAAGTGAAATTAAGCAGAAGCAAATGAAACCTATTATTACAAAGTGTAGAGAAATATGCAAGAACCCATGAAGCAGAGAAAAGATCAACACTCACGTGCAGAAGTAAAAACATATATGCAGGAACAAAAAAAGAAAACCCACATTGTAGAAACAAAAGGCAAATGAAACAAGATGATTATATAAAGATATATTTTTATTATATATATGCTTTGGTATTTACAAAAAACAAAATGGCTCTGAGGCCACACTACTAAAGTATATATCTATAGTCTACTTTCTTTTTCATATATGCTACGATAAGGCCTTTTCCAAGCATATATCCAAATAAAAAAGACTAACGAGCTTCAATTTTTAAAGCATATATAGAGAAATATTTAGTCATGGGCATGAGATGCAACAATGGCAGCATCCAAAACTATTCCATCATCAGAGGTAGTGTATTCACCAGTAGTAGCGTCCACAGGAGCAATGGCAAGTGGTAGAGGGAACACTAGGTTCCTGAAGTCAGTGTACCAATCAACGTCATAAAATGGCACCACATTGTATCGAAGGAAGAGGAAGTGACAAGCATGGGTAACCCTCTGGTGATGTTCTTCCTACGACTAGAGTCAGAAATCGCTTAGGAATTGCAACCACGACATGACCATGTCTTCTTCAGTGAACATATAGAGGTCGCTTGCGGTTGGAATACCTCCACCAAATGCAGCATTCACCACCACCCCTATGAAAAGTGGGAGCACACATCAGTGTTAATTCTATACCTATCCTCATATTTAAGGAAATCCCTCCCTAGAACCCATTTTATGGCTATGATGGCCAAGGAGTGCTTATTTTTAGTCATCCTCTTAAGGTGCCTAGTCAAAATCTTGCCCAAAAAAGTCATTTGGGATTTATGAGAGACCAGCCTAATTGGGGTATTCATGGTGACAAAGCTCTATACAATTGTCATATACAAGCCCTATTCCAATCACCTAGGTCTAAACTCTATGTAAATATTACACAAACTGCCAACGCCAAATGCTGGGCCAATCACCTAATACCAATTCTGCTAAAAGTTGCTAAGTGTGATTTCACTACTACCTAAAGTGCCTATTTATAGAAATGGCTAGGATACGTATGGTAATTTGCATACCATAAACATGAGGCTAATCAAGTACCACCTCAAAATTTGCACCAAGGCTCACTTGAAATTCCCACCCAGTTGTTTCTAATAGGTACGATTTCTTGTGTGCAAGATTAATGGAATCTAATTAATTAGCATAAGTTGGTGGCAGACTCCGGCGGTAGTTCATACAGCCGAATGCTGAGGTGTCATTCTATAGATGCTTCTCAAATTTCAAAGGGGAACGCAAATCTTTTCGGGCACTTATCACATACTTTGGTGTAATCATTCTGTTTGGGATATTAATTTCCATGGCATACGATTCCTAAGATGCCTTCAAATTGTCGGCTCAAGTTCCAAAGAAAATCACGCTAGAGTACATCATTGCGAATGGTCATTATGAATTCTTGTCATTTCAAAATGACAAGTAATTTGCTTTGCACGAGCAAGTAACTAGCAGTACATGCTGAATTTAATGCAAGTAGTTGAGCGTAGTTGGCCACCCAAAGAAGGAAATAGCTAAGTGTCACATGCAAAAGGTTTTTGTATTGTGAATGCTTTTTAGAAAATGCTACCCAGAGCAAACAAAATTTTAAGTGCAACTAGAGCCGAGGTAAAATTGCAGAAAAATTGAGCCAAGCAAAAATCTCTAGCAAAAGGAAATGGTAGAGAGTTCTCAAACAAAAGCACGAGTAGAGTCACAAGGAGAAGAAAAAAAGAGATTATTTGATAATATGCGTAGAGCATCAACTATCTATGTCTTTGAAAACATTTCCTATGTTTCACCTAGCATACCAGAAAGGCTAGAATGGAAAAACACAAATGTTCTAGAGAAGCCCAAAAAGTACAGGGATCAAAGCTGAATCAAGGAGGAGTGGGATAATATTCATGATCCCATCCTTGCAAAAAACCCCAAGAATTTGAGGGAGGCGGCCTATGAAAGAATGAAGGTATCCACTGACCTGATGCCAATGCCTTAGAAGCTATGGTATAACGGGATCCCATAGTATATAGTCACATTTGTTCATTGCCTAGAATTGGTCGATGCGGCCATCGAACATTTCAACCTGCACACCAACACCATTGAGGGCCAAAAATTAAAGGTCAATATATGTCCGGAGGCTATCTGGAATATGCTGTGCATCCCTAAACTTGACTCTAGACAAGAAGAGGTAGAATCATTGAAACCAGCAAAGGGAGAAAGAGTATGGAGAATCATAAAAAAGGCTTAGGAACTATACAACATAGAAACCAAAAGGCCTGATGCAGATCACACAAATCCACCAACACGTCGCTCATCACCTTCCTCACGAACATGCAAGATGCATTCTTGGTGTTGGCATTTGTTTGTAGCCTAGACACTAACAAGGATGTGCACGAATTTCAGTTGGGTTGGGGGTTTTAGTTTCGCAAGCAACATACCTTTTTTCTAGTATGAATTTGTAGAATGCATTGTTGATGAGACGCCAAGGCAAATCATGGATTACCCGACGCAACGAAGGTTCAAGTTTCCTTCCTTCCTTGCTCACATGTTTTTGCACCAGAGCCCCAATTTCTTTGAGAAGTATATGAGGTTGTCTATTTTTGATGGGTCGAGCAAATGAAAGCCGATTTATGTATGGAATCCTCTCCTCTCCACTACTTATGACTACTATGCATTTTCATATTATTTCTTGACTCCAATTTTGTAAGATTTGAAGGGGGATGATGGTTTCGACCGAATCACCAAGGAGCAGACTACATATATGCAGAACTTCATCCCCAAATGTGACTGGTTTCTTGGAGTGGATTTTACATTCACCTAGCTATGCTATTTCATTGGAGAACCATTTCCCCTTCTGACCTATGTCATGAATTAGGTGCTAGCCCTCAAAATTTTGCGGAGGGAAGGCCAAAAAGAGGAGATTCTTCATTTGTCTGCAAACCTTCAAAACAGTGGTTATGAATAAGAAACAGATGCATGACTTGTTGGAAGATAAGCTGGCTCATCTTGGGTTGGTGATGATTTGCGATAACTGGGATTACAACCCCGAGAATGACACACCAAATTAATTTTTCAAGGTGATACATCACCCGCGACCTTATTGGGAGAAGAGGAGGAACCCACTGAAAGATTTAAATGATCTACTGGTTGATTTGATCCACATTCCTACTGTGGATAACAGGTCACCATAGCATAAGTTCTACTTCCCTACAATGGTGTATGATGAGAAGCAAAAAATGGGAGCGACCTTATTCAACAAGTTACGACAAGGAAAAGAATGGATTGTGGAAAGAATCAAAGCTTTCTGGGTATACCACCAAGAGATTGGAAAGCCTGGGGCTGATTGTTGAAGCATGGCATTGGATGACCAATTTGACGAGATATGGGATGATGAACATCCTATTTTTGACTCAAGCATGTAAAATGGCGATGAATTTGGTGAAGATCCTGAAGAGAAAGAATCTGAAGTATCGTTGGCCTTTGCTCAACAAAAGAGAAAGGAAATGGACCAACCTATCCTGTTTGTTTCAAATGTGTTGTTGAATGTATCAAGAGCTTCACAAACACTCACCTGGGCTGTCGCAAGGACAAGAGTGACCCAACAGTAGTTGAAAGCCAAAGTAGTGGAGGACACTCCATGTGCCAAATGACATCACACAAAAGCAGTTGCTGGGAGAGTTCGCAAGCCCCCATAGCAAGCCAGGAGGTCGTGATAAGCCAAGAGCTGCCATCATCAAGTCAACAGGTAATGTTTGCTCCTTTTTCTCTAACTTCACAATATTTAGTAGCCCCTTTTGTTTTTGTGACACCCATCACTACAAGTGTTGGCCCTGCTTTCTCTGTTTCTACCACGGTGGTTGCAGTAGGTTTCTCTTAGTTCTCCCAAACAAGGCCATTTATCCTAACGCCTCCACAGACCCTTACGCCATCTGTCACTGCCCAATCTGCTCTTGCCTCTCTTTCCTCAAGTGCAACCGCTATTGACACCCCTCCTGCTACTACTACATCAAGTACAACACAATTTTCCCAGCAATTGGAGTTCACCACGAGCCCACAATCGCTGCAACAACCAATGAGCTCTTTGTCGGTTCACAGATTGAACTTTGGAAAATTCCTAATTTCTCCCCACAGATCGTTAATCTCTCGAAGAGGAAAATGCACAGGCCTGCTACACTTACATTCCCTTTTTCCCTACCTCCCAGTGCACCTTTTGCAGGCATGCTAGTTTAGTTGCCATCCCAATTCATAGCATAGGGTGATGTTACCAAGGAAACGCGGGCTCTTAGAATGCAGAAGAAAAAGGTTAGGATGACAAGAATTCGGTGGAGCCGAAGGTATATATTGTTTACAATGAAGCGCAAAAAACACTGAATTTCGCCACCATGTACCCAAAAATTGTCAAACCACAAGGGGGGATGCTACCGAATGATTACAACTTGTATGCTATGGGACTTGATCTGAGAGCAACCCAACTACAAGACAAGGTAGAACTCATGGAAGAAATGCAGCGGGTGGTGACCACAGGCTTCCTCAAGTCTAGTCGCCAACTAAAAAAGAAAGAAGAGGAGTTGAAGCTTGTGAAAGATAGAGTCAAGTTTCTGCAAGAAAAGGAAAAGGTGATGGAGGTAGATATTGCACGCTTATTAGAAAAAGCACAAGTAACAGAGATGGAACATAACAGACTGCAGGAGGAACTTACAAGGCTCCAATCTATTGACCCAACCCTAGTTGATGTGTTGTAGAAAAAGAACCAAGACTATCAGAACCACTGAACTCTGGTAGAATAGGTGGCACAACAAAAGGATAAAGAGTTTGAACAATGGAGTGCTCAATTCAAGCAAAATATGCAAGAGAAGGAGGCAAATTTTGAGGCCCGAAAAGGCCCAATTGGAAAAGGAGCTTCAAGAGACAACTTTCTCTTGAATCAAAGTCAACAAACAAGAGTCGGGCCGAGGAAAATTGGTCCAAAGAGCTAAGCAACATCGAGGGAAAACTTGCATCCACAAACAGTAGTATTTCAAAATTGATAGAGGATGTCGCCTCGAAGGATGCGGAGATTTCTCTTCTAAGGAATGCTCCCTAGGCCCCTGTTGCTCAGTCGAACCTCATCCCAGTAGCTCAACAGCTATATATTTCATACTGGGAAAAGGTCAAGGCCTTCTTCCTAACACTACAACCAACTCTTTGATTCATGTCAACGGCAACAAAATTGAGTAGGGAAGTTCATAGAATAATTGAGCAGTTTCTGCGGTTCATCATGGAAAGGGTTCCTGAGGCAAAGAGTTTGCTAAGTAAGCTATACATGGTATCTAATGAAAACTTAGCAAAAGCAAGGATCGAGGATCAAAATGTTGTTTCCAAGATTACAAAAAAATTCATCCACTGCCACTTGGCCATCCTTCGTACTAATGCTTGCACAACTACTTTGAATTGAACTATGGATAACATGTGGGAAAATTTCTCCTGGCTAACTGAGATGGGCATGTTGTCCCCATTTCTTGAAGATGATTCAGTCACCACAACTGAGAAAATTGTGAAGAAAATTAAATAGAAGGAGCAAAACCCAGCCGCTTTCCAGAGTTTCAGCCAACCTCCTATCACAACAGATATTGAGGGCGTCATTCATCCAATAGCACAACTACTTTTCCAATGTGAGTCAGGGGCCGATTTCCCTACGGTGCTGCCTTATAAAGAAATGCTTGACCTAACTGGAGCGCAAGAGAATCTGTGCAACGTATCAAGACCATCCAAGGCCGATTGGTTGCCCCTACAGGCAACTCTTTCTAAGCCCAGAATTTGTCGCCCTATGGATGACGCTCTAGTTTGCAAGCCAGAGAAAATTTTGGGTTCCTTGTTCCATAGGATAAATGCCCCTAGTAGTCACCAAAAGTTGTGAATGTAAAATTCTTTAAGCTCCCTTCGGGTTTTTTGCTAATTTTTGGCCCCTCGCCTCATATATTTGCCATGCTGCCCTTAGCCTTTCATTGGGCTTCTTTTGCTATACTCTGTCGACTGCTTCCATGTGTTTGCTTAGTGCTCTTCAAAGGGATTCTTCCTTTTTCTTTTCAATTGAATCCCGCTATGCTTCCATGTGTCTTCACTACGGGCTATTTATAACTGCTTCCCTTCACTTCCTTGTCAGGCCCTGCTCACATGCCATGTAGCTTTCGTTCGCGTAAAATTTTGGCGGACCCCACAGATGGTGCCAATAATAAACATTGTTGCTATGTGTCTTCTCGGTGCTAGCTTTCAACAAAGGGAGGGGATAATGAACCACGAGCTACACCATGTTGCCACCTGTCTCCTTGTAAGGACTTCATCAAAAGGAAAGAGTGGAGAGAACACCAAACTCCAATATGTTGCCGCATGTTATAACTGCCTCCTTGGGGAAGTGACACTTGTCTGCTCGGGATATTCTTGGACCATTGCCATCATTTGTAGGGGATGCATTTGGTTGAGAAGTGTCTACATGCCATGAACCAAATATTTTTTGTTTTAACGGGCAAGGGAAATCATTGTTGCAGCCATCATGCCAAAAGATACTGAATCTTTTTTTTACAAGCTCGCTAGGCGGTGGATTGTTGGCTTTAAATACTACTTCTCACTTCACAAAACGAGTTCAAAAGATGCAGAAAAATTAGAGACACCTGGCCTTTAGTATTGTTTTTAAGATTATTATATGAAACTTTTAGACTGTGCCATTGTTCGGCCTTTCTATTTTTCTTATGTTATTTGATAAGATATTAATACTGTGCCATTATTGTCGGGATTGTTCATTTGCAAGAACTTCTATGATTTTAAATATAAATTGTTGATTTATATCATGTCTTTGACTCCTATTTTTAGTGGATGTATGCTATAACCATTTTATGTCATTAGATTAATTGCTTAGATCTTTTCTTTTAATTTTTGTGATTCTGAAACATAGAAAATTGTTGAACAGGCCCTTGAATTTATTCCCAAAGGATAGATTTACCTTGCCTTTATCTACATCTTGGCACATCACCTTAGATTTTTATTTTATATATCTGCTTCCTTTTCCCATTCAAAACCCTAGTTATGAAAGAAGTTGACTTCTTTAAAAATCTAGAGGTCACTCAGTTTAGTGCAATTGGTCCCCCCATTAACTGAGTTTCCCATAAAGGTTGTTACCTTACCAATTTTTGGCATCAACAGGTAGCTCTACAAGGGAGAATAATAACTGCAGAGTAGTGTACAAAATTGGGTTTTCAAGGTCCATCTAGGTGTGCTTTATGTGAATTGGACTCTGAGACTATGAATCATATCCTATTATTCTACCCTTTCTCTTTGAAATTTTGGCAATGGTTATGTGCTAGGTTGGGATGGTCCTCAACATTACCTAATGACATCCTCAGTCTCTTCAAATAATGACCTAGGATTCAAAAGACAAGTCTATTTGGTAACCTATGGACGATTTTCCCTTCTCTCCTAATTTGGGAAATTTGGAAAGAACAAAATATAAGGGTCTTCTAGGAGAGAAAGCTTGATGTGTAATCCTTCTTCAACAAAGTTGAAGTGGATATAATAGAAGTGGTTAATAAAAAAAACTTGAAGCATGTCAAGACAGGTGTTTCCTTCATAGAATGGGACAATACAGTTAGAAAGGAATGGTTGAGGCTTAGAATTCCACCCTTTTTTGGTCAAGGCGGATAGGAAACTAAGAAGTTGAGAACGAAAGGGAGGTGGTCTCCCCCAGACTTCGGGTGGTATAAGATGAATTTTGATGGTGCTTCTTGGGGCAATCCTAGGAAGGCTAGAGTTGGTTGCATTGTTAGGGACTAGGAGAGCTCAGTTGTAGGTAAGAAGGCATTCCTCTAGAATAAACAACCAATAACATGGTAGAACTAAGGGTACTATTGGAAGGACTTAGTCTATGTAAGAAAATTGGAATGACTAATATTGCTATTGAAGGAGACTATGCAAATATAATCAATGCTCTAAGGATTGGCTCGACACCAAATTGGAAATTGAATGCCATGCTGGGTAGGGCCTTAGAATTACTAGATCACTTTGAGGATATAACCATCAATCATGTATACGAAGAATTAAATAAGGAGGTAGACAATTTAGCAAATCTTACTGTGGATGGCATTCTGATAGATACAACAGTTGGTAGGGATAAGGAATGTGGTATTCCCAATACAAACAAAAATTTAAATTCAAATTGAAATTGCCATGAAAACTTCATAAGTCTCGGCCAGTTGGAATAAAAAAGGGTAGAATAACCACGGGTGATTTGACTTAGCATCCTATAAGGTAACAAGAGTGATGACTAGGATTTTAGTGGATGGGATGGTGAGGTCATACCAAATTGTATGCTAACATATCAAAATTGGATGGCAAGGCTGGATAATCTAAACTTGGGCACCTTTGTGTCATTTGAACTCAATATCCATGGTTGTCGGGGCCGTTTGGAATGTGCCCTTCTACTTCTTTCATCCCCAGATATGGAAATATAAGTGTTTTGTATTTGCTAGCATGGCTATGGTTTAGTCTCTGAGTATAAAATATTAAGCATGGTCAAAAATTAAATGTGTGGTTTTTGTGGGCTGATAGCCATTTTCCACCCCAATCTTTGTAAATTTAGAACAATAGATTTTATGATATTAATCATAATAGTTGTTGGGATGTTGCATAAGAGATAAACATAATCTCTGTATGGTTGCAGCTAGTCTAGAGCTATGCTCGACCTGTTGATTTTGTATATGTAAACTTTTATATTATGCAATACAATTATGGCTTAGGCCTTTTGCTGATCAAAAAATAATAATATGTATAATATAATATAAATTTATTATATTGTATTAAATAATATTTATTGATTAGATAATATAAATTTAAATAATTAAAAAAAATTCTATATATTTTTATTTTAGATTTTAGGAATCAGTTGGGTATCCACCCCCCTATAAACTATAGTGCGCCTGGTAAACTTTTTTCATGTGACCAATGACGCTGGCACGACACGCCCTTTGGTACCACATGGACAATGGGGAGACTAGACCTCATGACCTCTTGCCTACAAATAAAATGAAATGATTATATAATATATTATAAGAAAGAATTAAATAATAATTATTTAAACATAAAATTTATATAATAATTTTGTTAAATAACAATATCCCTACTCAACTATTGATGAAGATTGATGAGAATAGAATCAATCTTCATCAATATATACTTCTATTCTCATCAATCTTCATCAATATCCCTACTCAACTATCTCTTCACAACAAAAAAAAGTGTGTAGAGCAATGGGTGATCAAGAAAGAGGATTTGAATTTTCTGGCCGGCAACAGTGTCTGGTTTGAAGGCAGTTGGATCTGGGTCGGGGGATGGTCTTTCTGGGGATGCGGTAGGGGAGAATGCAGGCAACAAGCAGGAGGGAGCAGTGTCCGAGGATTGGGGCCCAAAAAATGTGGGGACCCAGGTGGAAAGGTGTCATCCGAAGGTAAGTTATCCCCTAACTCTTCTTCGAAGGATGGGGTTTATGGGTCCGAGTGCCTTGGAAACTAGGGTGCAGACAATACTTTGAGGGATCACTCACAGGGAGGATTCAAAGAGGAAGTGGGTTTCACTGTTTGGAACCAAGCCTGTGGGAAAGTCTATTTTTCCTCTAGCCACATAACCTTCTTTCTGAATTCGGTCCTGAATATCCCTTAAATCATGCTAGATAGCGGCCTTAGATGTGAAGATATCTCCAAAAACTTCCTTGTTCTAGGTTTTGACCTTAGCTTTGACCTCACCAAGCTTCTTAGCAACTCTAAACATAGTTGTCCCACTAACATTTATATTCCACCACTCTTGAATGCAATTAAAGATATTAGGGTGAGACAGCCACATTTTTTCAAATCTAAAGGGGAATTTTCTCTTACCTGACATTGAGTCGGCCATAAAGCTTATATGGAAATTGTCCAAGCCAATTATAGGAAGAGCATTTAAGGAGCAAAAATAATTCTTCAGCTAGTTATCCAAGATTAAGGCCCTGTCAAGCCACACTTGGATAAGGTCACTCCCAACCCTCCTGTTAGACTAGGTATAGGTAGCCCTCTTGAGGTCCACATCATGCAAAAATTGAGAGTTAATAAAGTCCATCAGATCCATCTTACTATCCAACTGTATCTGAGAACCCCCAAATTTTTCTGACACCAGCAGTGGCATGTTAAAATCCCCCATGATAATCTAGTTCTCATAAGGAAAACATGATCTAAAAGACTTAAGCCTTTTCCAGAAACTCCTTCTAGCAGATTTATTGTTGGGTGCATATATATTAGAAAAAATCCAACTGAAATCATCTTTGATATGCCTAAATCTAGTAGCCACATGATTGGAATCTTCCCAAATCAGAGTACCTTGAAGGTGATCCTGATTCCAAAAAGTCACTAAACCCCCAGAGGCCCCCTTAGAACTCCTGCCCTGCACACCACCATTCTTGAAGATCTTAATCTTTTCCACCCTTTCATTGGGTATCTTGGACTCCTGAATAACTAAGATATCAGGTTTGTGGTCCCTAACAAAATTGTGCAAAATCTCTTGTTTATGGGAACTATTTAGCCCCTGAATATTCCATGACATAAACTTCATTTTTTGATGGGGTATTGCCTTTGCATGGTTTTTTGAGTTCCATCTGCAATATTTTGAATGCATTCCTGTTCTCTATGCCACTTTGTTGATTTCCTGCCCAAACCTCTCTAAACTCCAACATTTGCTTTTGATCTGTTTCTTATAGAAACCCCCATTGTATTGTTCCCTTTTTTGCTCTTCTTCTTCTCAAATTTAGTGTATAGGCTATCCTCTTCAAGATCCAGGACCTCTAGACCCATGAAATCTTTCCCATCCATAATGTCATCTACAGCAACAACTCTATTTAGCAGAGAATACCCAACATTAGTTCCCCCTTAGAGGTATTCGCAGAGTTCCCAAAGTTGATTTCACAACCTTTAGAGAGCTTTGAGACCCATCCTGGCTAGAGGAATGGGATATTTTCTCCCCAGACTTCTCTGAATCCTCCATACTACTTTCCTTACGTTAGTCAAAATGGAAAGTTTCCTTCGAACCATCAGCTATTGATTCTAGAACTACGTTCAAACTCATCCTACTTTGCAACACTCTCTCTTTCTTCTTTTTCCTCCACCCCCTGGGGATCCTTTGTTCTTGAGTCTACAACTACTCTGTTAGGGTCATTAACCTCTCTTTCAAAATCTACATAGTTATCATTACCTTTGCACAAATCCTCAACTTTTTTATCTTCCAGGCCATGGACACAACACTCCCCACTATTTCCCTGACTTTCCACAATGATATCTCCTCTATTCCACTCCTCTTGAGGCTTCTCCACCGTTTTAGCTCTCCACATCTTAGTCTCCTTGGGCACTGCCTTACCATCAAATTTATGCACATTGTTTGGACATTTCCTCACCCAATGCTCATCTTTTTTGCAAGTGAAGCACACAAAAGGGAGTGTCTCAAATTATTGATATAATAATTTTGTTAAATAACAATATCCCTACTCAACTATTGATGAAAATTGATGAGAATAGAATTATATTGATGAAGATTGATGAGAATAGAATCTTGACGGCTATCCCTTCACAGGAAGAGGTTAGGAAGGTAGTTTTTTCTTTTGAAGGGAACGAGGCCCTTGGCCCAAATGGATTCCCTATGTTCTTTTTCCAAGTCTTTTGGGAAATTGTGGCTGATGATGTGATCAATGCTATCAAGGATTTTTTTGGAGCTAGGAAATTTTTGAAAGAGCTTAATGCCACTTTTTTTGTTCTCATTCCTAAGTTCCCTGGTGCTGATTATTTTGATTCCTTTCACCCAATGAGCTTATGCAACTCTTTCTACAAAATCATCTCTAAAGTGGTTACTTCTAGGCTTCTTGGGATTCTCCCGTTGTTGATATTTCCCCAACAGAGTGGTTTTGTTCCGGGCAGACAGATTCTGGACTCTATTATTACGGTTCATGAGAATATCCACTCTCTTGAAGCTTCAAAAAATCAAGGCTTTTTGCTCAAGCTGGATATGTCTAAGGCAATAGGGTGGAATGGGACTTCTTGATCAAAGTCTTAAAAGCTTTTGGGTTTTCTAAAAGATTTTTGCAGATGATATGGGAATTGATTTCTACCACTAGTACTTCGGTTATCATCAATGGCTCTCCTTCCCATTTTTTCAAGGTGTCGAGAGGAGTTAGACAAGGGTATCATGTGTCTCCTATTCTCTTTACCCTCATGGAAAAAAGTTTGGGAAGGCTTTTGCATAAAAAAGTGATGGAAGGTAGCCCGAAAGGGTTAAAACCATCTTTGGCGAACCTGGCCTGTTCGCACCAGCAGTTTGTGGATGATACAATGCTTATCGGAAGCTCAACTATTGGAGAAGCTAGAGCAATAAAGACCTATTTTTTGCTTTATGAGGAAGGATCAAGGAAAAAAATTAATAGGGCAAAAAGTTCTCTCTACTTTTTTAATACCCCTGAGCATAGACAAAGGAAAATAGCCAACATCTTAGGTTGTGGTGTTAATTATCTTCCCTCCACTTACTTGGGTCTTAATTTGGGGTCCAAACCCCCAGATTCATCTTGGATTTCTCTTGTGGATAGGTTTAATTAGAAATTGGCTAGTTGGAAAGGGGCCCTCCTGAGTCAAGTTGGTAAAGTTCTGTTACTAAAGGCCTCTCTTCATATTTTGCTTGCTTATGCCCTTAGCTTGTTTAAGATCCCTGCCAAGTTTCCCAAGATTATTGAAAAGATCCAAAAATGTTTCCTTTGGTTGGGGGTTGAGGAGAAGAAGAGGATTTCGTTGGTTGCTTGGGAGAATGTGTGCAGACCTAAGAAGCATGGGGGTCTTGGTTTGAGGAACATTAGAGTCTTTAACAAAGCTCTCTTGGTGAAGCAGGTTTGGAGAAATTTTGTGTGTACTCATGAATGGAATACTATCTGGTGTAGTAAATATTTGTGGGGGATTGACTCTTTTAAAGACTTTCTTAGTTCTTAGAATCTCCCCATTGGATCATTCCTCTAGAACAATGTCATTAAGGCCAGGGACCTAGCTAGTAAAGAAGCTTGTTGGAAACTTGGAGATGGCAAGAAAATCTAGTTTTGGGAAGACCAGTGGATTGGTAATGATTGCCTGTGTAACATCCCGATCTTTAGGAATTATATGAAGGACTGTAAATCTAGGTTTGGAATCTTGGTCAAGGATTACTGGAGGAATAATCAATGGGTTGATATTTCTTCTATTAGCCTGGATGTCTAGCCTTTGCAGGTTCTTAATTTTGTTGTGCTTAGCTTACAAGGAAGGAGGAATCTTTGGTCTAGAAGTTGTCATCCTTAGGGATCTACTCTATTTCTTCAGCGGTGGCCTCTTGTTACTCTTGCTTCCATTTCCTTGTCTAGGCAAGGGTGTGGGTGCACAACGTTATTCCAAAAGTCAACATTTTTGCTTGGATTATTCTTCAGAACAAACCGTTGACTAATGATAATATTTGTAAGCGTGCTTTCTCCTTTTCCAATAGGTGTTACCTGTGTTGTGCAGAGGCGAATACTTCCTCACATATTTTTCTCCTCTGTCCTTTTGCTTATGCTATTTGGTGCAAGATTTTGCAAAAGTGGAATCTCAACTGGGTTTTTCCTAGAACTATCTCAGATTTTTACAACCAGTG
The DNA here is from genome assembly GCA_007258455.2 of Sequoia sempervirens. Classification (NCBI taxonomy): domain Eukaryota; kingdom Viridiplantae; phylum Streptophyta; class Pinopsida; order Cupressales; family Cupressaceae; genus Sequoia; species Sequoia sempervirens. The sequence goes on from VDFB02075321.1 coordinate 31,262,372, forward strand.
GAAGGCCCCTTCAAATGATCGGGTGTTGAATCTGCTTTGGAACTATATTTTCCCTCACCTTTTCCAGGGTGTTTGGAAAGAACATAATAATAGAGTTTTCAGGGATGAGGCTCTCTCAGAGGAAGTGGTTTTTGGCAAGATTATTAGAGTTGTGAGAGAGAACTTTAATTTGCTCAATAACAAGAACAAAGGTAAAGGTAAGGTTAGCTTTCAAGAGTATGAGATTAGAGTGACTGAAGCCTAGAAGGTTAATGTGGATGTGTCCAATCATCCCAAGCTTACTAAGGGACCTAGAGATGGTATCTTTTGGAGCCTCCCACCTCCTGGTTGGGTAAAAATCAATTTTGATGGGGCAGCTAAGGGAAACCCTAGGCCATTCAGGTGTGGAGGTGTGATAAGGGATGAGAATGGTTGCTTCATCATAGTGGTGGTGCTCCCCTTAGGTACTCAAACAAACCACATGGCTGAAGCTATTGGAGTGTTTTAGGTCTTGAAACTAGCTAGCCAGTTGAATTTCAAAAATGTTTGGATTGAAGGGGGTTCAAATAATATAATCCAATGTTTAAAGAGCCTTTAAAAACCCTCATGGTCTATAGAGAATTGGATAGACCTTTCAAAGGGTATTATTACTAATTTTGAGAAAAGTTATATCTCACATGCTTTTAGGGAAATAAATATGGTGGCAAATTTTTTTCCCAATAAGGAAGTTAAAGCAAAGGAAAAGATGAGTTGCCAAAGGGGTGATGAGTTGGAGGCTGATGTCACAACCTTAATCATGTATGACCGTATTCATGGGAAGGTGAAATTCTCCTTTCCAACGAATGATGGCTAAGTGTCCTCTCTTGTAGTCTCGGGACTGCAGTTTAATCATCACTCATTGTTGGCCGAAGTGTAATTGTCATATTTCTCATTTGAGTGATGTGAGCTTTGCATGCTTTCTAGGCATTTTGAATGCTTGCTTCTTTGGGTTTCTAGAGTTTTCTATTCTTGCTTGCAAGACTACCAACATGGGTGGCGAGAGTCACAGGGTGGAGCTGATGGAATGTGAAGCATTAAGGAACAATTCAAAGCTCTAAGACATGCTGGAGAAGGGCAATATTACTATCTTCATTAAGAAACTCCATGGTTGGGATCCGAATATTACCAGAGTCTTTGCCAAGGGTTGGAAGGATGGTGAGATCAATTTGTTTGGCAGACAAGTGGTAATTAATGAGCAGTTAGTTGCTCTGGTAACGAGCCTTTTTATGGAGGGTATTAAGTTCTACAGGGATAGAAAGCTTTCTGACCAGGCAATCCAAAAATTCCCAAAGTCAGAGGTAGAGAAGGAGGACTTGCGAAGGATGACTAAAATCTACTATGATTCGGGGAGAATTGTCTTGCACTGGAGGAAGGTGTTGAATGTGCTAATAGAGTACATCACTTTGGATGACCGTTACAGAAGAGACTTTAGGTATCATTTCGTCCTCCTCAACCACTTCAAGCATCAAGTCAAGGTTTCATTTCCATTCTATCTCGCCTCTTCTCTGAATGCCAGTTTGCAAAACTATAGATTGAACCCAATTAGGCATTCCATTCTCCACGAAGGATTGCTTGTTTTAATTCATGATCATTTTAAAGCAATGTAGGCTCTATCCCGTCAAACTCCCTCTTCTAAGGATAGGGTTGCTATTAAGGGGAAAGGGAAATTTAGTGACTCTCCCCAATAGAAGGGTAAGAGAAAGGTTTCAGAAAACCCCTCTTATGATGTTAATGACGAGGACTCGTAGTCGACCTCATCTTCTGAGTACTCCAACTACCCTACTATTGATAGAGATGAGAGGTCTCACTTTCCTAGGGATCTTCAAGCGGAGGATCACTACTTTAAGGCTAAATGAGAATTCCCTGATGATGTTCTTGCTATTTCCCGCAATGGGTCTGTGGATTTTTTTAGGTTAATTAGATGGGTGTTCTTTGAGATTAAGGAGATTAAGTTGAACCAGAGAGCTATGAGCAGTAAAATGGAGAAAGATGAAGGAAATAATAACAAAGATAGTGTTAAGGCCACTGATTTATGGAAAAAGGAAGAAAATAAATATATGGTTGAGTGCCTCAAGAAAATTGTAGAAGATTTACAACATTTTAAAAGCAACCATGAAGGTAAACAATCTGAGATGGAGGAGTAGTTGAGGAATATCAAAGATTCTCTCCACAAAGTGTTGGTTATGAGCCATAAGATTTTAAAATCTACTGCAAAGACAATGAATACCATGGTGGAAAATTTGGAAAATGCTTATCAAGTAAGGACGACTATGTATGTTGATGTGGACAAGGAGGAAAGCCATCTAGAAGGTGGGGGGCCGAGCAACAGGACCAAAGCGAACTTGAAAAGGAAGACTAGGCTCTTGTGAATATTCGGGAAATCAAGAAGTCTACTATTAATATGAACAAACTAGAGTAGGAGGCAATGAAGATCCTCAAGAATTTGGCCTAGTGGCTAGATTTTTTGTGGCTTTTTGTTAGTTTTTTGGTGTGCTACCTTGGGTTCCTTTGTCTTCTTCTTGGTTGGTAATGTTTTGTTTTTTTTCTGGGCTCTGTAAATGTCTTATCTTTCGCTTTCTTACTGTTAAGGGTTTCAAGTTCCCTTCAAAACTTGTTTGTTCCTTAATCAAAAACAATATGTATAATATAATCTATTTGTGTTCATGAATCTATCTAGAAAGATATTTGAATATAGAATATTATGAATATATATAAAAATTTAAAACTTGACAAAATAAACATATAAACATATAATATTTAATTTTACAAAAATAATAAATTTTAAAATAAAATAAAATATAAATTAAAAAACCCATTGATAATAATTAAAACTTTAAATAAGTACTTTTATTTATTTATTTATTAAAATGTATCCTATTAGAAATCAAATACTTGGTGGCTTCCATATTTTCAGACTTAAACATTAAATAGGATTATATGGTATACTTTGAAGTAGGAAGGCAATTCCGTGTTCGGATCCATAACTTTTCTTTTTTGTTTCTCCCTCCACACAACACTTAAAATTCTCTTCTTTCCTTATATTTCTGGACATTCTTTTTTGAATATCCAATAGACGATAATGGGGAACTTATTTCATTACATACCACGAATGTGATTATATCTGTGTACGATGTCAATGGGCTTTGAGCTTCTCAGTCATCACACGTTAAAATATTTTAGCCAATCACAATCACAATAAATAATTTATAAAATTTATAAAATTAAATATTTTACAAGTTCACTTTATAAAATTGATTTTTTTTTCAATTTTTTTTTTTTTGATTGGTTAAAAGCTAACTTATTAATAACTAGTTAATTAAGGAAAAACAAAATTCATTGCAATAGTTTAGTTTTATGAAAAATACGTAAAATAATAGTTGACTTTCACTTTTCTTGAAAATCTATCAATAACACACAAAACATTTTAGCAAATCACAATCACAATAAATAATTTTTATAATTTATAAAAATAAATATTTTACAAGTTCACTTTATAAATTTAAAAAAAAAAAAAATTACTGTTTTTGATTAGTTGAAAGGTAACTTATTAATAACTAGTTAATTAAGGAAAAACAAAACTCATTGCAACAGTTTTCTGAAAAATAGGCAAAATAATAACTATTTATTGTGATACGGTGAAGGTACCTTTTCCATAGTCCGCTTATCTTCCACAAATTGGTTAATTAGATACAAATAATTTTCCTTTAATATTATCTTTCGATATATTCGAGTATACCAAGGAAGCATATCAAGATAGACATCTTTAAACGTGATAAATTTCCTTGAAGTGTGCTGGCAGTATAAATGTTAAATAAATGAAATAAATGAATATTGTTTCCCTTCACTTCTTAGATACGTATGATAGATAATTAAACACACCATGGATATATGATAATTGAAGTATATTTCAATCAATCCAATTATTGGTGTGCAGTTTATTTAAATTTCATGCCATTCTAGTACATGGTAAGCAACTTAGTGTTATCTACTTATAGACTTGCAATAGAGCTGTGGTTAAGTGCATAATATACATTCATCTAAGTTAGGTGCAGAATAATCCATTAACAATGGGAAAAGGGTTGTTAGGGACTGCTTGTAGATTGGAGAATAATATTACAAATCAAGTGATTTCAATTCAGTAATAATATTAGTGTTGATAACAATACTCTAGTTATCGATAAGAAAATAAAAGTTTGATTTATTGATAATGATATATGGTATCCTTGTGAGTAGGTAGTAACAATGTCATGTCAACTAAAATAGATAAGTCATACTAATAATAGCAGGACATTATTGAATATTAAATCTATAAACTGGAGACGTTTTCGGTGATTCAATTCACCTTGTCTCATCTATCGCACTAAATTAATAACTATTTATTGTGATCAATTATTACTTATTAATAACTAGTTAATTAAGGAAAAACAAAACTCAATGCAACATTTTTCTGAAAAATAGGCAAGATAATAGTTCAGTTTTCTGAAAAATAGGCAAAATAATAGTTCACTTTCACTTTTTTTAAAAATCCCAATAACACACAAAACATTTTATCCAATCACAATCAAAATAAATAATTTTTTATAATTTATAAAATTAAATATTTTACAAGTTCACTTTATAAAATTGAATTTTATTTTTTTCAAAAAAAGTTATTGTTTTTGATTGATTGAAAGGTAACTTAATAATAACTAGTTAATTAAGGAAAAATAAAACTCATTGCAACTCAAGATAATATCTCAATTTTCTGAAAAATAGGCAAAATAATAGTTCACTTTCGCTTTTCCTGAAAATCCATCAATAACACACAAAACATTTTAGCTAATCACAATCACAATAAATAATTTTTTATAATTTATAAAATTAAATATTTTACAAGTTCACTTTATAAAATTGAATTTTATTTTTTTCAAAAAAAATTATTATTTTTGATTGGTTGAAAGCTAACTTATTAATAACTAGTTAATTAAGGAAAAATAAAACTCATTGCAACAGTTTTTTGAAAAATAGGCAAGATAATAGTTCTATTTTCTTAAAAATAGGCAAAATAATAGTTCACTTTCACTTTTCCCCAAAATCTGTAAATAACACACAAATTTTTTTATCCAATCATAATCACAATAAATAATTTTTTGTAATTTATAAAATTAAATATTTTACAAGTTAATGAAGAGCCCAACACACCCTTTCTTGCAAACTCTCAGCATAAAAAAAAATATCAAACAGAGGTTGAGTTGTTGGAAATTAAAGAAAACTAATCTTTAAATTTCATTACAAAATTCTCCAGCTATTGACAAATTACAAAGAAATCTAGAACTACAAATCTATACACCCTTATGGCTGATTCAAACCACTACAAATATGATTTATATTAGATTTAAAACAACAAGCTACAATAATTAAAATATTAACAAACCAATCACAACATCTTTGATCTTCTCCGCATCAATCTTGCCTGCCAAACTCCACTCTGCCAAATACCACTTTCCAATTCTCAGCATAACATTGAAAGACACCTCCAACTGTAGCAAAAACCTCTGGAAATCTCAACCATGGATGAAAAAACAATTCCCAAAATCTCACGCCCAACCTTCCAGCTTCCACATTCACCAATAATATTTACCAATGACTCTTAAAGCCCAAGCTTGGAAGAAAACAATTAAACAAGGAAATAAATAATTTAATTTTTTATGTTTTCTCTCCAACTTCCAATTCCAATGCCCAAGAAATAATTTGCTGGAATGTGCCTTGAAAAGCCCCAAAAATCAAATAATAAAATGCATAACCAATTTTCCAACAAGCTGTGACCAAAACATGTCAGGTAAGAAATTTGTGAGCGTGGGCTCACAAAATGGAGTTGAGTAGTGGGACTACTCTTTCAGGTTGAATGCAACCTATAACGAACTCCATCACTATCAGAGGTGCACTAAAAAATTGTTTGCTTTTTCCTCTTTTTCCATCATCTTACTAGAACACATGCCTCCTTCCTCCAATAATGTTGCACCCTCTTCTTCCTTCCCCTCATGGACTCATGTCCACCACGAACCATCCTCCACCAAACAAACTCTCTATTCTTCTAATCTTTCGTGGGTTCTAACCCACCACAAACCAACCACCTCCAACAAAATTTCTCACCATCCTCTACAACTTCTAAATGTAAATATGCATTATCCATGCACCAATCTACAATTACATTTTCTACTTTCATCTTTGCAAACAAACCAAAATTTACATTTACTTCATCCTTCTCCATTGCTGCGACTTCATCCTATGCTACAACATCTTCAACATTATCATCAACTGCAACTTTTCTTTCTTCACCTATTGTTGCAACTATGAGCTTTTCCATCCACTCCTCCTCTATTGCCAACATCTTCAATAATGAATCTTCTTCGTCTTTTCCATCTTCAACCACTATTATTGCACTTGCTTCCTCTTGCTTATTGTTTTCTTCTTCTTTCTCCATACCTTCCTCATGGCATGTCTTCACTACAACTTCTTTGTATTCCATCACTACATCTTCATTTTTCTCCTCTTCAACTACCTCTACTACAAACTCTTTGATGTTCAATCCATCCTCATCTTCTTTTTTCAGCTTATCCAATTGCTTGTTTATATTTTTTATCATCCTCCATGACTTGGTTTCTTCATACCATCTCCATGCTTCCCAAATCACGGACCTCTTCCTTATGACTATACCCATCTCATATGTTATAATCTTTCACAATTCTCACACTTGTTTTCGCGGCTCCCCAGCTCTCAATTTCTCAGGGCTTCTCTCTACTTGCAACAATCCTTACATGAGCTCTTCTTTACTGCCTTCTATCCTCTACTCTACTTGTACGTCCTGGTGGATTATCTCTACTCTCAAGATCTCTTGCTTTGATACCAAATAATGCAGGAGCCCAACACACCCTTTCTTGCAAACTCTCACCATAAAAAAATAATATCAAATAGAGGTTGAGTTACTAGAAATTAAAGAAAACTAATCTTCATATTTCATTACAAAATTCTCCAACTATTGACAAATTACAAAAAAATCTGGAACTAGAAATCTATACACCCTTATGGTTGATTCAAACCACTACAAATCTAATTTACATCATATTTAAAACAACAAGCCAAAACAATTAAAATACTAGCAAACCAATTACAACATCTTTGATCTTTTCCACAACAATCATGCTTGCCAAACTCCACTTTGCCAAAGACCACTTTCCAATTCTCAACACAACATTGAAAGACACCTCCATCTGTAGCAAAAATCTGTGGAAACATCAACCATGGTTGAAAAAACTATTCCAAAAATATCATGCCCAACATTCTAGCTTCCACATTCACCAATAATATTTACCAATGACTCCTCAATTCCAAACTTGGAAGAAAAGAATTAAACAAGGAAATAAAGAATTTAATATTTTATGTTTTCTCTCCAACTTTCAATTCCAATGCCCAAGAAAGCATTTACTAAAATATGCCTTGAAAAGCCATAAAAATTAAATACTAAAATGAATAACCAAATTCCCAGCAAGATGTGACCAAAACATTTATTAAATGTTGTCTTGCATTTTTAATTTATTCACCAACAATACTAAAAAAAAGGCAAAAGACAAAAATCAAATAAAATTATTATTTTTGTTCACTTTATAAAGTTGATTTTTTTTTTATAAAAAAATTATTGTTTTTGATTAGTTGAAAGCTAACTTATTAAGAACTAGTTAATTAAGGAAAAACAAAACTCACTACAACAGTTTTCTAAAAAATAGGCAAGATAATAGTTCTCTGAAAAATAGGCAAAATAATAGTTCACTTTCACTTTTGTTGAAAGTCCGTCAATAACACACAAAACATTTTAGCCAAACACAATCACAATGAATAATTTTTATAATTTATAAAATTAAATATTTTACAAGTTCACTTTATAAAATTGATTTTTTTTTCAAAAAAAATATTATTTTTGATTGGTTGAAAGCCAACTTATTAATAACTAGTTAATTAAGGAAAACAAAACTCAGTGCAACAATTTTATGAAAATAAGGCAAGATAATAGTTCAATTTTCTGAAAAATAGGCAAAATAATAGTTCACTTTCACTTTTCTTGAAAATCCGTCAATAACACACAAAACAAAACTTTTAGCTAATCACAATCACAATAAATAATTTATATAATTTATATAATTAAATATTTTACAAATTCACTTTATAAAATTGTTTTTTTTTTTTTCAAAAAGAATTATTTATTTTGATTGGTTGAAAGCTAACTTATTAATAACTAGTTAACTAAGGAAAAACAAAATTCATTGCAATAGTTTTATGAAAAAAAGGCAAGATAATAGTTTAGTTTTCTATAAAATACTCAAAATAAAAGTTCACCCTGAAAATCTGTGAATAACACACAAAATATTTTAGCCAATCACAATCACAATAAATAATTTTTATAATTTATAAAATTAAATATTTTACAAGTTTATTTTATAAAATTGAATTTTACTTTTTTCAAAAAAAGTTATTGTTTTTGATTAGTTGAAAGGTAACTTATTAATAACTAGTTAATTAAGGAAAAATAAAACTCATTGCAACAATTTTCTAAAAAATAGGCAAGATAATAGTTTAGTTTTATGAAAAATAGGCAAAATAATAGTTCACTTTCACTTTCCTGAAAATTTGTCAATAACACACAAAACATTTTAGCCAATCACAATCACAATAAATAATTTTTATAATTTATAAAATTAAATTTTTTACAAGTTCATTTTATAAAATTGAATTTTATTTTTTTCAAAAAAAATTATTTTTTTTGATTGGTTGAAAGCTAACTTATTAATAACTAGTTAATTAAGGAAAACAAAACTCATTGCAACAAACTTCTAAAAAAATTGGCAAGATAATAGTTCCATTTCTTGAAAAATAGGCAAAATAATTGTTCACTTTCACTTTTCTCGTCAATAACACATAAAACATTTTAGCCAATTACAATCACAATAAATAATTTTTTATAATTTATAAAATTAAATATTTTACAAGTTCACTTTATAAAATTGAATTATATTTTTTTCAAAAAAATTTAATGTTTTTGCTTGATTGAAAGCTAACCTATTAATAACTAGTTAATTAAGAAAAAATGAAACTCATTGCAATAGTTTTTGTAAAAATAGACAAGATAATAGTTTAGTTTTTTGAAAAATAGGCAAAATAATAGTTCACTTTCACTTTTCTTGAAAATTTGTCAATCACACACAAAAAATTTTAGCCAATCAAAATCACAATAAATAATTTTTATAATTTATAAAATTAAATATTAACAAGTTCAATTTATAAAATTAAATATTAACAAGTTCAATTTATAAAATTGATTTTTTTTTTTTTCAAAAAAATTATTGTTTTTGATTGGTTGAAAGCTAACTTATTAATAACTAGTTAATTAAGGAAAAACAAAACTCAAATAGACAAGATAATAGTTTAGTTTTATGAAAAATAGGAAAAATAATAGTTCACTTTCACTTTTATTGAAAATTCGTCAACAACACACAAAACATTTTAGCCAATCACAATCACAATAAATAATTTTTATAATTTATAAACAAATTAAATATTTTAAAAGTTCACTTTATAAAACTGAATTTTATCTTTTTTTCAAAAAATATTATTGTTTTTGATTGGTTGAAAGCTAACTTATTAATAACTAGTTAATTAATGAAAAATAAAACTCATTGCAACAATTTTCTAAAAAAATAGGCAAGATAATAGTTCAGTTTTCTGAAAAATACTCAAAATAATAGTTCACTTTCACTTTTCTTGAAAATCCATCAGTAACACACAAAACATTTTAGCCAATCACAATCACAATAAATAATTTTTATAATTTATAAAATTAAATATTTTACAAGTTCACTTTATAAAATTGAATTTTATTTTTTTCAAAAAAAAATATTGTTTTTGATTTGTTGAAAGTGTAACACCCCTCCATTTTGGCTCTTTTTTCCGGAAATGTTCTTCTTTGTTATGTTGTGACTTTGGTACTTGGTTATTATTTGATTGCTAACTATAAAGCGATGCGAATGTTATATTTTGATGTGATGGTATTTTACTCTGATGTTATCATTATGGCATGTTTTAGATTAACTTAGCAGATAATTGAATTAATGATGTTTTATGCTTTTGATCATATTATTGATGTTAGAATCGTTGGTTAGTAATTTTGTATTGGTGAAGGGGACGGGATTGTACCACTCACTTGCAAGTGCCCTACGATTTTGAGATCTCCTCTTCACGATGTGTTTGATCATATTATGTATATATGCATGTTCGATATACTCTTTGTTTGTAGGTTGATAGGCACAGGACATCGACTCTACCTGGTTCACAGGTTTGAGTGTGTCCATTGGCCAACGGTATTCGATTAAGAGATAGTAGCTAGGTTTTCTGTGCCAAGCCATTACCCTAGTCATAGTGTGTCGTCGAGTTTTAGTTGGGTTAAGTTGCTTCTTTGTTGTGCATTGCTTCTTGATTTCATTTAAATTGCAAATTGAAAAAAGGTAAATAAATGGATTTATGTATTTAAGTTGTTTATTAAATTATTTGGTTACAATGTTATAAATGTTATTTAATTTATTCATAATTTTAATTTAATTAATAAAATGATCTAATATTGGATTAGATTTATTTTATTGATTAATTAAATTAATTATGTGGAAATAAATCGAGTTATTCATTTTTAGAAATTGTAATTGTTAAATTCTTTTGAATTGAATTTTTTTTAAAAAGATAAGTGTTAAAGTTGTTTTGAAAAGAAAATTTTAAAGTTGAATGCTTTTTAGAAATGTTTAAATGCATTTGGAATATAAATTTTAAAATAAATAATAAAGCCATGTTGAAAAGAATTTTAGTTTTAAATTTTCAAATAAACAAAATATCTCCAAAAATGCAATAACTTTGGTGGATAGGATATTTTAGGGTATTTGACCAAATTTGGGGAAGATTTTATGGGAGGAATTCTAATTTCATTTTGAAGAATTTTTAATTTCAATTTTGGAGAGAAATTGCTATAAAAAAAGAAAGAAGGCTTGTTTTTTGGGGGATTCATTTAACCTTTGGATTGGAGTGAAGTTTTGAAAAGATCTTTGCAACCCAACACTAGATTTCTTCTTCAAGCTTTGTTTCCAGCTTCTCATCACAGGTTACTTCATGTTTTATTGTTTCGAAAATTGCATTTTCAATTTTTGGAAACCTACTTGAAAACAAAATTTGAAAACCCTCTTAAAATCTTGAAAGAATTTAGATTGCTTGTGGAAAAAACAATCTCCTTCAGCAAAAATTTTCAAGTTTTAACAATAGAAAATAGAAAGGAAACAAAAGAAAAGTTTAAAACCTTTTTGTTGGATTGGCAAATTTCTAAAATTTATATCATGAAATTGTGTTTAAAATTCTTCTTCTTAGATTTCTCCTGTAGAAAATTTGCCCAATCTAGCTATAAAATGGAAAAATTATATATATATATGGAGTATATATATATATATTTTTATACGAGGGTGCGTCGGCCCCCCCATATAACCCACCGCCGGCTTTTAAGTGGCCGTGATCTGGGGAGCACACCACACCACCAGGAGAGTCAGACCCATGGGGCCACCTTTCACGAACCTTAACCAAGTGGGACGAGCCCCCCTATATATATATATATTGTTTATGTAGGCAAATTGATTTTTATTAGAGGAAAGTGCGTGAATTTTTATTATAAAATAAAAAAGTGCGTCAAATTTTGTTTCTAGAAATTTCCCGAATAGGGAAATTCGTGTGTTTTTTTTTCTTTAAAAAAAAAACCCATGGGTTTTATGGAGGCTGAGAGGCCACCCCACAACTACCCCCTATCCATGGGAGGCGCTTGTTGTGAAGGCAGTGCCAACGCTACCTTCACAGGCAATGACCCCCCGTGTGGGGAGGGGCTGCATCCCGTGTTCTGGGGGCTGCGCAATAGCCTATGCATTGTTGGTTGTTTTATTTTTTTATATAATATAAATAAATTTTATATATACTATATATTGTTTATAATATATATTATATATTATTTAATTATAATATATATATATATATATATATAATATGTTATATAAATATATATGTATATATATTTATTTATGTATATATGTTTTCTTTTAAAAAATTTAAAATATAAATATACATTATTATATATATAATATATATTTATGTGTATATTTCCTTGATTTAATTAATTACTAAATTGGAGTTGATTTAAATAATTGAGATTTTTTTTTTTAAATATGCATATTTAAATAATGTTTATATAATTGTATATATACCTATTGAGTATACAATTATATATATGCATGTTTAACATATATTTAGATCTAAATATATTGATCCTGTGATGGTTGTTTTATTACAAATGATGCTTAAAATTGATTTTATAATCAAATGCTTTATTTAAAAATTTTATTTTGATTATTATGAATAATTGAGGAAAATAGAATTAAATTGTTAGATTTTAAATTCCTTAATGTTGCCAATGTGATTTGATTTACTTTTGAGTATGTGCAAATAAGGTTAATTATTTAATTGATTTCATGCACTATGTCATTGCTTGGCTTGGATTTAGGAAATCCTAACATTAGATTATTGAGTTGCCTAAAATGCTTTCTAAGTGATGTTTTCATTCATTCTCGATGTTGGGCAATTGAGTCATTTGTTTATGTAAGTCTTCAAAATGGGGCTTTTTAGTTAATTATGTGGGTTGTCATAAAATTTTAGCCAACCTTTGGATGGTCTTGGGTAGCACATACAGATGTATCTTGTTGTTTCACCCAATTTTCATGAACGGTGATGGTTTGTGCCTCCTTTGGATTAGGAGTGGCTTATGTGATTTGTGCCTCCTTTGGAAGGAGCGGATTATGTGTTTTTTTGCCTCCAAGTGTTTGGAGTGGGTTTTGTTATATGTTGCCTCCTTAGATTTGAGTGGTTGTCTTATCTTGTTTACCCTTTGAATTGTGGTTTTGTATCGTGTGTGTTGTTGATAGGAGAGTGGCTCTATGTGGGGGTCTGACACATAGAGGAGTGCCAAGGTAACTCACTTAGGGTTTAAGTAAGTGATAACTTAAAAATAAACAATGAAAAACTCTCAGACTAAATAAGATAATGAATGCGTCTCTTATGACTCATGCACTTATCAAGGCTTGAGGTGAGACGAGAAGCACAATTTGTATGAGGGTCCGGCGGTTGGTAGAGGCAAGCTAGGGTAACCCAGGATGGGGGTCTGGTAGCCTAGGAAGGTTGAGCCAGGGTAACTCATAGCAATTGATGTGTGACACTCTCTCTATGATAACCAAGATTCAATATTGTTGTACTGCGTAGATGATTGTTGTACTCTGGAAGCATTGTAACCTTTCTGTTAAGTGGTATTTGTATTTGTATTTGTTTCAGTTCAGTTATGTATTAGCCTGTGTCTAGAGGTAGATGGTCTAGTATAGGAATTCATTGTTACTATCTCCTAACACAGGGGGTGAGCCTTCGGGTATCACATGGTTGGGTGGAACGTGCACCTTAATCTGTTGGGTAGTCCTTTTGTTCGTGTGGATGAGATTTCTAGTTGGAGAGCTCGTGGGATCCAGTTACTTTTCATGCTTTATTCATTTCAGTTGTTATTATATTTTATTACCCCTCATTTGTTATCGAGGTGGAAGATGTAATTTGTAACCTTGTTTATTGGATTTACCTCATTTGGGGAATGAGTGTTGTAATCGTATTGTAAATTATATTATTGAAAACATGTGGTATCTCTTATGCCTTTGATGTAATTTTATCATGTATGGAATGTATGCGTATTTAATTTGTTAAGTAATTAAATGTTATGTTTTCATTTCATGTTTCTTGTTTGGGTTTTAAAGTAATCCCAATCTTGTAACCTTAGAGGATGTTGGCAATGGGTAGTGATCTTGCATGTTAATTGTACTTTAAAAAAAAAAATTAGTACATTTGTGTTGTTAATTGCAACTTCCTCTAGGGTTGCGTGGCGGGGCATTACAAAAAGCTAACTTATTAATAGCTAGTTAATTAAGGAAAAACAAAACTCATTACAACAATTTTCTTAAAAATAGGCAAGATAATAGTTCAGTTTTCAAAAAAATAGGTAAAACAATAGTTCATTTTCACTTTTCCTGAAAAATATGTCAATAACACGCAAAAATTTTTAGCCAATCATAATCACAATAAATAATTTTTATAATTTATAAAATTAAATATTTTACAAGTTCACTTGATAAAATTGAATTTTATTTTTTTCAAAAAAAATTATTGTTTTTGATTGGTTGAAAGCTAACTTGTTAATAAATAGTTAATTAAGGAAAAACAAAACTCATTGCAACAATTTTATGAAAAATAAGCAAGGTAATAGTTCAATTCTTTGAAAAATAGGCAAAATAATAGTTCACTTTCACTTTTCCTGAAAATCCGTCAATAACACACAAAACATTTTAGCCAATCACAATCACAATAAATAATTTTTATAATTTATAAAATTAAATATTTTACAAGTTAATGCAAGATCCCAAGATACCCTTTCTTGCAAACTTTCAGCATAATTTAAATTAATATCAAATAGAGGTTGAGTTGTTGGAAATTAAAGAAAACAAATCTTCAAATTTTATTACAAAATTCTCCAGCTATTGACAAATTACAAAGAAATTTGGAACTACAAATCTATACACCCTTATGGCTGATTCAAACCACTACAAATTTGATTTATATCATATTTAAAACAAGAAGCTACAACAATTAAAATATTAGCAAATCAATCACAACATTTTTCATCTTCTCCACAACAATCTTGCTTACCGAACTTCACTCTACCAAAGACCACTTTCCAATTCTTAGCACAACATTGAAAGACACCTTTAGATATCCCAACCATGGATGAAAAAACCAGTACTAGAATCTCACCTTATGGCTAATTCAAACCACTACAAATCTGATTTATATCATATTTAAAACAACAAGCTACAACAATTAAAATATTAGCAAACCAATCACATCTTTGAACTTCTCCACAACAATTTTGCCTACCAAACTCCACTTTTCCAAAGACCACTTTCCAATTCTCAGCACAACATTGAAAGACATCTCTTGCTATAACAAAAACCTTTGAAAATCCCAACCATGGATGAAAAAACCATTCCCAAAATCTCACGCCCTTCAAGCTTCCACATTCACTAAAAATATTTACCAATGACTCCTCAATTCCAAGCTTGGAAGAAAAGAATTAAATAAGGAAATAAAGAATTTTCTTTTTATGTTTTCTCTCTAACTTCCAATTCCAATGCCCAAGAAAGCATTTGTTGGAATGTGCCTTGAAAAGCCCCAAAAATCAAATAATAAAATGCATAACCAAATTGCTAGCAAGCTGTGACCAAAATATTTATTAAATGTTGGCTTACATTTTTAATTTATTCACCAACAATACTAAAAAAGTAGACAAAAGACAAAAAAATAAATAAAATTATTTTTTTGGTTGATGAGGATTGCATGTAGACCCGGATGCTCTTGTATCACAAGTTCGCTTTATAAAATTGAATTTTATTGTTTTTCAAAAAAAATTATTATTTTTGATTGGTTGAAAACTAACTTATTAATAACTAGTTAATTAAGGAAAAACAAATCTCATTGCAACTGTTTTCTCAAAAATAGACAAGATAATAGTTCAGTTTTCTGAAAAATAGGAAAAATAATAATTCACTTTCACTTTTCTTGAAAATCCATCAATAACACAGAAAATATTTTAGCCAATCATAATCACAATAAATAATTTTTTATTATTTATAAAATTAAATATTTTACAAGTTCACTTTATAAAATTGAATTTTATTTTTTAAAAAAAAATTATTGTTTTTGATTGGTTGAAAGCTAACTTATTAATAACTAGTTGATTAAGGAAAAACAAAACTCATTGCAACAGTTTTATGAAAAATAGGCAAGACAATAGTTCACTTTTTTGAAAAATAGGCAAAATAATAGTTCACTTTCAAATCCGTGAATAACACATAAAACATTTTAGCCAATCACAATCACAATAAATAATTTTTAAATATTTTACAAATTCACTTTATAAAATTAAAATTTATTTTTTTCAAAAAAATTATTGTTTTTGATTGATTGAAAGATAACTTATTAATAATTAGTTAAGAGAAAACAAAACTCATTGCAACATTTTTCTAAAAAATAGGCAAGATAATAGTTTAGTTTTCTAAAAAATAGGCAAAATAATAGTTCACTTTCACTTTTCTTGAAAATCCGTCAATAACACAAAATATTTTAGCAAATCACAATCACAATAAATAATTTTTATAATTTATAAAATTAAATATTTTACAAGTTCACTTTATAAAATTGAATTTTATTTTTTTCAAAAAAAATTTATTGTTTTTGATTGGTTGAAAGCTAACTTATTAATAACTAGTTAATTAAGGAAAAACAAAACTCATTGCAAGAATTTTTTGAAAAATAGGCAAGATAATATTTCAGTTTTCTAAAAAATGGGCAAAATAATAGTTCATTTTCACTTTTTTTGAAAATCTGTCAATAACACACAAAACATTTTAGCCAATCACAACCACAATAACTAATGTTTATAATTTATAAAATTAAATATTTTACAAGTTCACTTTATAAAATTATTATTTAAAAAAAAAAAAATGATTGTTTTTGATTGGTTGAAAGCTAACTTATTAATAACTTGTTAATTAAGGAAAAAAAACTCATTACAATAATTTTCTGAAAAATAGGAAAGATAATAGTTTAGTTTTATGAAAAATAGGCAAAATAATAGTTCACTTTTACTTTTCTTGAAAATCCATCAATAACACACAAAACATTTTAGCCAATCACAACCAAAATAAATAATTTTTATAATTTATAAAATTAAATGTTTTACAAGTTCATTTTATAAAATTGAATTTATTTTTTTCAAAAAAATTATTATTTTTGATTGGTTGAAAGGTAACTTATTAATAACTAGTTAATTAATTAAAAATAAAACTCATTGCAATAGATAAATCGACAAGATAATAGTTCAATTTTTTGAAAAATAGGCAAAATAATAGTTCACTTTCACTTTTCTTGAAAATACGTCAATAATACACAAAACATTTTAGCCAATCACAATCACAATAAATAATTTTTATAATTTATAAAATTAAATATTTTACAAGTTCACTTTATAAAATTGAATTTTATTTTTTTCAAAAAAATTTATTGTTTTCGATTGGTTGAAAGGTAAATTATTAAGGAAAAACAAAAATCATTGCAACAATTATTCTAAAAATAGGTAAGATAATAGCATAGTTTTATGAAAAATAGGCAAAATAATTGTTCACTTTCACTTTTCTTGAAAATACGTCAATAATACACAAAACATTTTAGCCAATCACAATCACAATAAATAATTTTTATAATTTATAAAATTAAATATTTTACAAGTTCACTTTATAAAATTGAATTTTATTTTTTTCAAAAAAAATTATTGTTTTCGATTGGTTGAAAGGTAAATTATTAAGGAAAAACAAAAATCATTGCAACAATTATTCTAAAAATAGGTAAGATAATAGCATAGTTTTATGAAAAATAGGCAAAATAATTGTTCACTTTCACTTTTCTTGAAAATTCGTCAATAACACAAAACATTTTAGCCAATCATAATCACAATAAATAATTTTAATAATTTATAAAGTTAATTAAGGAAAAACAAAAATCATTGCAACAATTATTCTAAAAGTAGGTAAGATAATAGCATAGTTTTATGAAAAATAGGCAAAATAATTGCAACAATTATTCTAAAAATAGGTAAGATAATAGCATAGTTTTATGAAAAATAGGAAAAATAATTGTTCACTTTCACTTTTCTTGAAAATTCATCAATAACGCACAAAACATTTTAGCCAATCATAATCACAATAAATAATTTTAATAATTTATAAAATTAAATATTTTATAAGTTCACTTTATAAAATTGAATTTTATTTTAAAAAAAATATTGTTTTTGATTGGTTGAAAGGTAACTTATTAATAACTAGTTAATTAATGAAAAATAAAACTCATTACAACAGTTTTTTTAAAAATAAGCAAGATAATAGTTCATTTTTCTGAAAATAAGCAAAATAATAGTTCACATTCACCTTTCCTGAAAATCTGTCAGTAACACACAAAACATTTTAGCCAATCACAATCACAATAAGTAATTTTTATAATTTATAAAATTAATTATTTTGCATAACGCCCCGCCACACAACCCTAGAGGAAGTTGCAATTAACTACTCAAATGCACAATTTTTTTTTGTTTAAGTACAAATAACATGCAAGTTCCCTACCCATTTCCAACAACCTCTAAGGTTACGAGACTGAGATTACTTTAAAACCCAAACAAGAAACATGAATTGAAACCATAACATTTAATTGCTAAAAGAATTAAGAACACATACATTCCATACATGATAAATTACATCAAAGAATAAGAGATACCACATGATTTCAAATAACAATCATTTAACGATAAGATTACAAATCTCATTTCTCAAATGAGGTAAATCCAATAAGCATGGTTACAAATTACATCTTCCACCTTGATAACAAATGAAGGGTAATAAATTACAAGATTCAATTGAAATGAATAAAGCATGAAATGAAACTGGATCCCATGAGCTCTCCAACTAGAAATCTCGTCCATATGAACAAAAAGAAAACCCAACGGAGCAAGGTGCATGTTCCACCCAACCAAGTGATACCTGAAGGCTCACCCCCTGTGCTAGGAGATAGTAACATGGATTCCTAGACAAGACCATCTACCTTTAGACACAAGCTAATACATAACTGAACTGAAACAAATACAAATACATCACTTAACACAATGGTTACAATGCTTCCAGAGTTAAATAATCAATTGCATCACTGATACAAACATACTGCTGACTTAGAAGTGTCATCACAATGTTACATGGGATATCCTGTAAGTCTTTCTAGGTCTCGGCCCCCATCTCGGGATATTCTGGAAACCTCTAATGACTCTCGTTCATTCAAACCAATGCGGAATCAATTATCTCTCGTAAAGACAAGATAAAAATCTTTCCATTCTAGGACTTCTCATCCCATCCCAAGACTATACAAGCCCTTGCATCCATAAGCGAGGAAAAATTAATCTTATTAAGTGTTTGATACTACCTATTCCTCTAATCAATTTATTTACGTTATTACTGGATTAACTAACTTATAATGAGTTACCCTAGCACCACTTTGTGTGCTGGCCCTCATTGCAAGCCACTCCTCTAAGACAACACGTGGAATAACTCCACAACCCAAGGGTACACAAGAGCGACCTAAGGATATTAAATCCCTATCCACGACATAAAGTCAACACATCCCATTCGTGATAACTGGTTATCTAATTAGATACATTACGACGCACTACCCAAGGCAATCCAAAAGTTTGACTAGCATATTATGACAACCCACACAATTAAATAAAAACCCCATTTGGAAGACTTACATAAACCAATAACTTCATTTGCCCCAACAACGAGAATGAGAGAAATCACATAATGAAAAGACAATTTGGCAAATTAATAACCTAATTTAGGATTTCCTAAATCCAAGCAAAGTAATGACATATTGTGTGCAATCAATTTAAAATGATTTACATTATTTGAATTATGAAGTTTGAACTAATTATTTTATTTTAACTTCCCCGATTACCATTAATGTTAAAAAAACAATTTTCTAATAACCTCATTCTCTTATAAATCAATATTTGCTTTATTATAATAAAATCATCTTAGAAAACTATATTTAAATATCAATTAAACATATACAATTATATATATTTATATTTAAATATATATTAAAAAAACTATTTAAATTTTCAATTCATAAATATAATCCCATTATTTAATTAAACCAAATATTTAAAATATATAATATATATATTATATAAATTAAATAAATAATAATTAAAAAACACAATAAATATATAATATATATATTATATATATTAAGTAAATATTATATATATATATATAATATTAAAAAAAAAAGTTTTAAGAAATGCCCAAACCCCCAAAAAGGGAGGAGGACGTAGCCTGTCTGTTTGGGCAAATTTTCTACAGGAAACTTACAATAGAAGAATTTTTTTTTGCACAATTTCATGTATTCAAATTCTGGAAAGTCCCAAATCCAATAGAGAGATTTTCCTAATTTCTTTTGTTTCCTTTTCAATTTTCTATTGTTGAACTTGAAAATTTCTATTGAAAGAGTTTGTTTTTCCACAAGAATCTAAAATTTTCTATGATTTCAACAGGGTTTTCAAATTTGTTTGCAAACAAGTTTTCAATTTGAAAATCCAAATTTTCAAAACAATAAGAAAAACAAGAAAGATCTTGTTTGAAGCTTGAAGAAGAAGAGATTTGGTGTTGAGCTGCAATTTCCAATTTGCCAAAATTTCTCCAAAGACTTCACTCCAAATCCAAAATGTATATCCAAAACAAGAAAACCTTCATTTCTTTTAACAACAATATTTTTCTCCAAAAATGAAAATCTCCCACTCTCATCAATTTTCCCCAAATTTAGTCAACTTCCCCAAAATATCCCATCCACCATAGTTATTTCTCCCTCTATGCATTTTGAGATATTTTGTTTTTTTAAAAATTTAAAACCAAATTTCTTTTCAACAAGATTTTAATACTTTTTAAAAATTTCTTTTTCAAAAGGAATTTAATTTTTTTCTAATAATTTATTTTCAAAAGAATTCGCAACTTTTAAAATTTTCTTTTCAAAAATAATTGAATACTTTTAATTCCATGCACTTATCAAAACAACACTAATCATTTAATTTATTTACTCCACAAATAAGTTTAATTAATCAATTCAACACAATTAATTTAATTAATCAATAAAATAAATCTAATTTTTTTTTTTATTCAAGGGGTAAACGCTTTTGACCAGAGCTATGAATCAGATACAACCATTCAACAATACCACCCCAAAGGGGTTTGAACCTTGGTGGCAACAACAACAATGCCACCCATAAACCATCACACCATGCCAATCTCGGCAAAATAAATCTAATTTAAGATTAAATTATTTTATTAATTAAATTACATTAATTAATAAATTAAATAACATTTCTAACTAGATTTATTTAATCAACAACTTAACTATGTAAGCCATATATTTACCTTTATAACTTGAAATTAAATAATAACCAAGGTGAAATGAACAACATTACAACAACTAAACCCGTCTACAACCCGACGACACACTATGACTAGGGTGATGACTTGGCACAAAAAACTTAGCTACTATCTCCCAATCAAATACCGTTGGCCAATGGACATGCTCAAACCTGTGAAACTAGGTGGAGTCAATGTCCTGTACCTGTCAACCTGTGAACAAAGAGTATATCGAACAAGCATATATATATCATAATAAAATACACCGTGAAGAGGAAATCAAGGAATCGTAGGGCGCTCGTAAGCGAGTGGTACAATCCCGTCCCCTTCACCAATATAGTATTACTAACTGACGAATCTAACATCAATAATATAATCAAGAGCATAAGGCATTGTTAATTCCAATATTTGCTAAGCTAATCCAAAGCATGCCATAATGATAACATCAGAATAAAATACCATCACATCAAAATATAACATTCACATCGCTTTATAGTTAGCGATCAAATAGTAACCAAGTACCATAGTCAAAGTATTAACAGAACCAAAGCATAACAAAGAAGAACACTGTTCGATCAAAAAGAAAAAATGGAGGGGTGCTACATCCTCCCCCCCTAGGGTCAGGCTTACTCCTGGAAGCCTGCGAAAAAATAGGGATAGAGCTCCCTCATTCTAGTTGCATCTTCCCAAGTGGATGACGTATCATCCCTATGATCCCACTAGACCCTAACCTGATCAATACCTTGCCCTCGAAGAGTGAGCATTCTGTGCTCCATTACGGCCACGGGCTCTAAAGCCAGCTGCCCGTCCTCTACCTGTAATGCATTCCAATCAAGTACATGAGAAATGTTTGGATGGTACGGACGAAGAACTTAAACATGAAAACATCGTGAATATGTGAGAGACTGGGCAGTAAAACAAGATGGTAAGCAATTGGACCAATCTTCTCGAGCATCTTGAAGGGTCCGAAAAAGAGAGGTGCCAACTTAGAGCCCTTCCCATAATAGATTGGACTCTTTCCCGGATGCACCCATAAGAAGACTCTATCGCCCACAGAAAATTGATGATCCACTCTATGTGCATCCGCATACTTCTTTTTCCTATCCTGCATTGCCACCAAGTGCTCTCTAATCCTATCCACCTATTGCTCCATATCTTGCAACATCTCAGGACCCAAAGTTACTCTATCCTCTAGTCAATCCCAACTCAAGGGAGTGCGAAATGGTCACCCATACAATGCCTGGAATGGAGGCATGCCAATAGAACTCTGGAAACCATTATTATAAGCAAACTCTACCAAATAGAGATAATCTTCCCATCGCTTCTACTGGTCCATCACATACATACATAACATATCATCAAGGATCTGATTGACCCTCTCGGTTTGTCCATCTATCTCTAGGTGATAAGCTGAACTGAAGTTCAACTATGTCCCCATCGCATGCTGTAATGAAGTCCAAAGAGATGAGGTGAGCACTGGATCCCTATCAGAAATAATTTGACACGGAATACCATGTAACTTCACTATGTCCTCCATGAACACTCTGGCTACGAATGATGCAGTATAGGAAGAGCAAATAGGTGAGAAGTGTACTACCTTTGTCAACCTATCAACTGTCACCATAATCGCATCATGCCATCTCAAAGAGTTGGGTAAAATAACAATGAAATCCAATGAAATTATATCCCACTTCCACTCTGGTACTAAATGTGGTTGCAAAATCCCTATTGGATGCTGGTGTTCAGCCTTCACCCACTGACACTCAAGACATCACAATACATAATCCACAATATCGTGCTTCATCCTTGGCCAGAAATACAACTGACGCAAATATGCATACATCTTCTTCACCCCTAGATGGGCTGAATAAGGTGCACGATGTGCTTCAATCATGACCAAGGTGCAAAGATCACCTAATGAAGGAACGTATATGCGTCCCATGTGCCTCAATATCTCATCTGAATCCAGAGAATATCTTGAATACTAGCCTCAATCTTTGTCCTAACCTCCTGATACCAACTATCTGCCAGAAGGGTAGAAAGAATCTGACTTCACAAATCTACAAGAAGAGTCAACTCAGATATCACATGTCTTTGCCTACTGAGTGCATCCACCACGACATTCTCCTTTCCCTAGATATACTTCAATTTCAAGTCATATTCGCAGAGAAACTCCATCCAACGCCTCTACCTAGCATTAAGGTTGGGCTGCATGAAAATATATTGAAGGCTTCTGTGATCACTGTGCAACTCAAACCTGTGGCCAAGAAGGAAATGCCTCCATCTCGTCAATGCATGAACAACTGCCGCCAAATCAAGATCATGTGTGGGGTAGTTCAACTCATGATACTTGAGCTTTCGTGACTCGTATGCAATGACACGACCCTCCTACATCAACACTACACCTAATCCCTCCAAGGATGCATCTGTACAAACTACAAAGTCCCTAGTCGGATCAGGTATCGCAAGTATTGGTGCACTAGTCAGCTTCTCCTTAAGATTTTGAAACGCTGCCTCGCACTTCTCTAACCACACAAACCTCTTCCCTTTCCTCTGAAGGGAGGTGATAGGATGCCCTATTCTTGAAAAGCCCTGCACAAAATGCTTGTAATAACCCGCTAGCCCCATAAAGCTACGTATCTCTGCCACATTCATGGGCGTAGGCCAACTTGAGATCGCTTGGATCTTTGCAGGATCCACTGAAATACCTTCCCCTGAGATCACATGACCAAGGTTAGCATAAAGTTGATTATCCTATAAGCACTGTAATAGTTGCCGCAAATGTTCCTCATGCTCTTCCACTATCCTAGAGTATATCAAAATGTCATCAAGGAACACAAGGAAATTTTTTTCTAGGTATGTATGAAATACCCCGTTCATCAGACTCATGAACACAGAGGGTGCATTCGTCAACCTGAACGGTACTACTATTAACTCATAGTGACCATATTGAGTTCGAAATGCTGTCTTATGGATGCTTGATTCGAAGATACAAAATGATGATATCTTGACTTAAGATCAATTTTTGAAAAGATCGAGGCACCCTTGATCTGATCGAATAGATCATCAATTCTAGGAAGTGGATATCAATTCTTGATCGTCACTTTGTTCAACTGTCGGTAATCAATACATAACCAAAGTGAACCATCCTTCTTCTTCACGAAGATAACTGGTATATATATAATATTAAAAAAAAAGTTTGTGCATTTGAGTAGTTAATTTCAACTTCCTCTAGGGTTGCATGGTGGGGCGTTACAATAACTAGTTAATTAAGGAAAAACAAAACTCATTGCAACAATTTTCTGAAAAATAGGTAAGAAAATAGTTCAATTTTCTAAAAAATATACAAAATAATAGCTCACTTTCACTTTTCCTCAAAATCCATCAATAACACACAAAAAAAATTAGCCAATCATAATTACAATAAATAATTTTTAAATATTTTACAAGTTCACTTTATAAAATTGAGTTTTATTTAAAAAAAAAATTATTGTTTTTGATTGGTTGAAAGGTAACTTATTAATAACTAGTTAATTAAGGAAAAACAAAACTCATTGCAATGGTTTTCTAAAAAATAGGCAAGATAATAGTTCATTTTTCTAAAAAATAGGCAAAATAATAGTTCACTTTCACTTTTCCTAAAAATTCGTCAATAACACACAAAACATTTGCAATTATAAAAATGTGATTGGCTAAAATGTTTTATGTGTTATTGATTGCACTGATGATGTTGCTTCTAGGAATAAATATCCCTCTCTCTCTTGCGCTTTCTGTGGATCTTGTTCTTGCCAAATGGTGGATCTGGTTCTTGTCCCATCTTGTTATATGTGTAACAAAACACCTTGGGACCACCACCAAACTTGCACTTAGGCTTCCTTCCAGATCTTCACAGGCTGTCACAACTTTCTTCACCAACCTTAGAATCTATTTTACCCATAGTTTTCGCTGCAAGAACTTCATATTTAGTCGCTTGTTTCTGAAGGGTATTAATATTTTTCTTTTCAAAATATCATCCTTATACCACTTTTCTCAAATTTCGTGATTTTAGTGTAGGTTTTTCGCGATACTATCTGCACAGTTGATCAAATTCCAATAATTTAAGAAACTCATCAATGACTGAATCAACTACTTCATCTAACTTATCCATCTCACATGAATCAAGACTCTCTATTACATATTATTACATATAGGGTGCCTACTTTGTTGCCCCGAGCAATTTCCAAGACCTCTTTTGTGACTTTCCATCTATTCAATTCAAAATCGGCTTTATATCCTTATGAAAACAACTGTCCAACTAAAATAAAATTTTGTTTGAGTTGAGGGACATATCTAACATCTCGCAACAACCAACTATTTCAATTTTTTTATTTTTAACAAAACATCCCCTTTGCCAAGAACATCACAAGAATCATTATTTCCAAGAAGAACCTTACCAAAGTCACTACTTTGCAGATTTTTGAAGTACTCCTTGCACGATGTGGCATGAAATGATGCTCCCAAATTAAGCACCCAAACATTTGGTGTTGTTTCTTCTAAGGCTGAAACAAGAACACCAATTGTTGCAATGACATCCTCTTCACATATAAGATTCACTTCATCTTCTTTTGGCTGATTTTCAGCCTTCTTCAAAAACCAACAATTCTTCTTGATGTGGCCTTGCTTGCCACAATACCAACAAATGAAATATCTTTCACTGGATTTTAACATGCCTTGTGATTTCCTATGACTTCCTTTATTAGGCGGCACTACACCCACTCAAACTCAAACCTCTCATGCCAAACGATCAAGCACCATGGCTCTGATACCAATTGTTGAGTAAATAAAAGCAGATAAAACAAAAAACTAAAACAGATAAAGAATCAAATACACAGATAAAATAGAGACACAAATTTAACATGGTTCACCATCAAAATGGCTACATCCACTAAGGAAAGTAGGACAAACTATTTTATTAATCAACTGGAATACATTAGTCTTCATCTAAACCAAAAGGAGAATAAGAAAGGAAATATATGAACTCTTTGGGCAAGTGAAGAGACATGGGAAGAGGAAGACGAAAGGGCAATGATGGTTGGACTTCATTTCCAAGAATTGATGGATTTTCAGGAAAAGTGAAAGTGAACTATTATTTTGCCTATTTTTCAGAAAACTGAACTATTATCTTGTCTATTTTTCAGAAAACTAATTGCAAAGGTTTTAGCCAATCACATTTTTATAATTGCAAAGAAAAGGAAATGTGATTTGAACTATAAAATTGATTTTTTTTTTTCAAAAAAAATTATTGTTTTTAATTGGTTGAAAGGTAACTTATTAATAACTAGTTAATTAAGAAAAAACAAAACTCATTGCAACAATTTTATGAAAAATAGGCAAGATAATAGTTCAATTTTCTTAAAAATAGGCAAAATAATAATTCACTTTCACTTTTCTTGAAAAATCCGTCAATAACACACAAAACATTTTAGCCAATCACAATCACAATAAATAATTTTTATAATTTATAAAATTAAATATTTTACAAGTTCACTTTATAAAATTGAATTTTATTTTTTTCAAAAAAAAAAATTGTTTTTGATTGGTTGAAAGGTAACTTATTGATAACTAGTTAATTGAAGAAAAATAAAACTCATTGTAACAGTTTTATGAAAAATAGGCAAAATAATAGTTCAATTTTCTGAAAAATAGGCAAAATAATAGTTCACTTTCACTTTTCCTGAAAATCCATCAATAACACAAAATATTTGCAATTATAAAAATGTGATTGGATAAAATGTTTTATGTGTTATATATATGATTGGCTAAAACATTTGCAATTATAAAAATGTGATTGGCTAAAACATTTGCAATTATAAAATGTGATTGGAAAAAAAAACTCATTGCAACATTTTTATGAAAAATAGGCAAGATAATAGTTTAGTTTTCTGAAAAATAAACAAAATAATAGTTCACTTTCACTTTTCCTCAAAATCCAACACTAAAGTGAACCTAGTGGATGCTTTCATGAAGATTGTACCATGGGAGAAGTTCATGTTTTATAGAGCTTCTCTTGGTCTTGTCTCAATGTGACAATAAGCTTGCAACAAGGGATATCTTTGAGCACCTCTCTTTCTGGTATGAGTTGTCTTCAAGTGGGAAATTGTTGGGTATGTGTGAAGCCAAGTCTTGTAATGGATGGAGTTACTTTGTAACGGCTATTCTTTGTAACTACTGCCTATGTTTGGTAATGGTATCATCTTTATGTAACCATAGTCTCTTCCATCGTGCATGCCTTGCGAATGGTATCTTCTTTGTAAGAAGGATAAAAATGAAGATTGACACAATAATGTATTGAGTGATATTGGGTCAATGGACTGTGTAAAAAGCAGTGATAAATAAAAGAGAATGCCCTACATTTGAAAGTGGATGTAGCCTTATCAGTGAACCACTATAAATATTTGGTTTCCTCTGTTTGTTCTTTTTGTGTTCAATTTTATTTTCTGCAATTTACATTGTCTACATATTTTTATCAACAAGTTCACTTTATAAAATTGATTTTTTTTTTTTTAAATTGTTTTTGATTGGTTGAAAGCTAACTTATTAATAACTAGTTAATTAAGGAAAAACAAAGCGCAACAATTTTCAAAAAATAAGGCAAGATAATAGTTCAGTTTTCAAAAAAATAGGCAAAATAATAGTTCACTTTCACTTTTCTTGAAAATAAGTCAATAACACAAAACATTTTAGCCAATCACAATCACAATAAATAATTTTTTATAATTTATAAAATTAAATATTTTACAAGTTCACTTTATAAAATTGAATTTTATTTTTTTCAAAAAAAATTATTATTTTTGATTGGTTGAAAGGTAACTTATTAATAACTATTTAATTAAGGAAAAACAAAACTCATTGCAACATTTTTCTGAAAAATAGGCAAGATAATAGTTCAGTTTTCTGAAAAATAGGCAAAATAATAGTTCACTTTCACTTTTCCTAAAAATTCATCAATTGTTGGAAATGAAGCCCAACCATCACTGCCCTTTCGTCTTCCTCTTCCCATTTCTCTTCACTTGCCCAAAGAGTTGATACATTTCCTTTCTTATTCTCCTTTTGGTTTAGATGAAGACTGATGTATTCCAGTTGATTAATAAAATAGTTTGTCTTGCTTTCCTTGGTGGATGTAGCCATTTTGATGGTGAACCATGTTAAATTTGTGTCTCTATTTTATCTATGTGTATTTGGTCCTTTATCTGTTTTATTTTTTCATTTTATCTGCTTTTATTTACTCAACAATTGGTATCAGAGCCATGGTGCTCGATCATTTGGCATGAGAGGTTTGAGTTTGAGTGGGAGCAATGCTGCCTGATTAAGGAAGTCATAGGAAATCACAAGGGAGGTTAAAATACAGTGAAAGAGTGTTTGTTGGTATCGTGGCAAGCAAGGCCATATCAAGAAGAATTGTTGGTTTTTGAAGAAGGTTGAAAATCAACCAAAAGAAGATGAAGTGAATCTGGTATGTGAAGAGGATGCCATTTCAACAATTGGTGTTCTTGTTTTAGCCTAAGAAGAAACAACACCAAATGTTTGAGTGCTCATTTTGGGAGGATTGTTTCATGCCACTCATGCAAGGAGTACTTCAAAAATTTGCAAAGCAGTGACTTTAGTAAGGTTCTTCTTGGAAATAATGATTTTTGTGATGTTCTTGGCAAAGGGGATGTTTTGTTAAAAATAAAAAAAATGAAATAGTTGACTGTTGTGAGATGTTAGATATGTCCCTTAGCTCAAACAAAATTTTATTTCAGCTAGAAAGTTGTTTTCATAAGGATATAAAGTCGATTTTGAATTGAATAGATGAAAAAGTCACAAAAGAGGCCTTGGAAATTGCTCGGGGCAGCAAAGTAGGCACCCTATATGTAGTAGAGAGTCTTGATTCATGTGAGATGGATAAGTTAGATGATGTAGTTGATTCTGTCATTGATGAGTTTCTTAAATTATTGGAATTTGATCAAACATTTGTGCAAGATAGTGCAAGAGCCTTTGCAAAAAATACAAAAAAAGAAAGATAGTGGTATGGGATGATGATTTTGAAAGGGAAAATGGTAATGCCATTTCAGAGAGTAGAGCAGTTGAATCTGAAGTTCTTATAGAAACTATCACTGAAATAGATTCTAAAGTTGGTAAAGAAAGTTGTGACAGCCTATGAAGATCTAGAAGGAAGCCTAGGCACAAGTTTGGTGGTGGTCCCAAGGCATTTTGTTACACATATAAGAAGATGGGACAAGAACCAGATCCACCATCTAACAAGAACAAGATCCATGAAAAATGTAAGAGAGAGGGATATTTATCCCTAGAAGGAACATCATCAACACAATCAATAACACATAAAACATTTTTTTTGATCAGTGATAATAGTTTATTTTATTAGATATAAAGCAAAAGTTACATATACTTCAGATTTAGCTTCATCCATCAACTACCAAAAAGCTGATTAACTAGCACAATTTCCAACATAACTAAAAGTCCCTAAACAAACCCACCTAAAATCTACCCTTTCAACCATTTTTTGTGCCCCAAGGTGTTTATAATTACAATGCATATCTAGGCATAACCCCAAAAAACAAAATCACAGACAAGATTTTGTACAGTATCCGAGAATATTTTTAAAACTTGTACTACTCATACACCTTTTAAGAGTTACCCATCTCCAACGACGCTATCTCCATTAATGACTTCAACTTCTCCCACGGCTGCAAACCCTTTTTTTCACACATTTTTGCTTTGGCAATGTCTTTGGGATTCTCTAGGACCTCCTTGATCTCCACTGGCTCGGCACAGAATTTGAGTGCTTTCCACCCATGCTCCGCACCTTCTCGCCACAGTGCTTTGATGTGTCCTTTTGGCCACCTGATAAAGAGATGATTTAAATCTATGAGCTCCGGGTCTCCTCCATCCATGCCTTCAACCTTAACAAGCCCCACTCTAGGTATCACCGATTCTAGAATGCCTTCCATATCCTCTAAAAAATCTTTGTGAACCAGAGTTTTCATTACTTTCCTCACTACATCCACTGACTCTCCTAAATCCAGACCCCAGGCCATGACCAACGAATAAATATCCATATTGTTCCTGTATATGTGCCTTAATTTTTCAAATCCATCACCCAAAATAAATTGTACTGCTTGCGCTACCTCCGCTTCCTTGTAGAGAAATAAACCCCACAATCACTTCATAGACGCTTTTCCATCGAATGGGTCCAACTTCCTCTACGATGTCAAGGTGAAACTAGCCTCCATTGTATCTCTGGTTCACTGGCTTCCAAACAACCACCTACCACTAATTGACTACAATCCTTTCACTCGCACACCAAGAAGCATCAAAGGTGATAAGATGTGTGTTTTTAATACATCTCAATTTTCCAACCATCTCCATTAATGCTGAACGTATGTCTAGCACCGACAAAAAAACCTTCATAAATGCTTCACTTCTTTCGGGGATTTCCGTGCCTCCTTTGCTTGCTAAATAAACATCTCTTCTTGCATTAAATGCATTGAAGAAAATTCCTCCAAATTAAAGCCACTAAAATCTTCAAACCTTAATACAACCACCTCTGCAAAAGTTAGTACCCATTTTGAGAGGATGTCTACCTCCACATTCCCAGTTCTCCTTATATGTCCGACCTTAAAATCCTCAAAAAAGGCTAATTCTTCATTAATTTTTCTAATCACTCCCTACAAATGCCAAGCATCAATTCCTCCTTTTGTAATTGCTTGAATTATTATTAAAGAATCACCCTCCAGATGAATCTTTGATCCCCCTAACTTTCTGGCTATCTTAATTGCCATTAATCTGCTGGCTGCTGCATTGTTTAGTTTACAGCTAAATCTCATTTAATACCGGCCCGGCATTCCCATTCCGTCGCGAACAATACTACCCGACTCCAAATGGACCCGATTTCCTTTTGATGCTTACGTTAAAGTTACCTTCACCCTTCATCCCCGGTTTCGGTATCATGCGCCAGATTTTGGTCAGTTAACCAATGGCCCTTAACGTTGTTTGGCAGTCATTCTGGCAAGCCGTTTTTATAATTTATAAAATTAAATATTTTGAGTTTACTTTGTAGAACAAGATTTTATTTTTTCAAAAATATTCTTTTTTGATTTGTTGAAAGGTACTATTAATAGCCTAGTTAATTAAAGGAAAAACAAAACTCATTGCAACAATTTTTCCTAAAAATAGGTAAGATAATTTGTTTAGTTTTAATGAAAATAAGGCAGAGTAATGGTTCGCTTAGCTTTTTCCTAAAAATCTCTCTCAATAACACGCAAAACATTTTAACCGTCCACAAATGTAAATAATGCAGTTTTGCCAAATTTATAAAATTAAATATTTAGAGGTTCACTTTATAAAATTGAATTTTATTTTTTAAAAAAAGAAAATATTATTTTTGATTTGTTGAAAGGTACTTATTAATAACTAGTTAATTAAGGAAAAACAAAACTCATTGCAACAACTTTCTAAAAAATAGGTAAGATAATAGTTCAGTTTTTTGAAAAATAGGCAAAATAATAGTTCACTCTCACTTTTCCTAAAAATCTATCAATAATAGAATTTTTTTTAGCAAATCACAATCATAATAAATAATTTTTATAAATTATAAAATTAAATATTTTACAAGTTCACTTTATAAAATTGATTTTTTTTTTTTCAAAAAGAATTATTGTTTTTGATTTGTTGAAAGCTAACTTTTTTTTTTGATATGCAAGATTAGTATTTTATTAATATAATAAAAAAGTCCAGTCTACAACTGTCTGCACCGTAAGAAAATATAGCCATCATATCAAAAAACTGGCCAAGAAAGGACCACCAAGAGGGAAATCCACCCTAACTGCCCAACCAACACACCCAACTGAAAGTAGAATAGACAAAAATGGCCATAAGAGGCAAACACCACTAATAGAGCACCACCCAAAAGCCTCTAAATCAAAAAACCAAACCTACGAAACCAGGGAACTACCCAGAAGCAAACTTACATGAAACTGTTGGTCCTAGCAAAGGCCTTGAAATATTTAACCCAATCAACAACCCCGACCAACATCATCTCGAAGAACTTCAAAAACTCCACCGCCACCTCGCGCTATCATTTTGTGCTTCATGAGGGCCAAACCACTCAAATTAAGAAGAAACAGATACAACTTCAAAGCTTCATCCAAACATCGAAGGAGCTCTAGATCACATGGACGCGAAATGCCTCTACCAACAACCGCAACACGTAGAACCTCATCAACTTCCTCCACCAAATCTTCCCTAAACATCTTCTCAGGCAGTAATTTTGCCTCCGCCTTGGCGACTTGGTTGTCTAGGAGGGAAGCCAAAAAATGAGAAGAGATATGCAAATTATCCCTCCCATACTACTTACTCTCCAAATTCTCAGAACCTAGAATCATTTTAGTTGCCATGATTATTAGAGGATCATTATCGAGTAAAATCCTCTTTAGTCGTTGATCCGTGATCTCCCTGAAAGAGGTTTGTTGTGCATACAACTTCAAGGAAATCGGGGTATCCACCCCAAATCTTGCCAACCCATCCACCGAAACCTTTATAACAAACCTTGAGCACTAGGCCATCGCCAACCAAGCACAAACCACACCCAAATAGAGAGAAGAAAAACACCATCTACAGCTAGAAGGAAAACTAAAAATGAAAATGAAAGAGAGCCTTAATTAGCCTTAAATCCAACCCACAATGGAATTAATTCCAAGTACTAATCTGTCGTCACCTCTACAAATGGATCATCACCAAACGTGTCGAATCCTTGCCGTGGGTACTAAATCCTTCAGGCAAATGCGATCTACCTGGGCCTCAGAAAAGACAACCACACTTCTCCCATCAACTCGCGTACTTCAAAGTCCTGTCAACTCATGCCAACTACTTGTCATGAAATCCCTCCCACGCCAGCTTCCACACCCTTCTCACCAAACACCATGGCCTAAATTGCCACGTCCCCTCCGCTAGCTTGGAAGGGCGCCTGCCTTGCCACCCATAGGTTGAAAGATAACTTATTAATAACTAGTTAATTAAGGAAAAACAAAATTCATTAGAACAATTTTCTGAAAAATAGGCAAGATAATAGTTCAATTTTCTAAAAAATACTCAAAATAATAGTTCACTTTCATTTTTCTTGAAAATTCATCAATAACACGCAAAACATTTTAGACAATCACAATCACAATAAATAATTTTTTATTTTATAAAATTAAATATTTTACAAGTTCACTTTATAAAATTGATTTTTTTTTTCAAAAAAAAACTATTTTTTTTAATTGGTTGAAAGGTAACTTATTAATAACTAGTTAATTAATGAAAAACAAAACTCATTGCAATAGTTTTATGAAAAATAGGCAAGATAATAGTTCAATTTTTTTTTTAAAATAGGCAAAATAATAGTTCACTTTCACTTTTCTTGAAAAATCCATCAATAACACACAAAACATTTTAGTTAATTACAATCACAATAAATAATTTTTATAATTTATAAAATTAAATATTTTACAAGTTCACTTTATAAAATTGAATTTTATTTTTTTCAAAAAAAATTTATTGTTTTTGATTGGTTGAAAGGTAACTTATTAATAACTAGTTAATTAAGGAAAAACAAAACTCATTGCAACAATTTTTTGAAAAATAGGCAAGATAATATTTTAGTTTTTTGAAAAATAGGAAAAATAATAGTTCACTTTCACTTTTCTTGAAAATCTGTCAATAACACACAAAACATTTTAGCTAATCACAATCACAACAAATAATGTTTATAATTTATAAAATTAAATATTTTACAAGTTCACTTTATAAAATTGAATTTTATATTTTTTCAAAAACAGTTATTGTTTTTGATTGGTTGAAAGGTAACTTATTAATAACTAGTTAATTAAGGAAAAATAAAACTCATTACAATAGTTTTATGAAAAATAGGTAAGATAATAGTTCAATTTTCTGAAAATTAGGCAAAATAATAGTTCTCTTTCACTTTTCCTGAAAATTCATCAATAACACACAAAACATTTTAGCCAATCACAATCCTAATAAATAATTTTTATAATTTATTAAATTAAATATTTTACAAGTTCACTTTTTAAAATTAATTTTTTTTTTCAATTTTTTATTTTTTTGATTGGTTGAAAGGATTGATGAGAAAAACAAAACTCATTTGCAACACTTTTGCGAAAAATAGGCAAGATAATAGTCGGTTTAAAATGTACAATAATAGTTCACTTTTATTTTTCTTGCGAAAATCCGTCAGCCTTTTAGATGTTTAGCCAATCCGCGATCCACAATAAATAATTTTTTTATAATTTATAAAATTAAATATTTTACAATTTCACTTTATAAAATTGATTTTTTTTTTTTTAAATTGTTGTTTTTGATTGGTTGAAAGCTAACTTATTAATAACTAGTTAATTAAGGAAAAACAATACTCATTGCAATAGTATTGCCTAATAGCAAGTACTGATAATATCATACCTATAACAATTAATTTTAATGTTTTGATTATGTCATTTTTTATCATTACAATTTTAATATATTAATATTATTATTTTTTGTAATCATAAAAGGTTGATCTCTTTCTTATCATTTTTGATCATCTTTAAAGTCGAATAATATGGAGTTAGCATTTTAAAATGTATCAATTTCATTACCATCATTTTTTTTAATCAATACTTCAAAAATGAGTCATAAACAACTTCTACCTTACCTTCATGAGTTGCAAAGCAACAAAAGTGAAATATGAGTTTCTAACAAACATAATTATTCTTGATTTGTTTATCTTATATGAGTGTAATGTCAAGAAATTTTGAAGAAACTATAAGAAGTAGAGTTTGAATCATGTCAAAAAAAGTATTTAACCATGCCATATTTCATTATTGTAGTGGAATGAGGTAGAAAGTGTTGCACAAATAGTTGTTGTTGCACCAAAAGATCAACCTGTTAATGCCCGATACAACCGCTAGAGTTAATGAATCCACAAGAGGTAGTTAATCCATGTCACAAACCCAAGTACTACACTGCACAACACAAGGAGACCAAGGGTGCACACCTTGCAACAATTCCCCTAGTGCAAGTGAGGGGTTTGAACCCGTGACCTAGGCTTTGATACCAATTGTTGCACAGACGGTTGTCGTTGCACCAAAATATTGACTTGTTAATGCCTGATACAACCGCTAGAGTTAATGAATACATAGGAGGCAATTAAGCTATGCCACGAATCTAAGCGTTGCATTGCACAACACAAGGAGACCAAATTCACACACCTTGAAACAAAAAGAACAATATAGGGCACAATGTTGTCCATTTACCCTTGTCATGTTTTGTTTTAAGTTTATGGAAAAGCATTTTCATTTAATACTATAAAGGCAAGTGTTTACCCATGACTTCTTTGAAATTGTTTTATGTATTTTTTCAGTGGTACTCATAGGGCCCTTCGGGTCTTGACTCTTATTTTAGATGTCCTTGCAAGTAAAAACATTTGGATCTATATAAGCTATCAAGTTAATCACTTGCTTGGAAATTTGAGAATGTCCAAAGGTATCAATTTATTTTCAAATCAAAATTCTTGTAATTTTTATTTGTATCAATTATTTATGTGTTTGGGTTGTGTAATTCGTATCATGTATATTAACTTTGTACACAAAGATTGCTCATAATTAAGGTTGTTTTGTTTTTTTATAAGTATTGTCATTTGATATTGGATAGAACCAAGGAAGTTCATTATAATATGTATTGTGGAAAACTAGTAAATGTTGTGTTTGTGACTCAAGTTTGAGATACAAGGTATCCAACTTGGGATGAGTGTGTGGTGGACATCTAGTATGATCTACCTATGTATACCCTTGTGTTAATTATGATTGATGGAATGTTTTGTTGTTGAGCATGTTTGAGTATGTAGTGGAAATTCCTTAGTGTCAACTGCTCTAATTGGAGAAGGGCCCGCTAATGTACTTGGGGTTGAGGGAAAGGTCTGTTCATGGGAACATTATGATTTTCCCTTGATGTTTCCCTTAAGCTAGATAGAGGAATGATGTTGGAAGATTATGAGTTTCCTTTGGAATGTTGAGTTGGATATGTTCCTCTACTTTACTAGTTGGTCCATAGTGCAAGACCTTTTTTTCCCTCGATTTTTATTATCCTATGGGTTGAGGATGGACCTTGTGTGCCAAAATGTTGGATAAGTTTCTACTTGGGATACCAACATTGGATATTCAGAGGCATGGGTATTGGATGTAGTTCACAGAGATGAGATATTATTATAGTTATATTCTACATAAGGGTTGAATATTCAACAAACATGAGACATAAATAGTATGGGAAAAGAGAGAATATAATTAGAATTATCTTAAGAAGGATTAGGAAAAGGTTAAGCTAATTGGTGAGACGTTGGTTGAATTGGGTTCGGTGAAGACTATTGATGCTCACTTCTCCCAACCTCAGTGATGATCATGCTTTCTTGGAATGTGAGGGCTATGAATATCATCCCTAGACAAAAGGCTATTCAAGATCTAATTCATATTAATTCTCTTGATGTGGTTTTCCTTCAAGAAACTAAGTTATTTTTTTATAGTATGTTGAGTGTGGCTTTGAGGGTTTGGGGTCATGGGCAGTGTCAATTTTTTGGGGTGCTTGGTAGCTCGCATGGGGTGGCTTGCTTATGGGATCCTTGTAGACTTGGACCAATTTGGTGGTTCTCATGTAGAGGCTCAATTTATTGTGTTGCTTCTCATTTTGAGTCAGGGGAGAGAGTTTTTTTCTCTAACATTTATGCTCTAACTAACTTTCAAGGTAAAGTCTTGTTGTGGATCCATGTAAGATATGTGAGGTCTTTGGATACTTATATTCCTTGGATTTTGGCTGGGGATTTTAATGTCGTCTCTTCAACGGAGGAGAAGAGGGGAGGCAGTGCTCGCCTGGAGCCTTCTTCGATGCTCTTGTAGGATAATGTTGCTCTCTTGAATTTGGTTGATATCAAGCCTACTAATGTGGTCTTAACCTGGAATAATAGGAGAGGTTGGGATGCTGCTATTTAAGAAAGATTAGATAGATTCCCGGTGTTTAAATTTTGGATGAGAGACAAGTGGTTGACTAGCTCTAAGATTTTGGATAGGCAGGGTTATAATAATTGGCCGATCAAGCTTATTGCTGAATTTCCTCGGTGTTGTATAAAGCAATCTTTTAAGTTTTAGCTTATGTGGCTCAGGGATGAATCTCTTCATGATTTGCTTCCTAGTTTGTGGTATCTTGGGAAGTCAACACATGGTACTACTATACTCCTTCTCCAAGAGGCTATAATATGTGAAGTATAGGTTGAAGCATTGGAATAGGCAACACTTTGGTAATGTCTTTCAAGCAAAGAAAAATGCTTAGGCTCACTTGGATTTGATTACTAGCCAGATTCGTGTTTGGGGCCTCACAGAGGAGCTTGGTTTGCTGGAAGCTGTTGCAGTGAAGGAAGTTGAGGAATGGGAATTGAGAGAGAATTTTTTTTGGAAACAAAAGTGTTGAATTGAGTGGCTCTAGGCGGGAGACCAGAATACTTCTTTCTTTCACAATTCTTTTAAGGATAGAAGACAAGGTAAT
This sequence comes from Sequoia sempervirens, assembly GCA_007258455.2. Lineage (NCBI taxonomy): Eukaryota > Viridiplantae > Streptophyta > Pinopsida > Cupressales > Cupressaceae > Sequoia > Sequoia sempervirens. The sequence continues at coordinate 31,300,207 of VDFB02075321.1, forward strand.
GTAATCTCTTCTCTCTTTTCTTCGAATGGAGAGAGTATTTCCTCCTCTACTTCTATTTCGACTGAGTTTGTTCATTTATTTTTTGCTTTGTTATTTGAGGATTCCCCTCCTACGGAGGAGGATGAAGTTGTGATTTTGGATAGCATACCACCTTTGGTCACCAGTGAAATGGATGAATCTTTGCTTAATATTATTTATTTGTTAGAGTTTGAGAAGGATGTGTTCCAAATGTAAAAAGGAAAAGCTCCAGGGCCTAATGGGTTTCTGGTAGAATTCTTTCAAGAGTTCTGAGAAGTGATTAAGTTGGACCTTTTGGAGGTTGTTCAGGAATCCTACATGAATAAACAAATGCTGAAATCCATGAATGCTACCTTTTTTTCTCTCATACCAAAGAAGGATGGGGATAATACTCTGGATCTTTTTAGGCCAATTTCTTT